>JAZKJV010001266.1:1161256-1560231 GCA_037367405.1 Ottelia alismoides
ACCTCTTCAAGGGACGGCTTCCACTGCCGCTTCTGTTGTGAAGAAATCCATGGGAAGCCATTTCTTGAAGAGGTGTTGGCTTACGTAGTATACAAAAAAAAAGGAAACTTTCGCAACTGGATATGACGAATTATGTTTTGAAGTTGCAGGATACACGAATTTTCGTATATGATTTTGTACACAATTTTGAATGGTCTCCGCCCGGTGTTGCTTCCTGGAGAAGGAGGTCGACGTGGATGCTCGATGGCAAAATGGCTCATCGTTGGCTTGATGCTCGAGGTGGTGACAGAAGGAAGTGGATGTTCACCCTAGGTCGCTATGGCAGACAGTGTAGACCTTGAAGCTCCAATAATAACATTGATTTGAAAGGAGCGACTAGGAAACAATGATCGTCGTTGGATTGATGCTCAGTGGCGAGGGGGAGAGGAAGGGGAAAATGGAGGCTTTGAAGAGGTTAGGCGAGGTGGCAGCCGCGGTAGTGAGGGCCAGGGGGAGGTAGTGGTGTCGGAGACGAGGGTTGAGGGAGGAGGGGATCACGTGATGAGAGGGAGGGAAAGATGGTAGGAAGAGAGTGAATTCAAAAAATAAATATAAATAAATGTCAATCATTGCATTTATTAATTAATATAGTTAATTAAGTCAATGGATGTTTTGTGGAGTAAAGTAAACGGCACACGTTAAGGTGTAATACAGAGTGATTATCTAAGGGTACTCTGAGTAATTTGCAACTATGGAGAGGTTAAAATGTTATTAGGTAGGGATATGTGTGCAAAAATCTCTTAAAATAAAATACGCAATGCCCGTTGTTCTTAGGTAGCCTTCCTTGGTGAAGATGATTTCAATCTCGAAACATCGATAGTAATTTCATACTTTGCTCCTCTTCCCTTCGGACACAAATCTTCTTGGACTATTCTATGGAGAATCTTCGTCGGGAGAGATGTTACCATCCAACAGGAATTTCAGTACAACAACAACAAAGTCTTTTTTCACAATTAAATAGGGTCAGCTACATTGATTCTTTGCCTCCATTCAGATCTATCTTGGGTCCATCTCGGGCTTGCGATGTAGCGGTCCTTGCCAATTTTTCATTGCATTCGGACGATGCAACGCGCCGCAAGTAGAGAATGCCCCAACAAATCTGTATGTTTACTTAAATCCTTGTTGAAAAGATCCGATTGTCATGAGGCAACTTCATAAATAACATTTTTTTTTAAAATAATATTTAGTAGATTGTCTCCAATTGTTTTAAGCTGGCTGTCGGCTACCTAACGCAACCCTCCTCATTTAACTGAGCTTCAGACTTCCAACATGAATTTCAGTATTAAAAAAAATCATTTAACCAAGCAAATTGATCAGGAGTTTGACCAATTTGGATCTTTGATTAACGTCCAAGCCCAATTAATCCGGAGCAACTTTCCTTAAAAGCATACGACTTTAGATTCGATTCGTCAAAACCGTGAGAAAACAAACACAACTTTTATTCAAAGATGACATGCAGAAACATCTGCATAATCCAATCTCATCAAGATAGCAACATCACACACCTGTTTATTCAACAAATCACTACTTATTATTGTTAGCTCCTGATCGACGATCAGTGCACGTAGAGATCGACCTCTACGACCGCGTCTCTGGTGGCGATGTTGGAGCTGTATGTCTGGAGCAGCGCATAGCCACGAGCCCCTCGAAAGCATCCGGTCCCTCCTACTACCGGCAACTCCCTCACCTTCAAGAGGAGGAAGGCGTTCCTCCCGACCACGGTGATCGTGCTCCCCTTGCACGCCCCCTCGGTGAAGAGGAAGTTGAACGACATGAACAATGCCATCTCCTCCTGCGATGCGAAGGAGTACATGCCCTGGCCTCTCCCGAGAGGCTTGGAGGAGAACTGGGGCCCCTCGGTGAGCGGATTGTCGGCTACCACCACCACTCCGAAATTTGTGCTCGCATTGACGGTCGGTGGAGCTGCCACGTGCACCGCCGTGGGGTTTGCGCCGGAGACGATGTCGTGGAAGTAGAAGTGCAAGTGGGTCTTCTTCACCGACCCAAAATCGAAGTGGTTGCTGGATCTGATCGTGGGAAAGGATGCTGCGAATACGAGCAGGATGGAGAGGAGGAGCAATGAGGGAGGAAGGGACATCTTAACTAAGGATGCTTAATCTCTTTGCTCCTCTCCCTCACCTTATATATGTTTTTTTAATTAGGTAAGATGTTGCTTTCATGGAACGTGGATTGGACTCCAGCATTTTTTATAGCCCAACAAATTATGAATATATACTAGTGTGTACCGTGCTCTGCACGGGAACAACTAAGCATCAGCAATTTTTTACATTATATTTTATTCGGTCTAAGAGAGGGCGAGGACGGCCCAAGAAGTGTTGGAATGAGACTATACGAAGGGATCTTAGTTTTGTGGATATAAGCTCGGGTTTGACTCAAGATAGATGTGAATGGAGGCGAAGAATCCATGCAGCCGACCCTACTTAATTGCGGGAAAAGACTTTGTTGTTGTTGTTGTATATTTTATTCGGTCTAACTCGTGGTTTGTGCTTTAGGAGAATATCCATGTATGATCTTTTTGCTTTAGTTTGCACAATGCATCCATGAAGATCTCTGTAAAGGGTTCATCTGTGTCGATTTTCAAGTGCTTTTGTACACTGCGTGTGAACCACTGCATCATTTTAACTTTTTTTTTTGTGAATGAAAAGATGCTAATATTAAGTTTTGAGACTTTGAAGCTGTCTGGATTCATCATCAGCTTCTACAGGAGTATATGATACCCAATTGCCAATTAAGTTGGGAAGCAAAAGTCATTGTCCAAACCTTGAGAATTCACCAGCTTCCCAAATGAATCATCTTCTTCAGCTAAACCTTTAAATCGAATCATTTTATGAATACCCATATCAAATGAATCATCTTCTTCAGCCAAACCTTTAACTCGAATCATTTTACGAATACCTTCCACTTCACATACATTTCCAGATCTTTACAATTCCACAAAAACTTTCGGAATTTCAGCACATGGAAGATATGAAATAGGACAAAAGCAAAGTGCAAGATTGGGGACCCCGGGATCTCCCTCAACTCGAAGATCCACGGTGCGATCAGCGACGCAACGCTGTAGTCGATGGCAGGGGCCTTCGAGTCGATGCAGCAGGAGGGCGTGCATGGAGGTGTGAAACGACAGGAAAGGGGACACAAGGGAGGCCATGTGGCTGTTTTCCATCACATGTCGTGGTCGCGGTAAAGGCGGAGGGCGTCAACAAAGGCGCCATCAAGTGGGAGATGCGTTGGTTGCGCGCTTTGAATAGGGCAAAGGAGCGGAGGACGACGAAGTTGCAAGACGGTGGGGAAGGGAGCGATGCCGCAGGTAGCAGCACTAGATGGGAGTTGCGCTGGTAAGAGGGTAGAGGGGGGAATTTCTACAAAATAGAGGGGCAGAAAAGGAAAGATGCGGAGGCTAAGGGCAAAAACAAAATTAAAGTGCGGAAAATTAATGTCAGCTCAAGCAGTTGAAGCCTTTTAACAGATGTAATAGATATGTATATTCTTGGGACTTTTATACCTGTGTCCTTGCAAGTTTTTGAAGTTGTATTTATACCCTGACTTTTTTTACAATTGTTTCCTACTTTTTTTACTGTAGAACACTAGCAGGTCGATTATGGTTTCCTGTTCGGGATTCAATCTCATTATTTTTATTTTTTGACCTCAGTTGTCTCTGTTTTTTTTTTGTGGAAGATTGGACTCTTAAGTTCCATGTCGATATTAGATTCATCTATTATTCTTTTTGGGCATCTCAAATCCGGATTCATGTCGGAGAAAAACCTCCGACGATAGCAACGACCACAAAGACGTTGAGTTTCCTACCGGTGTTTTGAAAACCGGACTGGACCGGCTGGTTCGACCGGTCCGACCGGTGAATCGGGTCTGAACCGATCCGGTTAACCGGTTTATGCCGGTTCGGTTTGATTTTTCAAATTTTAATTAACTCGTCCGGTTCAACATATTTTTTTGACCCGATTTAACTAGCATTTAATTTTTAAATTATTTAAAAATTTTGCTATAGTGGGACTTGAACCTATGACCTTTGATTAATTATTTCAAACTTTTAACCAACTATACTAACACAACTTTTGCATGTATTGGGCTTTAAATATAATTGAACTATTATCATGTTATTGGCAACCAATCTTCATCATCGAGGGAAATCGAGAAGAAAGCTAGTTTCAACCCCGTGAGAAAATGATGGCGCCCATGGAGGAGATGGGTTCCCACCCATGGGAACACTACTCGAAGAAAAGGAGGGAAGACGATGGCGATGAGGACTCGCCTGGGCATCCGCCTCCAACAGCATATCTTCTTCCACAGCCACAACAAATGGTCTCGATCCAACGAGTAGCAATGCCAGTATCAGCGAGGCATTGGAGGCACCACCAGAGCCTATGTGATGGACGCGACTGTGGCAGTGCTTCGGAAGACTAAGAAGGCAGCAGTTGGGCAGCACTAAAGCGGCGGGCGGTCTCTTTTGGTTGCTGGGTTGAGTAACCTGATTGGAATAATAACTGTTTGGGATGGTTATGAGAGTTGGTGAGGGTTTGAATAAAGAATGTGATGTGATGTCACTATAATTTGTGATAGAATTCCATCTCATCAAAAGAGAGGGGTAAATCAGGTTACCTCGAGATAACCTGGTTACCAAACGAGCCATAAACACCCCATCGAAGATGAAAAGGAGTGGAGAACGTGCACAGGTTCTACGAAGGCCCACTATTAATGTTTGTTCCTTTTTTTAATTCCATTTAACAAGGTATAGGGTCCACATCTGGAAACAACAGGGACATCCTAAGGCCCACCAAAAGCCTAAACTTTCCACTGTTTTGGAGGCCTAATAATGCTACCTGCCACCTATATAGGCTTGTGGCCCAAAGATTCTGAGCAAAGGGCCCGACATTCGTTGTAAAAAAATGATGATGGTTCAAATAAAAAAAACGATGAACAACCATAAAAAAATTTCAGAGACTGAAAAAAACGATGGAATGAAAAAAATCGAGATGAAGAGAAAAAGAGAGAAGGATCGTTCCAAAAAAAATGAAGGAACCCCCGGTAACAAAAAATGAAAGCGGCGAAAAAAAGTATATCCGGATTGAGAAAAAGGAATTTCTTGTCGATCCTTCATTATTCTTTCAACTTGGTTATTTCCGACGAGTTTGGGATAAAAGAGGAGCGATGGTAGAACATTTCGTTCTCTACTAATCGTTGGGTAGTGGTGTAAAGTCTCACCATTGTTTGAATTATTAGGTAGATGTTTTCAAAGCCCTACATTGGTTGAGGCTCTCTATATTTGAGTAGACTATTTTTCATGGAGTTCTCTAGCAGGAGACTCATTGTTAGCTCCACCCTCCGCCGACCATAACCTCTACTATATATGGATATTTCTAAGGCATGTTTCAATGATTGTGAACTCCACTATGTATGGTTATTCCCATAATGTTTTGTTGGCCTTTCGGAGAGATGGTGCAATTTTCGATGAAGAAGCATTGCAGGTCGGAGCACTCCATGATGGAGACTCCGTTGTTGATTAGATATCTCTGTGGATCATTGTTCACATTTCAATCTCCAGTTTCTCACCACCAGCATGATATGAGAAGCAATGTCCTCAGTGGCAACTGATAACGTGCGTTGAGTTGATATTATCTGTAGTGTCATGTATTTTGTGACTAAGTGTCTTATTTCTTTTTGTTCAAGTTGAGCATTGCTTGCTTGGTAATGCTATGAGCAGATAATAAGTTAATGGGGGAAATCAGGAATGTGGAGTGCATCTTTCAGCAGGAAATTACTGATGAGAGGTATACTCCCCTTTCTAGCAACTGTCACAAGAAATCCATCAACTAGATTCACACTCTCTCCCCCAAAGGTAAGCTTATATTCCTAAAACATTTCCGAGTTCCTAGACATATGGTTTGAGGCTCTATTATCAATGATCTGCTCAGAACTAGGGGGAAGATTACCTTCACTAGTATTGGCCATCAAGGCATTGTTCACTGCTTCCGCTTCGACACCATTCTTGTCAGTGATCTTCTTCTACATACTCCCGCAGATCCTTGAGTTGGCTATCTATAAGGCGTCTCCCCTCAACTACCATAGCAAATGGCTTATTCCCCTTATTCATTATCTTCTCAGGATGTAGCTCCCAATAGTAGTTGATTTCATGACCAAGTTTCTTACACTGTCCACATTTCTTACTCTTCAAGTAGACGCTTTTGTTCTCCTTACTCAAGAAGATAGACTTCTCAAACACACTGACATGTTCATCCTTCATTTCATCGTGTCTCTATTCCTCGTACTTAATAGCATGGTATTTGATGAATACTCATTCATCACTCTTTATTCTTTTATTTTAGCTAATTATCTTGGCAAAATACCATGCATATAGTTGTAAATACAATAAGTTACCAAAAGGCATGCATTTGTTAATATTTAATAATTAGCATGTATTTGTGCAAAAATAAAAGAATGAAGAATAAAAGAAAAAGAAGGAGATATTTAGAAAAATATCGAGTGACCCAAACCCAAGGGAGGGCCAAGCATTGGCCTGACCGCCAAATAAACCAAGTAAAGAGAGATAGGGCCATTCAAATCTTCCATCTTATGTATATATTTTATTTTTATTTTCACAAAAATAAAATAAAAAAATGTGTTTCTCTTATTTTGTATATATTTCTAAAAATAAAACAAAAATGAGAAAAATAAAATTAAAATAAAAATCAAATAATTTCTCTCATCCTTGTACATACTACATGTATATAGGAATAATATCACTATTTATTTCACCCTTGTAAATAATCAATAGAAATAAAATAAAAATTATTTTATACTCTAAATTTTATGTTGTAAATAAATAAAATATAAAATTAGGGTATTTGTACAAAAATAAGAAAATAAAAATAATAATATAAAACACATTGGTATTTTATACATGTATATAATATATTATATTGTATATAGCATAATTTATTTTTCATAAAAATAAATAAAAATCACTAAAAAATAGTTTAAAAATAAATAATATTTTTCATTTTGTAAATATTTTAAAATAAATTCGTTTTCTATTTTTAGTTTAATTTACAAATAATTCCGACTTCCTGAACTCTGATTGGTCCACAGGGGAACGTTGACCTCGGTCAACTGCCCCCTGGACCGGTCCACTTCGCGGATCTGATTTCAGCCCGATTTCGCCAAAATTTTCCAAATCGATCCGCCCACCTTTCCTCTTGATTTGAGGCTCCGAATATCGAGGACAGATCCGTGATTCATGCCCGATCTCTTCTGAAAGGATCCGCTCTCGGATTGCGCACTTTCGCCCCCATCTTCTCGGACCTCATCGAGTATAAAGTCACTTGGAGCTGCCATTTCTTTCCGATCTTTGGCCGTCCCCTCGTCTTCGATGACCTCCTCCTCTTCATTTGAGTGACAACTGGTGTGAGAGAGAGTAGCAGCGAGGTTGCGAGTGCTGGAGCCTCAGGTCTGGCGAGTTTTTCGCTGTGCTCCGCCGCAAGGTGAGCCCGAGCCTCTGGACCATCGATCCATCGAGGCGAAGACCCCCGTAGGTCGCTGACCTTCAGCCCAGACGCCAACATCCACCAGGTAGCTTAGATGCCTTTCTTCTTGCTTTAGATTAGGATTTTTAGATTTTGGCCAAACTTATTCGTCAGCCCTGTTCACGGTGACCGGACCTTCCTAGTATTGCTCCGACCACCCCATCACCTTCACCGGTCTTCTCTCCACCTTCTTCGCCCCTCCGTTCCCCTGATTCGCCTAGGAATAGGGTCGACGCCTTCCTCCACCGTCGCCTCGTCGGAAGTCCCCGCTTCGCCTCGCCCCTTCACCCATTTTGCCCGCTAATAGGTCGAGGCATTTTTCATTCGACCCAACTGTTGTTCTGTGCAGGTTTGAACGAGAACATGCCTCATCTGGAGGTCCAAACACCAGAGCACAAGAGCTCCAGGTCATTCACGTTGCCGGGGAACTTCAGACAATCCCAGCCTCATCGGAGTCGACCATTAGCTGCGGACCGTCGCCAGCATTGTTTTGCCCATCCTAGCAGCTCCGGAGGACCTCCCAGTCGCGCGTATCGGCTGATCGAAGCTCGCCAGAGGGGAGTTCATCGGCGTTCTTCCAGGGAGCTTCTCCGTCAGGTCTAATCTCAGCCATCCTTCTACGGGGAGATCTCATCCGTTGGATCTATCTGAGTATCCTCTACCAGCTGTCCATCGCCGAAGGGGTATCGCCTAATCACAACCGTCCGATCTTAAGTGAAGCCTCCTTGGCCGTTGGATCTGTAATAAGAAGGGTAAATTGCACTTAGGCCCTCTTTGCTTTCGCAATTACTTTGAGTCTTGTAAATATTTTTAGAAGTTATTTTTAGTTTGGACATTTTGTACTTAGGACCTTAAGTTTTTAGAATTTGCAATTTAGTCCCTCTGAGTGTAGTTTACATGGTCTGGCACGTGCTTTGTTGTTTATTTACATATTCCTGCCTAGACTTTATGGTTATTACTGTTTGAATTGTTTTGAATAGGAATGCCACTTATGCCCTTGCTTGTCTGACTCACATGCTGACCTCGTGCGGCCCTGGGCTTTTTGCATTTTCAACCCTAGATTCTTTCCACGTGTTATTATTTGGCTGAACATTTTTTCCTATATGCAGATTGGTCCCTTTGTGATGTGTCTATTTGATTGGTTGAATAAAATATCAAATCTTATCCAAATTTTATGAAATTTGGACACGCGGCTCCTGCCATGCTGTAAAAATTTCTATGAATTTTTGGACTCATTTTGTTTTCATTTTCTATTTTTAAAAATTAAAAAACCTCCAAATTTGATTCTATCTGTTTTTAAAAATCAACTAAAAATATTAAAACCTCCTAAAACATCCAAAAAAATTACCTTCTGTTTGTTTTATTGTCTTTTTAATTCAGATCAATTTTTATTACATTTGAATTTATAAAAACCCTAAAAATTGAAAAAAAACTAAAAAACTCATAAAAATCATTAAAATTTCCTAAAAATTCAAAAAATATGCAATTTCAGTTTCTTTAGTTAGATTTTTATTTTTACTTTACATAAAATTATTGCTTGAATTTTATAGGCTATTAGATATTTTTAAATAGCCTTTAGTTCTGGCTGCACATTTCCTTTGATTTTTATCCTTTTTTTATTTTTTGAAAATTCATTAAAAATTAGAAAAATATAAGAAAAATATCAAAAACACTTGAATATTCATAAAATCCAAAAATATTTTTATTTTAATTTTCTGACCTGTTTTTATATGCTTAATAAATATTTTTTGTGCCTTTTTGCCTTATATTATTCATTTTTCTTAATTTTAAAAATCACAAAAAAATTTAAAAACCGAAAAACCACCAAAAATATTTTATTTCTTTTTATTTTTGATCCCCGACTACTTCGTAGGATTTGCCCAATCTGCGCTCCTTGTGTTCGACCCTAGTACCTATACCAGGTAAAATAAAATAGCGGGACCGCTATTTGTTTGATTTGCTTGATTTTTATATTTGGTGGTCTTACTTTTCTTTGTTGAGTGAGCTTCGCGGTTCGGGTCGCAACGACCCTGATTTCATACCTTAACCTGGATCGCGGGATTTTCCGCTCATCAGAATGGCGCCGTTGCCGGGGAGCACGACTTAGTAGTCGGTTTTCTTTTTCATTTTTTATTCATTTCGTGGCTTTTTCGTTTTTTTCGGTTTTTCTTTTTCTTTTATTTTCTTTTTATTTGTTTTCTTTCAATTTTATCTGTTTTTATTTCTTTTTATTTTATTTTATTTTTCTTTTTATTTGTGCATTTATTTGTCATTTCTATTTTATTTTTATTTTACTTTTCATTATTATAATAATTGTGGACTGACACATTCTTGTTTGACTTTCTTGCGAGGGCCTGAGGATCGAGGCAACTTTCTTCGGGAAGCCGACGCAACCGTGAGACTTGGAGGCAGCTCCTTTCTGTACAGAGCCGCAGGAGAGCACGGGAGATGCAGGCAGGAGTGTGGGGAGTTAGCTTAGAGTTAGATTAGTTTCTTTTTCAACACAATATTATTGTAATAATACATGACAACTCAGAGACTTTCTTGGTGGTTTTTCGGGGTCTGTTTCGCCGAGCACCAGTGTGCTCGGGGGACCTCACAGTGTTTTGGTTTTTATCGCTTTATTTTCTTTTGTTTCACGTGGATTTTTATGCTTGAGCCCCTAGACATAGGTTTCTATCTGATTGAGCCAGGTAGCATCACGTCCAAAGCCTCTAATAGAATATCCATTCCCTTAGAATACGCTTGGACTTAGACAAATAAAACTGTGCTTCACAATAATATAAGTTTCTATTTAGGATGGTTCTCGCACTACATCCATATAGATTAGTTTAAATTTATGCGCGGATCATATTGCATGTAGGCTGTTGGAGAAAGGCACACCTTCTATCTCATGCATGCATTCATAGATTTCATCGCGCATCGGCTTTTCCGTCTTTCTCCCTATGTTTTCTGGACTTAGGAATAAAAAGGAAATCAGAAAATTTGTTATACGTTGTTTGAAAAATACCTAAAAATAAAAACCATAAAATTGGGACTATTAATCAAACTTGATCCTAAAAGACATTCACCTAATAATTTGTCTTACGAGAGCAATCTCCTCATTGTTTGGTTTGGATGGGTGAGAGAGTGACATACACACTAGGCTAGAGCCATATCCGACCCTTCTTCAGACTACTGGTTTTGAGCTAGTCGTTCTCCAGTGAGGATCGCTCCAGTCTCCGATAAAGCAGGCCACGATATCCTTAACAGAGCGAGCCGATTGGGTAGCCGGTAAACGGTCCGTGGCTTGTACTACCTGGGAAAGATCTAGCTTGGGATCGGAACAGTCTCCTGGGGGTGTTGGATTCTTATCAGCTCGCTTAATCGCTTTGATAGACTGTCTTATCACCTAAATAAAAACGACAAGATAAAAGACCGAACCTTCACGGTCATCAGCTCTGTGTGCGTAGGTGAATTGGGGGTATTGTTTGGCCGATCTTGTTTGATTTTCTAGATCCCATCCGATTTCTTCTCCTCTATCTTCTTTCCATCTATCTTTCTCCCTCCCACCCACCCTTTATTCTTTTTCTTCTCCTTATCTACCCCTGGATGATGGGTTTCCCTCCTTTCTTGCCGACTCTTGCGGCTTCTTCATCTAATACCCATCAGTCCAATCCACTCTCGAGGGAGGTCGGAACTCCGACCGATCTTCCGTTCTCTCCCTCCCTTACCCACCCTTCTTCTGGGCATGCTACGCTAGACGTCTGTAGAGATCAGACTGACCAGATGCGAGACCCGGACGATTCCATTGCTGGGATGAGAGTGCACTCCATACACGATCGTAGAGAATAGATGCGAGATTCAGACACCTCCGATGATAGAATGATGGATGAGCATACATTTCAGGAAGCTCAGTCAGCTTCTACATTCAGTCACTTCATTATAGACTTGGATTTTATTCAGAGACTGCCGACATTCTCAGGGGAGTTGCACGAGGAGCCATATATTCATTTGTCCGAGTTTGAGGAGTTCTGTGTGACCCATGTATATTCAGATATCACTTCTAAGGAGCTGATGTTGAAGACCTTCCCATTTTCACTCCAGGCAGGAGCCATGAAATGGCACATACGACTGGGAAGGAGATTTGCTACATGGGGAGAGTTACGTTTAGAGTTTCTGCAAAGGTATTATCCCCAACGTAGAGCAGATATGACGCGGTCTTTGATCACAGATTTTTCAGTAGACCCCCAGGAGCCATTGCATGATTCACGGCTGAGGTTTCTTGACCTCTTGAGGAGATTTCCAGATCATGGACTTTCACCGACCGACATTATTGAGATCTCCTTGAGGGGGATGACTGCTGACCAGATAACACTAGTAGTTACCTCGTGTGGTGGTTTGCACCACATCACCGACATTATTTTACTTGATGACATCTCAAGAGCACTTTCATAGACTCCATCTTCACGAGGTGCATTAGTCGGGGAAGCACACGAGGATGATGTATTACCAGTGGGGTGTGCCACACTTCATGAGGATACAGCTTCCACACACCAGATTGAGGACATGGATTCTGCCGCAGTACAGACGAGGGATAGGATGACTGCCACAGTGGATGCTCTGACCCAGAGTCTGATCGAGTTCCCGTTGGTCTTCCAACTAGAGTTTGAGTCAGCCCCGAACTTTTCAGTTGATGAGTATTGGATATCAGATCTTCTGATACTACAGGAGATGGAGGAGCCCACTCTACTACAGCCATCAGTCTAAACATTTCAGTGTCCATTCCCAGACGACTCGGCTTCTATTTTGCAGAAGTATTTCTCTGATTCAGATGGCCATCATGACTCATTCCAACAACCAGAGCTCGATATGGGATACCACTTTGGGATGACTGATATAGATAGTCCCGTATTTGAGCCTGGTGTCCTCCATTTTGATGAGACAGATACATTCCATGAGGACCAGATGATAGCCATCACTGCTGCAGCTCGAGGATCAATTTCAGACACATCAACAACTTCAGCATTATTAACCAGTACCTTTTCCTTTTTCCTGATTGATCAGAGGTAGAGTGCAGCTGATAATGCATTTTGGGGCACGGAGGGGCTGCTTGCCAGTAGCGCAGATTGCCATCTAGATTCTGATCCTCCATTTCTCACCGATGATCTTGCATTACTCCTCGAGGGTTATCTGCGGGAGGATTCCCCATTCGATGTGCACTCGATTTCACTTTCTGAAAGTGGACGGATCACGAAATCGAGTCTTCCAATCTTTCTGATTCTGAGTTGTCTCTCCTCGACGACCCTCACGAGGATGTGCCGGTCTTTGAGATATTCAATGATCTATCTGATTTTTCTCCATTATGTGCATCGGATATCAGTTTTCTTAGTGAGTCTCCTGATCTTGACTTTCCACACCTTTTTGAGACGAAAACTAACGTAGAGGATGCCATGACTGATCCTTCTTTCTCCACGTTTGATTTCTTCGGCTCTACACTTCCACTCCATTCTGATCTTGAGCCGATGATATCATTTGTGCTATCGGATCCCGATCATACCCTCCCATATCATTGCCCGGTAGCAGACACCCGCCTGATTGCTTATTGGGGTCTCTTCCTTTACATCATTGATTTCATCGTAGTTCATCTACCACGCCTACGACGACAGTATGGCATTCGCCTTACAAATGCTGTCCTGAACCTTGATACTTCATTGTCCTAACATTTGCGCCCAGCCAGGGGCGTAAAACTAGCGCTTGTTGAGAGACACCTCAACATTGTACTCTTTGTACATACGTGTTTCGTCTTGATTTGTTCCTTGTTTCTTGCATTTTTGTTTTACACCCCAGATCTCGTTTAGGATTATCTTTGCTATACTTAGGATGTACCTCATCCTAAGTATAGGGGGGTGTAAACACCGAGTTGTTCCCTTTCGTTCTGTTTCATTACTCCCGTCGTTGCCTATACTTAAGGATTCTTCACCTTAAGTATAAGGGGGAGTAATGTCGTCCCTTCTATCTTGTATATATTTGTCTTCATTTCCACCTCTGTTTTGCTGCCTATACTTAGGGATATTTTATCCTAAGTACAGGGGAGGTAGACCCTATAAATTCTCCCACTCGGATTTCCCTTTGTGTACATCCTGCTATACTTAGGATTACTTGATCCTAAGTATAGGAAGAAACCCCGAGATCTTTTTCATTTCTATTATTTTATTCATCTTTGTAGTATAGTTTTCCTTTTCACTTCCCTATACTAAGCACGAGTTATGTCTTCTTCATCGCTCTTGATTCACTCTGGGGACATCGTTCGAACTAAGTATAGGGGGAGTCGTATATATTTCATATATACTTTAGCCATAACTCGTACTTTGTGAGTGTGTTAATAAATAAAATGGCTAAAATCCTTAAAAAATCCATAAAAATTAAAAAAATATTTTTTGTACATAAAATTCTTTATGCCCATACATAGCTATTTATAAAAATTATTTTTGTAAAAATGTTTGTAAAAATCTTTTGTGTAAATAGTGTGTAAATATTTTGATATCAAAATTATGTATATAGTACAAAATTTTTGTAAAATGTTTGAAAAACAAAAAGTTTGCAAAAACCTTTTGTAAATGTGTGTAAATATTTTGCAAAACTTCTGCATTCATGCATACATCCATGTTTTCAAACATTTTCAAAAATTTTACATACTTTCAAAAATTTTCAAAAATTGCATTTTTGTAAATATTTGTATAGTTTTTTTGAATCATAGTTGACATTTAAACTAGCCTAGAATTAAATTGAAAAATGGAGCTTGGTAAAGATCTTAATCCACCGAATTCTAAGAGGAACCTTATAGGGCTTAGGGTTGAGACTTTTCAGGTCCATGGTGACTTAATTCTTTGAGTCCACTAGTCTATGATCATATGTCATCTTGATGAGCCTAAGTTGAACACTTAACAACACACACATGACTCTCACAGACAATAGCTTTACTTGGACCAGCACTTTACACCTAGCTCTCTCTACGGATGAGGTGGTGAGGAGACAGTCTTCTTTGACTTGGGGTGGCATATAAGGGTAGTACTTCTAGGTGGAACATCTCTTCTTCTTTTAGTGAAAGAAGTGCGTCTCAACTTGGTCCGGTAGGAGTGAGGTCTAAAGACAGGAGTTGTGGGTTGCAATAAAGCTTCAAAAGAGGGATAGTCTACTGGCTCAAGAGGAAAATCTCCTTATGTATATATGCTGCACCATGTAGATATGTTGTACATATGCACATCAAAAAAATGTGCAAAAAGAAAAGAATAACTCCAAAAAAAGTGGTGGGTCTGAGAGAAAATGAAATACCCACCGGAGTGTATATAGTCAAATAAAGCAAAGCTTATGCTATCCATGTCCATCTCATGAAGCTTGCAGCAGGGAGACTTAGCTACACTGGTTGGGCTCCGTAGGATACATGGCTACACTGGCCATGGTCCATTCTCTTCTTCGTCCTCTTCTTGAGCCGGTTGAACTTGAACTTAAAAGGGAATACCCTGCTCCTCAAGGAAAGAGTTGCCAGACTAGGGTATTAGAGTTACCTTGTTGGGGAGGGTTGTCACTTTGCTATTTCTGAGGTGGGGAGCTATACATCACTTACACCGTACAAGAAAAGTTTCATGGTCATCAGAGTTTGTGTATGTAGACTTGTTCTGATCTGGATTGTTGAGGAGTCTTGACTATAAATTAGTGGAACTTAGAGGCTGTTAAGTTTTAAACCTAAGTCCAAATAAGGTTCCAATAAATAAATAATCCAAAGACCTGACTGAGCTCCATACTTCAATTTAATGAAGACAAGTTTAATAATCAACATTGATTCACCTTCTTTTTCTTCTTTTTCAAATAAATGTTTGCTAAGGGACTAGCAAAAGTAAAGTATAGGGGGTGATGAATACTCATTCATCACTCTTTATTCTTTTATTTTAGCTAATTATCTTGGCAAAATACCATGCATATAGTTGTAAATACAATAAGTTACCAAAAGGCATGCATTTGTTAATATTCAATAATTAGCATGTATTTGTGCAAAAATAAAAGAATAAAGAATAAAAGAAAAAGAAGGAGATATTTAGAATAAATATCGAGTGACTCAAACCCAAGGGAGGGCCAAGCATTGGCCTGACCGCCGAATAAACCAAGTAGAGAGAGATAGGGCCATTCAAATCTTCCTTCTTATGTATATATTTTATTTTTATTTTCACAAAAAAATAAAATTAAAAATTTTTTTCCTCTTATTTTGTATATATTTCTAAAAATAAAACAAAAATAAGAAAAATAAAATTAAAATAAAAATCAAATAATTTCTCTCACCCTTGTACACACTACATGTAAATAGGAATAATATCACTATTTATTTCACCCTTGTAAATAATCAATAATAATAAAATAAAAATTATTTTATACTCTAAATTTTATGTTGTAAATAAATAAAATATAAAATTGGGGTATTTTTACAAAAATAAGAAAATAAAAATAATAATATAAAATACATTACTATTTTATACTAGTATATAAAATATTATATTATATATAGCATAATTTATTTTTCATAAAAATAAAAAAAATCACTAAAAAATAGTCTGAAAATAAATAAACATTTTTCATTTTGTAAATATTTTAAAATAAAATTGTTTTCTATTTTTAACTTAATTTACAAATAATTTTGACTTCTTGAATTCTGATTGGTCCACGGGGGAACGTTGACCTCGGTCAACTGCCCCCTGGACCGGTCCTCTTCGCGGATCTGGTTTCAGCTCGATTTCGCCATATTTTCCCAAATTGATCCTTCCACCTTTCCTCTCGATTTGAGGCTCCGAATATCGAGGGCTGATCTGTGATTCACGCCCGATCTCTTCTAGAGGGATCCGCTCCTCAGAATGCGCGCTTTCGCCCCCATCTTCTCGAACCTCATTGAGTATAAAGTCACATGGAGCCGCCATTTCTTTCTGATCTTTGGCCGCCCCCTCGTCTCCGATGACCTCCTCCTCTTCATCTGAGTGACAACTGGTGTGAGAGAGAGTAGCAGCGAGGTTGCGAGTGCTGGAGCCTCAGGTCCGGCGAGTTTTTCGCCGTGCTCTGCCGCAAGGTGAGCCCGAGCCTCTGGACCGTCGATCCATCGAGGCGAAGACCCCTAGAGGTTGCTGACCTTCAGCCCAGACGCCATCATCCACTAGGTAGCTTAGATGCCTTTCTTCTTGCTTTAGATTAAGATTTTTAGATTTTGGTGAAACTTAGTCGTCAGCCCCGTTCACGGTGACCGGACCTTCCTAGTATTGCTCCGACCACCCCGTCACCTTCACCGGTCTTCTCTCCACCTTCTTTGCCCCTCCTTCCCCCTGGTTCGCCTAGGAACATGGTCGACACCTTCCTCCGTCGTCGCCTCTCCAGAAGGCCCTACTCCGCCTCGCCCCTTCACCCATTTCGCCAGCTAACGGGTCGAGGCATTTTGCCCTCGACCCCGTTGTTGTTCTGTGCAGGTTTGAACGAGAACATGCCTCATCTGGAGGTCCAAATGCCTGAGCACAGGAGCTCCAGGTCATTCATGTCGCCGGGGTTCTTCAGACGTTCCCGGCCTCATCGGAGTCGACCATTAGCTTCAGACCATTGCCAGCATTGTTTCGCCCATCCTAGCAACTCCGGAGGACCTCCCAGTCGCGCGTATCGGTCGATCGAAGCTCGTCGAAGGTGAGTTCATCGGTGTTCTTCCAGGGAGCTTCTCCGCCGTCAGATCGAGCTTCTCCGCCAGGTCTAATCTCAACCATCCTTCTACGGGGAGATCTCATCCGTTGGATCTATCTGAGGATCCTCTGCCAGCCGTCCATCGCCGAAGGGGTATCGCCTAATCACAACCATCCGATCTTAAGTGAAGCCCCCTTGGCCGTTGGATCTGTAATAAGAAGGGTAAATTACACTTAGGCCCTCTTTGCTTTCACATTTACTTTATAGTCTTGTAAATAATTTTAGAAGTTATTTTTAGTTTGGATATTTTGCACTTAGGACCTTAAGTTTTTAGAATTTGCAATTTAGTCCCTCTTAGTGTAGTTCACGTGGTCTGGCACGTGCTTTGTGGGTTATTTACGTATTCCTGCCTGGACTTTATGGTTGTTACTGTTTGAATTTTTATGAATATAAATGACACTTATGCCCTTGCTTGTCTGACTCACGTGTCGACCTCGTGCGGCCTTGGGCTTTTTGCATTTTCGGCCCTAGATTCTTTCCACATGTTATTATTTGGCTGAACATTTTTCCATATTTGCAGATTGGTCCCTGTGTGCCGTGTCTATTTGATTGGTTGAATAAAATATCAAATTTTATCCAAATTTCATGAAATTTGGATACATGGCTCCTTTCATGCTGTAAAAATTTCTATGAATTTTTGGACTCATTTTGTTTTCATTTTCTATTTTTAAAATTTAAAAACCTCCAAATTTGTTTCTGTCTATTTTTAAATATAAATAAAAAATATTAAAAGCCCTCTAAAAAATCCAGAAAAATTACCTTATGTTTATTTTGTTGTCTTTTTAATTTTTATTACATTTGGATTTATAAAAACCCTAAAAATTGAAAAACACTAAAAAACTCATAAAAATAATTAAAAATTCCTAAAAATTCAAAAAAATATATGCAATTTCAGTTCTTTAGTTAGTTTTTTATTTTTACTTTATCATAAAATTGTTGCTTGAATTTTATAGGCTATTTAGATATTTTTAAATAGCCTTTAGATTCTGGCTGTACAGTTCCTTTGATTTTTATCCTTGTTTCATTTTTAGAAAATTCATTAAAAATAAAAAACTCTAAGAAAAATAATAAAAACACTTGAATATTCATAAAATCTAAAAATATTTTATTTTAATTTTCTGACATGTTTTTGTGTGTTTAATAAATATTTGTTTGTGCCCTTTTGCCTTCTTTTATTCATTTTTCTTAATTTTAAAAATCACAAAAAAATTTAAAAAACCTAAAAACCACCTAAAATATTTTATTTCTTTTTATTTTTGATCCCCGACTACTTCATAGGATTTGCCCAATCCGCACTCCTTGTGTTCGACCCTGGTAGTTATACTCGGTAAAATAAAATAGCGAGTCTGCTATTTGTTTGATTTGCTTGATTTTTATATTTGGTGGTCTTACTTTTTCTTGTTGAGTGAGCTTCGCATTTCGGGTCGTAACGTCCCTGATTTCATACCTTAACCCGGATCGCCAGATTTTCCGCTCATCAGTATTCCTCCTCACTATCGCATTTAATTATCGCAGTCAAGAGTTGGCTCCTGGTCACCTCAAATTCGCTGTTAAGACCACTAAGGAAAATTGAGATTCTTTGCTTCCAAATCTCATCCCAAAACTTCTTCTGATTAGTGATACTCGTCAATGTGTCATCGCAATATTAGCCATCTCCTCCCATTTTTCTCATAGAGTCTCATAATATCTGGCAACCGATAATTCACCTTGACTCGTATGGTAGGCTTCTCTACTCAATTGATACATGCGAATATTTTGACATTTCTAACCATACATACTCGCAAGAGTAAGCATGTTCTCTTGCAGACTTCTTCTGAAGGATGAGGGGCTGGATTTCTTTGGTGATGACATTGAGATCAAGTTTCAGCACTGACTATCCTCAACATACCATTGTTCATATAGCTTGTCTGTGATGGTGAAGGGTTTCTTCCGACCATCAATGTAGCCCCCACGACCCCTTGATGCAAGTGCTACCTCCTTGGAAACTGACCACTTGAGGTAGTTCATCTTGGTGAGTTTCATCGTTGTGTCTTGGGCAGTTACATATCCATCTTGAAAACCATCTTTTCTTCATCATCTCTGACTTCCGTAACGAGCCACGAGGACAAGGGACTTCTGGGGGATGTGTCAGTCAGGGAAAGTTCCAGACCCGAGCAAGGCTGTAAATAGAGGACATTAACCATGCATGTTCACTGGTCCAACCACACACGTTCACCGATCTCCAGACCTATAGATGGAGGTGTTGGCTGGAGGGATGTCTAGCTGCACGGTGGTCGGTGCAGGATGCTTGATGTAACAGAGAAGGAGAAGGTCCGTGAGGCTGGAGGAAGGTCCCTGTGGCTGGAGAGGTTACCTGTGACCCGATGACTGGAGGTAAAAAGAGGATAGGGATGGGTGGAGGGGGACGCACTGGAACACGACTGCACTGGAGGGTCACAATGGAGCCCTATAAATGAAGCCCATGCACCATGGGGCAACTGCGGATCTGGATCTCTCGATCTATGTGGTGCAACAGAAGGAGACAACTCGCGCAGGAAACTCATGAGCCCTAAAGGAGGGATGCGATCCCGAGGAAGCTTCGAGGTTGGAAATCAAGCCCCGATCATGGCTCTGATACCATGTAGAAGATTTAGATCCCAATCAAACACATGAAACATGGATTTAACGTGGAAAATCCCTCATCAGAGAAAAAAATACCACAAATCACTCTCAAGACCTAAGTGTAGAAGATTTAGATCTGAGTCACACACATGACACATGGATTTAACGTGGAAAAATCCTCATCAGAAGGAAAAACACTCTCAAACCCTAAACTCCTCAGGGCTCTCTTCACTTTATTAAATCCGAAGGTAAGAGAGGTGAGTACAATATATAGAGGAGGATGGGTAACCGATCCCTCACCCAAAGATTTGTTTACCTGTATAAAAATCCACCCACTCAACATTTACAATAACAATTATGCTCTTAGCTTTCTGCACCATTAATAATCTAGGCCGACATTCTAGCGCTAAGAATATCCACATAGATTGTGTCGATAATGGACGTTATTGATTAACATCCAGAAAATACATTTTTTGGTGGCATTATTTATTGACATCATCCTACCATGTCTCCCACTCTGGGTTGACATTCAAGTATTGGTAATGTCAAACTAAAATTATTTTAGGCGATGTTAGATGTTAACATCCATAAATGATATGCACATTTTCCAAATATCTCACCGACTCCCTCTCTTGGATGCCCTAAAACCCGTGCCTTTTCCAATTCTCCCCTCTCTTCAGTCCACTTCAGCTGTAACACCTATGCTCGACTCTTCTCACACCCTTCTCTAGCCTCTACTCGCTCCGCACTAACTACACGTCACCCGTCCCTTCTCTGGCATCCGCTACCTTAAAACCCTATCGACCACTGCTCGACCCCTCGCTTTCCTCCGCTTTCTCCACACTGTAGAACCACACCCTTCTCTGTGTTTTGATCGATCCACATCTTGACTCCATTCTCTTTCCTCAGTATTTGATTGATTGATGCCAAGCTGCTGCGCTTCTCTAACATCTACTTGATCTAGGATTCTACGTCGTTGTTGAATAGGACCAATCGTGGTGTGCTAACAAGTTAACATACTCAATCGTTGTGTTGACCTACCAATGAATCAACAATAATCAACCCATAATTAGATTAAGCAATGTGAATCAAAATTTATTATAACTGTACATGAATGTGTAAAGTGTAAGGAGGTAGAGTGTCGAACACTGGGAATTCAAGGGGGGGGGAGCGAATTATTGTTAATTATTTATAATTAATAGTAATTATTTTTTGATTTTTAAATTTACTTATTTTTATGCGGGGTTTTAATTATATTTAATTTTTATGATTTTTTTAATTATTTTATATTTTTTAGATTATTTTATTTTTGCACAATTTTAATTTCTTTTTGATTTTTGAACAAGATAATTATAATATAGATAATAATAGATATTATATATTGTATAAGCAATATATTTATATATCAATTATATAGACTTTTAGATTTTTATTTAAGTCAAAATATAACCAAAATATAGAAAGAATGTTTTTATATTCTACTCTATTTTTTGTTAATTTTTATGATATTTTTCTAATTTTATGGATTTTTAAAGTGAAAAATGTACAAAACAGGGAGTACATTACAAAATAGGGAATACATTAAATATCCAAATTCATTTAGAGTTTAATAAATATATATAAGTCTAAAGTAAACTAAACTTATTTTTAATATATAATATATATAATAAAGAAAAATCAGAAATAAAAATAAGTTTTTTTGGATTTTATAGAGTTTTTGCTATTTTTATAAAATTTTTAGGGTTTTGTATTTTTCATGTTTTATATTTTGTATTTTTAGTGATTTTTTGGATATGTGGTAAATATACTATAATATAGATAATACATTTTTTAGAATTTTTGAAGGAATTTTGAGTTTTTATTGATTTTTAAATGCTAAATAAGGAATAAATGTGTATTTTTGTATTTTTAAAAGTAGGAAAATTAAGTTAAATGCCTAACAAATTATGGTTGAATAATCATGATTCCAATCATCTATTCTATTTTTCCTACAATTTTTAACATAAAGAAAATATTTAATAAAAGCAATATCATGAAAATAAAATACATAGCTCACAGGGACCTATTTGCAATATTTAAAAACTAAAACTTCATTTAAGAACATGTCTAGAGAGTATAGGACCGAATATTCAAATGTCCTGAAAGCACCTCACGTGGGACTGCATGTGCGTTGAGCTAGACTAGACTTAATAGAAAATACACCAAAGTTCATCGATCCAGTTGCAATTTACCTAATTGTTTTACACTACATATTACATTTACAATACTAAAAAGAAATTACAAAAATGGCAGAGGATGTCATCGCAATATACCCAAGCAAGGCACATGTGGCGTGGGTGGCCTCTTATCGTGTGGTCGAGGGTTCTATACATGTCTTCACTTATGATCCAACGACTGGCTAGAGGTGACGCTTTGTGATTAATCAAGGGCTCAGATTAGATCTGAGCTTGAGTCTTCATCCAACGGTTGGGAGGCTATCAACAAGATCAGGGAAGAACATCCTCGTTGAACTTCGATCTTCGATTCCTCCTTCTTACTATAATCTCTCACACATCTGAATGGCTCAGCTCCTTCCCGGGACTCCTCCATGTCTCTAGGGGTGCTCAAATGGGTCCAGGCCTCATCGGAGGATGCCTAGAGGTCTTATTCTTATAAGGGACCTGGAGCTACTATCCTTCGATCAAATCCACGTCCAGGTGGTTCCTCTTGAGCTATATTCTACACAAAAATGATGGGGTGTTAGAGAGATATGCTCTCGATAAAAAAATAAAGCTGGATAGTAGAGAGGGGTGAAGGGATGGTGTTTCTTCGGTGGGCGACGGAGATGGAGACTCGATGGCTTGATCTGATCAAGACCGAGGTGGAGTGGATGTGTAGAAAGATGGAGAATATGATGGGGAAGAGGATGGAGGCATCAAACGAGTTGAAGATAGTCGATTTCATAGTGAATAGATGGCCGAAGTTTTGAGCTCTGGTGAACTACGAACTGGAATTTTACGCTAAAACAAATGGAATCAAATAGAATCAAACCTAGATCTAAGCTAAGGAATAAAATGTGAACTAAAATCCCAATTTAAACTATGCCTCAATAGGGATTTACCTGGAAGTAGAACCTCACCTGGGATGGTCTCCGGTGATGTTGGATCAGTTGCGGAGCTCCTTCTCTACATCTACAATCAAGGGACCCTCGTTCGTGTCACCAAGGGAACATGCTGGGAACGATTTTAGGGGTTACAGTGGCTCGAGAGAGATCAAAAATTAGTATGAAGGTGGAGGTGTGATTTTATAGAAGTGGGTGGGGGTGATATTGAAACGAAGATTGCATGCAGATCATAAGGGGTTGGTGGAAGCTATGGGCATGGCGAGATAGAGGGAGATGGTGCGAGCATAATTGGTAAAGGGCTTGAGGTGAAAAGGGTTGAGGAGGAGGAGTAAGAATTGGGCAAAGATGGGGGTCTGATAGGTTGCAGGGACATAGCCGTGTGGGGGAGCTGTTGACCGGGCGGTCAACATTCTTCGTACGCCTATTAGTCCATGTGAAACTTAATAGGACAAATCTAAAAATAAAAAGGAAATAAAATTGGAAATAAAATAATAGATGATTTTATTTAAAAATACTCATAACATAAAAAATGTTTATTGTTTAATAAAATATTTTACGGTGTTTTTTTATTTAGTTTTACAACCTTATTTATTTAGTGTTAATATTTACATGTTAATATATAGATATATATACATGTATTTTGTATATTATATTAATTTTATTTTTTATATACATAATATCATATTTACATATTTTATATGTTTACAACATTATTTAATATGTATTTACATATTTTTATAGTATTTTTATAATTTTGTTTATATGTATAAATAATTGCATTTATATACATTATAATATAGTATCCCTATGTATTATGTTGTCTTAATTATTTTGGGTATCTTTTACATATTTTTATTTATATTTAAATTTTTAATATATTTTATATAATATATACAATTATTTAAAAATATAAAAAGAGTAAAAATATAGAGAATAAAATAATCGACTATATGTACAATTTCCCTACTACAATGGTACCTTAAAAAGCTATCTTTCGCATCTTATCTCCATTTTCATTGAAACCTCCTTCACTTGATAGAAACTCAGGTTATAAAACAGAGGGAGGAATCAGAAAAATGGATGTAGTCGTGAAAAATATGATGTATGCTGCGGAAGAATTATACTTACATCGATTCCCATCACTCTCCATGTGTTATGCAAGACATAATTTATAAGTCTACACTAAATGCATGCAAGTCAATGAAAACCACACCCAAACAAGATACTATTAGCAGAGAATAAGTCAATTTCAATTTGAGCTAATTGTACGTGTTTATGCACGTCTAATTTAATGAATATTTAATGATGATTTGAATCATTATTTAATGAAATGTGGCCTAAATTATGAAGGGCATAAACGTGTTTGAATTCACACTATCGTGCGTCTATCCTAATTTCACCACTCAAGTCGAGAACCACTCTTGACATAACCACAACAAATAAAAAATAATAAAGAGTGTCCAGTCTCTTTTACAACCATGAGCTCTCAAACAAGAGCCACTAAAAATGGGGCAAACCTAAATTATTACAATAATTACAATGATATTAAATATTTTTCAAATTAGCCTAATTTCTCTCTAATGCTGTTGAATCAACCCCATCAGCTCGAGCATTGAGACAGAACCTCTGTGTCACTCCTCGTCGAGTCACTTCAGGGGCCCTAGTCAAAACAACAAATGGTCAGATAAGCTTAAGATAAATATAACTATCAAGATAAAAAAATAAAACACCACAAGACAATGACAAAATAACACAAAACAAGCTTAACTTAAGGAGCTTAAATTTCATTTAATCACCATAATTAAGCCTAATCACATAATTTAATCAAGCCATGTCCTCGACAATGACGCCATCTGATGAATCCGTATTCAACTAAGATAAGAAAGTGGCATTATAAAAAATACAATATAATATAATTTTGCACTATTAGCAGTAGAGATATATTGCTAAATGGATATATAATAATATTAGCAAAAACAATAGCGATATCTCAAAATATAAGCACAAGTGACTATAATATATAAATGGAAAATATGTATTTTATTTATAGTGCTCTTGCATGCAGAATATTGAAGACGATTGAAAAATATCTGCCTTTGACCATTTAGAAGATTGGCATCTTGAAGACGATTGATGTTGACTTGGATAAGTTAAGCAAATTAGAACAATCAAAATTGCTAAATTTCTCTCTAAAAGTGTGAACACTAATAAACAATGTGAGAGAAAGAGAGGAAAGGTTCTTAGACTTTTTTACCTTGCAATGTGTGCTTTTCAACAACGCTTTATGGTCCTATTTATAGTGCCACAGTTGAGCATTTGAATTGGTGGAAACAAATCCAGCAAGAAATCACAAAGATAATGTAATGTTGAAAATCAACCTATTTTGGTTAATTGATAAAATGAGGTTGATTGATTATGTCAACTTTGTTTAATCAGGTAACCATTTAAAGCCGTTTATTTTGTTTTTGAAGAATGATCAATGACAACTATGAATTGGTAGTTCAAGAAATGATCTTTCAATTGAAATTCGTTGGCCGATCACAAAGTGATCAGTCAAAATTGCAACAAGACCGATCATACATTGACCGATCAAGAACTGTAAGTTGGTCGATAGAGGATGATCACAAGAACTGAGAATTGATTAATCAAGATCTTGTTCTGAAATAGAAAGTCCTAATGATTTAATAAAATAAACATATGATATTCAAACATACATATTTTAATGCTATTAAAAATCAAGTTACAACAATGATAATTATAAAACTTTTGATACATGGTTTTGATTTTTTATGCTTTCTTGATCTTGAAACAACATGTAAACTTGCAAGTGAAATAGATATAAGATGTGAGAGACTTATAATAAGTGTATGCCATTATCGTAACCAAATTAGTATGAGAATAATCATAAGTTCTAGTAGGATGCAAAGAACTAATAATTAGTTTGTCATTTTGTTGACTTATGTTGATGGCATGCCTATTGTTGACGGTACATCCCCGAGAATCAAAATTATGAAGGATGAATTGAGCAAGTCCTTTTATATGAAGGAATTGGGATTTATAAATCATCATTTGAATATGAAGATTATTTTTGACATAAAGTCGAGACTTGAAATATTTCAAGAGAAGTATATTGCGAAAATACTTAGAAAATTCAACATAGATAATGCCAGGACAATAAGCACCTGCCATGGAGCACTTCAAGTTAAGCACCAAGCACAACTCAATGATAGAATATGAAAACAAGAATATGGAGGTCATTCATTATGCCTCACCCATAGGGAATCGGATGTACACTATAATATATACTAAGCCTAATATTGATCATTATGCTGGAGTTCTTAGTAGGCTTATCTCATATAGTAGAAAATAACATTGCAATGTAGTTGAATGATGATTGAGTTATCTCCATGGAACTAGCATCACATGTTTTTCTTTATGGGGTAGATAGGGCATTTGTTTTGAGTTACATAGAATCTGATATATCATGTGATGTTGATGTTAGATTATGTCTACTTGATGACATATGCAGGTGGTGCTCTTCCATAGCAATTAAGGTTGCAGAAGTGCGTGACATTATTTACTACAGAAGAAGAGTTCATTGCCCTATAAAAGCCAACAGAAAACTCTTTTCGATGAAAATTTCGTACAAGACTTTAATTTTATTGAAGAGAAGTATATCCTTTATTGTGATAGTCAGATCATGATTCACTTTTGCATGGACTCTACTTATTGCTAAAGGTCAACAAAACATCCATGCCCGATATCATTAGATACATGACGTGTTAGAATCAAAACAACTTTGTAAGAGAGGACTGGTTTTGTGTAAGCACCTTGTTAGGATTAGAATCATATTAAGATTAGGAATCCTAATGGGATGGGACTCCTAATACTAATAGTAGTTGAGTTGTATTCTATTTATAGTCCTAATGAGAATATGATTACAAACTTGTAATTGGGCTATATATAGAAGGGGGGGTGGAGGCATACCCTCTACACCACCACAAGAACAATGTAACCCTTAGAGATAGATAGAGATAGAGAGAGAGAGAAGAAATAGATGAGAGAGCGAGGGAACGAAGAGAGTTCTACTCGTTCTAATCTATAGTGATCTTTCTTCTCCAGTAGTCGCGAGGGTGACCGACCACCATTATATCTAGTTGTTCTTTTCTTCATGTGCTTCCGAGTTGGTGAGTGATTACGCATCCGCATCCGTCCTGATGAATATGTGATTCATCACTCTTAAAGTTGAAAATGGAATCTTGTTCTCGAGTAATTTGGAGCATATTTCCATCAATGTTGCATAATTAGCATTCATGCATGCATTGATAACATTTGCATTTTAGCATTCGCATCTGCATTAAATAAGAAGCCAAATCAACTTGTAAAAATCACTCATCTGTATATATTTTACATTAACTATAAATCCTTCACTTTATACAGTGTATATTACTAACAATAATACAAGAAAAATACCAAAAAATGCTAACTTGTAAATTTGAAAAATAAAACCCCAAACCAAATTGGAGACCTTGGACCTTAGAATGCATATATCTCTCTTTTACAGCTTCCGATCTAGGTCTACTGACTTTTAAATTAATACACATTCAGGGACCTTCAAAATGAGACTAATTTCATTTAAATCGGAGCTCGTATGCAAAACTTGGGTTTTGGGCCCCCATTGTATACTATATGTATGTATATTTGTACCCTTGTATTTTATTACTTTATTCGACCTCATTTCCGTTTTTGATCCACATAAAACTTGTAGATCTCATCTAGATCTACAACTTTCATGTTTTGAGTTTTTCCAAATTCAGTCATTTTCTCCCTCTAATGCCACATTTCTTCCTCAGCCAA
This sequence comes from Ottelia alismoides, assembly GCA_037367405.1. Lineage (NCBI taxonomy): Eukaryota > Viridiplantae > Streptophyta > Magnoliopsida > Alismatales > Hydrocharitaceae > Ottelia > Ottelia alismoides. Next base: position 1,189,157 of record JAZKJV010001266.1, read on the forward strand.
TATGATTGTGCCACGTGGCGCCCTCTGGTTGCGCCACGCGACCCACTCAGCCGCTCGCCACACGCCTCGTCTCCTGGCTGTTAGATCGACTTATTCTTCTTCAGATCTCGACCCTCCATTCTGCAAGCCCTCTCAACCGCTCGATCTCCCCCCTGATCTCATCCAGACCACACGTCTCCGCTTCATTCTCAGCCCTCCACGTAGTCACATATCCACCGCTGGATCTTTCTCAAGACACCTCCATCTCAACCGTCAGCTCCCGCTCAACTGAAAACCCTTGGATCTTCACTCCTGATCTCATCCCCACCATCTGTCTCTGCCTCACTCTCCTTAGGCCACGTGTTACGCTTATAGCCGCTAGATCTTGGCCCCGATAATTAGATCTCATCTTCTCATCCCCGCTCAATCGATGACCCTTCGATCCCCACGCCTGATTCCATCTTAACCGTTCTTCAGCGCTGTATCCCCATGCTGCCACATGGCTTGATCACAACCCTTCGATTGCACCACCAAGATCTAATCCTTCCCGCTCCCTCACACCCACCTCCTGGACGTTGGATGGTGAGATCCAACGGCTACGTCGCCATCTTCTACCTCCCGAGGAAGCCTTGTCCACATCGCCCACCTCGCGCTTCCTCTCCACCCTTTCTATTTTCGTCACCATCTCCACCACCTTCTTCACTCATCGACACCCCCACGATGAAGCCCACACTCCCTTCATCTTCGCCAGAGGCCACTCCCACCATGATCCCTTCTCCTTTGTTCCACAAACCCCACGCCAACCTCTCCCTCCATCACCTAAATCTCCATCTTCAACCTATAAATTCCCCGTCTTTGCCATCCTATAAATACCCCATCTCCGGCCACCTTCGACCCTATCTGCCCTTACAGAGAGATTCCCAGAGCTCCCTTCTACCTCTTGGTGACAACAATCAGAACAGAGAGTGGGCGACGACGGCGCTTTCATCTCCGGCGAGACCCACGACGTAGCACACCGTACCGCAGCTACTTCGACGAGCTGCACGTGCTCGGGCCAGCTACCAACCCTCGAGCGACGATCGGAGCCTCTTCCGCGAGCCTCCATCCCTAGGTAGCTTCCTCCATTCTCCTTCGATATTCTTTCTTTATTCCTCTTGATCTTCTCGCCTTTTTCCCGACTTCTGTGATTGATTCCACGTCTCTCCGACCCTCCACCGAGCTCCGCCTTGGAGCTCTCACCTTCGCGCCACCATCTATTAGTCCCTACGACAATTCGACCCATATCCGATCACAGCTCCACCAGTCACGACGGAATATCACCTCCACCCGGTCATTACATTGCCCTCAGGCCTCTCGCACACCCCTTGCACTACCACGAGCACGATGCACTTGATTTCTGGCACCCACTAACATTGCAGGAGCTGCTATCTTCATTGATCGGAGTAGACGTCGGAGCTCCTTCGAGCTTCATCATCTCCGGCTTCCAGACCGCCCCCGCTTCCCTCAGACATCCCGGCAGCGAGCTTCCACAAGCACGAGGAACGACGACGGAGCCAGAGCTACCTTGCCAGAGCGCCGCCAAGTCTGCCACAGGAGGCGACGGACCAGAGAAGACGACATACATCTGCTGTTGGATCACCTTGATCTGCCGGTCCTCTTCACGACACGTTGCCTCGTATTCGCTTCCATTGGATCAAGAGGATCTAACGGACCTCGTCGAGCCACGTCACATCTGCTTCGAGCTCCAGATATCGTTGGATTGATCGCCATCAACGGCCATTATTGAGCCACGTCGCCTCACCCCAGGAGCCATCTCCATCGTTGGATCTTCCTGATCTGATGGGTCATCGTTGCGCCACGCATCCAACTTCCTCCACCGTTAGATCTATCTTGATCTAACGGCCCAGCACTCGCCACGTGGAGTCTCCGAGCCTCTTACTCGACCCTAGGCTCGGAGCTACCAAAGCAGCAACCGAAGCTAGTCCGAACCTCCAGAACCGCCCGAGCCTCCTACGTCTCCCGGGCCTAGCTCCTCACGTGTATCTCATGTGAGGATTGGGTAATTTGCACCAAGATCCTTACAACTTTCAGAAATTACAATTCAGTCCCTGCCAGGCACGCCACGTGAGGAGCACGTGTACCTGTGGAATTTTGCATCCATAACCCCATCATTATAGGTATTGTATTTTAGTCCCTGCATGCATAATTTATTTTAAGCAATTTTATATTTCCTATTTTGCATTTTGGTCCCTATATTTGCATGCATATTTAGATGTCCATTTCTCATCATTTTTAAATTCTAAAAATTGCATATTGTAGTTTAACTTGTTCTTTATCTTTTGTATCATGTTTCATATTTTTGTCAGTTGTAAAGAATTTAAAAATATTATTCATGTAGAATTTGACATAATTTGCCCACTATGTACTTTAAATTAAATATTAAATTCTTTATTATCTAAAAATCACTATAAAATCACATAAGTCTTAATTTAAGTTGCTCTACTCTGTGCCTAAAAATCATAGCTTTTGCACGCATCACGAGGCCTGAATAAATCAAATAGTATTTTGCCTAATTGATTTGTAATAAGTCCAATTTACATCAATCTCTAGGTCTATTAATTTTCATGGATTTCTCTCACATAGCCTATCTAGGATGATTTTTATATCTGAAAATGATGTGCTTTGGTATTCATTAAAATTGATTTTGTAAAAACTACCCTGCATTCTTATTTTATTTATTTTTAATTCATTTAGAGTCTAAAAATTCCAAAAAAAATTACAGTAGCTTAATCTCATCATATACCATCTTGTGGCCATGTTTCATTACTTTTGAACTTCATCTAATCATCTTTTGTGATTTAACTTAAAATTTGACTTGAAATTGCATTGTCTCTCTTTTAATTGCATAAAAAGTATAAAAAGACCAAAAAAATATTCTTTTGAAAGTCTGACATTGAAATTAACTTAAAATTTACTTAAGGAGACAGCTTCCTCTCTGAGTTCGACCTTGAGCTTGTCCAAGTAAAATAAATTTACCGCTTGAACTTGATTATACATTAAGTCTTAGTGGTGTTTTTGACGAAGTCTCAATTACCCGACTGCAACGAGCGACAAACCTAATTCGATTGATAACTCGGTTGAATTAATTAGGGTAGTCGAAGGCACGCCATATCCGTATAAGATGGTCCGTATCTCTAACAACCGATATCTGATAGGAGACGATACCAGCTCGTGTTTCCCATCACACCTCACATGTTAACTTTGATTAAAGTTTGATTTTGGGTTGCGATAATACTTGTAATTTATCCCCTCGTGCTGAGGATTTTTAGATCTCTCAAGCAGGAAGATATATGAATTTTGGGACATTATGCCAAATAAACGCGCGGTTCCTTCCACCCACTCATCACATGTTCTAAGATACAACCAATACGAATGCATTACATGGAAATTAAGTTCTCGCTCTTAAATAGACTTCCTTCGTGAAGAAGATATGAGCCTGCAATCAAAGAGAATATTTTCAAACTTTGCTTCTAATTTCCGTGATGGAAAATCCTGAAAACCTCATCCCGCATCCTTTCTTTCGTCATCATCTCAACTTCTTCTTGCTTGATGTCCATGGTCTGGTTCTTTCTTTCTCATTCATCCTTCTATATACCTTTTCCGACCTCGCTCGAATACAGCCACAAAGAAAGAAACTTCCTGGGTTCTGTACCCTTCTACCGGGTTCAAGAAGTATACGCGACAAAAATACATACATACATGGCACAATACTTACCGGGAAGGGGAATCTCTAACGCGTCCTCAATGCTATTAAGATAACAGAAGACTCATTAACTGACATTGACCTAACGGTCCATAACTGATCTTCTTTCTAATTTCCAACGAGGACAACTTGTGTTGACATGGCGATTGATCACACACTCGAGAACAGGGACGGAGCCAGGACACTTTTGAAGAGGGGGCACAAGGATTTAAAAAATTATGTCTATCAATTACAGTACAATCATATTCACTATATAATAAAAATTGTTATGGACAAATTATATTTATAGTTTTCACACATATTTTTCATCAATTTTGAACTTATTCATTATATAACAATAATAAATTTTGAACATATTTTTTAATCAACTATATCTTTTTATTCAATTTTACATGGATTGGTATCATATATGTTCCACAATATCGAGATTTTTTATGAATGATATTTATGTCTTTTTTAAAGTAAGTTATATTCAAGTATTTTAATTATTTTAATTTCAGTATATGGATTTTGATTAGTTGCAATATAATCTACACTTGTTCTGAATCTGAATCAAATCAAAATATAAAATGCTAGTTCTATATTTTTTATCAATAACAAGAAATATTAATGTTTATGAAGAAAAATATGCAGATCAAGAATATATGTGCAATTGACCACTTTACTTGATACTAAATAGGACCAATGAATAATATGAAGGACTTGACAATAAATGATTTTTTTTTAAAAATTTACTTTTTTAGATTGCGAATTAGACCACATATCTGTATAAGTGATAATGAGATTGGATGAAAGATCGACTCATTCTATAGTCTGATTCTAATAAAATGGATAACCGATAAGATTAGGGTAGTGATCTATTATAAGTTGATCGATTGAAGAAATTATCCAATAGAGGTTGATTTGAGGTAAAATCTATTATTTTTTGGTAGGAATTTTATTTTAAGAGGCATATTATCTACTGGTAAAAATTATTAAACTTTTTCAAAAGAATTTATCGGGCATGTACGAGTTTTACCCTCAAAAAATCCAAATGAGGTATTAAAATTTTGAAATATCATGATTACTTTTACCTTAAAAATCAACAGGCAAAAATTACATAAACATATATTATAATCCCAAAATTTAGGGGGGCACTTGCCCCTCCTTGCCCTCCCTTAAATCCGTCCTTGCTCGAGAACACAGGTTGACTCCATCGACCATGCGGAAGTATTGATCGATCACAAAAGCATAGAAGTTGTGAGGAAAATGGTTTCTTTATTGGTGTCCAAAGTCCAATTAATTATAGGAGTAATTTTCCTTGATTGCATCCGCATGTGAAGAAAGTTTAGACTCTTCGTGTGAGAAAGCAAACATAACTTTTATTTACTTATATGGTACATGCGGTAACATCTATAGAATCCAGTCTATAATCAAAGTAGCAATATCATCACACAGTTTTATTTATCACATCCCTACATATATACTGTTTCCCGTGCTAGCTCCCGATAGACGATTACTGTACGTAAAGATCGATCTCTATGATCTCGTCTCCTGCATCGGTAACGTTGTACGTCTTAGCTAGCAAGTAACCACGAGCCCCTCGAAAGTATCCGCTCCCTCCCACGACTGGTATCTCCTTCACCTTCAACGTGGAGGAGTACCTCCCGATAATGGTGATTGTGCTCTCCTTGTACACCCCCTCGGTGAAGACGAAATTGAACGACACGAACGAGGCCTGATACTCCTGCGACGCGAAGGAGTACAAGCCCTGGCCTCTCCCTACGGGCTTGGAGGCACGGTGGGGCCCCTCAGTGAGCGGATCGTCGGCGACCACCACCACTCCAAAATCTGTGCTTATGTTGACCTTCTTTGGGATCGCCACGGGAACCGCGGTGGGGTTTACGCCTGAGAGGATGTTGTGCAGGTAGAAGTGCAAGTGAGTCTTATTCAGCGAGCCAAAATCGAAGTGGTCATCGGATCTAACAGCATGAAAGGACGTTGCGAATACGAGCAGGATGGAGAGGAGGACCAGTGATGGGGTGGGAAGGGCCATCGTAATTAAGGGAACTAGATTTGTGCTTTGGGATGCTTAATCAGCTCCTTCGATTTCTCATACATATATATACACGTACGTATTTAATTTTTTAATGGAAATGTAGATTTCCTGGGGTGTGTATTGGACCTTAATTTCAAAGGCTAAAATTCCAACAGACGTCATTTTTTTTGTCTTGTTGGATAAGAATATGGACTTTTAGGGACGCATCAAGTTTTTGGGATTTTCACAAAAACCCTGAAGTTTTGTTCAATTACACCGCATTCCGTATAATCACGCTCACGCTCTATTTAACACGTATGCCTCTTTCAAGGGTTGCGGTGAAAAATTTCGTGGTGTGATTTATAAGGACCGTGGGATAACTATCAAAGATTACATGGGCTGTGATGTAATCGGAAATTTTAGGGATGCTTCTGTAAAAGTTTCCAAGTTATCAAAGGTACGCGTTTAACGGGTTGACACTTGACAAGGACCCCCTTGTTCAGGTTTCATCCAGAACTCTAAACACTATTTCTTTTGAATTTTTTATAGTCATATCCTTCTAGATTCTGAAATATCAGTGTTCCTTCTCTTTTTATAATATCAGTTACGTCCTCACCTACATAATTCACAATTCTACCCTTTTACCCTTTTGTTGTATCAATTATGCTCCTAGTTTATTTTAACGAAGGGTAAAACTGTGAATTTTCTAGGAAGATAAGAGGAATAATTGATATTCCAACAAGTACGAGTATAAATGATATTACAGAAGTTAGGACCGTAAAAAAACTCTTTTTTCCTTAACATTTGATACTAGGTTAGTATTTTTATATTTGTCATATTATAACATTTTTTATGGATACGTAGGGAAGAAAACGGATAAGAATATATCCGAATATCAGCTTATCGTATTCGAAAAAATTATCGGATACGGATATCCGTATGTCGAATGCGGATCGAATATAGATATCTGTTGTAAAAATTTTCTGGATATGAATACGATACGGTAATGGCTTGAATATCCGGATCCGGATTCAGATATCCGAGTACAACATTTAATAATATTTTATGTATTAGTTAATATAATATAAGCCACATCCCCATATTATTATATTAATATTATATATTATATAATACAATATATTAATGATATTAATAAACTTTTATTTGTTTAGGAATAAGCACGAACAAAAGTTACAAAACCCTATCTCCTTTTTGCTTCCGGTCAAGAACACAGCCACCTCGATGCTCCCTTTTTGTCATGATGTAACTTATTTATATTGCATTATTGATGACTCGTCTGAACACTCGGGTAAAAGGTCGTGAATGGTCGTTGCGACCCAAGCAATCAGACTCGGTCAATCCAGAAAAAGAGACCACCAAACAAGACGAAATCAACTCGAAAATCCAATAGCGGTCTTACTATTTTATTAACCTGGTATAGCGATCAGGGTCGAACACAAGGAGCACGTAATGGCCTCGCGGCCTACGAAGTAGTCAAAAAAGGAAATAAAAATAAACTATTTTTGGTGGATTTTAATTCTTTTTATATTTTTTTTGGATTTTTAAAAAGTTAAGAAAAATAAGGAAAACGAATAAACAAGGCAATTCAACAATTTATTTAATGCAGCAAAAATCAAGCAAAAATTCAAATAAAAATGTTTTTATGTGTTTTATAATTTTTACTATTTTTAGTGAATTTTTGGGATTTTTCTAATTCTTATTTAATTTTCTAAAAATCAAACAAGGCTAGAAAATGGAGGTACTGTCCAGCCGAGTTTAAGGGACTTAGATAAAATATCTAAAAATCCCCAATAAGACTGGAGGTAATTTTCCTGTAAAGAGAAAAAGACAAGGAAAATTTAAGCACCTTAATTTTATTTTTGGATTTTTAGTTTATTTATTAGAATTTTTATGATTTTTTAGGTGTTTTTCGATTTTTAAGAGTTTTATATGATGAAAAATTGCCAAAATTGGCCAGAAAATCAAACAAGCCAAAACAAACAGTAGCTAATTTTTTTTGTAATTTTTAGATAAGTTTTAATATTTTTTTGCGAATTTTTAATTTAGAATATAACGAAAATGGATGTTTTTGATTTTTTTAAAAATATCAAATAAAAGCAAAAATGTCTCCAAAAATTCCAGAAAACTTTAAAACATGGCAGGAGCCATGTATCCAATTTTCATTGAATTTGGAGTTGATTTACTATTTTATTCAAAAATAAAACTTAGGTACTGTGCACAGGGACCTGAGTGCAAATACCCAAAGTTCTGGGGGGTCCGGTGCAAAAATCCCACGAAATCACGCGTGTCGCACGTGTCTGGGGAACTCAGGGACCTAAATGTAACGAAAACTAAGTTCTGGGGCTATTTGGTAACGGGTACCAAAAGTCCGAGGACTAGTTTGTAATTTACCCACAAATAAACGCACATGCACAATTAATTCACGCGCAGGGGTATAAATGCAATTATATAAAACTATTCATTCATTTCAGAACATCCAGAACTACAGGGTTAACAATGCAAATATCCCAAAGAGGCACGTGTCGATGCACGTGCTACACTACAAACAGGGGTATAAATGCGAATAAAATAAAGCGCAGGGTCCAACATGCAGAAGTACCAACGTAAATAAACTTCTAAAAATATTTATAGGACTAAACTGAAATTAAACTAAAGAAAAGGGCCTAAGGGTAAATTACCCTTTATTCAAGTCGACCCACGGATGGGCGCCACGTCAGTGATCGGACGGCTGGGAAGGGGTGGCGCCCAACGAAGGAAGCCCTCGGGTGAATCGGACGGTCGGGGCCTCGCCACGTGCTGAATCTGACGGTGGAAACTCATCGCGGCTAAGCCTCGGCCATCGGACAGTGTGGATCAGCCCTGCTGAAGATCGTGCGGTAGCTGCTGCTCCAGGAATGGATGGACGAGATCTGAACTGGAGCTCTGGAGCTAATCGGACGACGGAGAGGGATGGAGGACGAACTGGCCTCCGGCAAACTTCGCCGAGGTCGTGACGGCGCTGGCCTCCTCTTGGAAGCCCTCTGATGATCGGAACAGGAAGCTGCGGGCCCTCCGCGTCTGCTGGAGGCCTCCGATGACTCAATGGAGCTCCGAGGAGTTCTGGAGAGTCGGGCGGAGGCGGAGCTGCTGGATCTGATGGTCCAAGCCCTCAGATGGGCCCGGATGAACCTGCAAAGTGTGCCAGTGAACTCGCGGGTCGAGGGCAAACTGCCTCGACCCAGTTAGGCGTGGTGAACGTGGTCGGGGAGTCGGTGCGGGCGAGCTCCGACGAGGGGGTGGACGGAGAAGCTCGAACCCCAACTCCTGTGCGAGCTGGGTTGAATGGAAGTGCGGAGAATGTGCGCGGGAGGAAGGCGGAGGCTATGGTGCAGCCCGATGATCTAATGGGAGGCGAACATGACCGGAATCGAAGGTGGTCGGCGACGAGGCGAATTGGGGGTTATCGGAAATTAAAGAAAAGGAAGAAAGATCTACGCTACCTGGGCGGATGGGTCGACTGGGGATGAGCTTGGGCAGCTCTGGGTCCTTACCTCGAGGAGCGTCGGCGTCCGAGGCTCTAGCTCCTGCTCTGGGCGGAGCACGGCGGTGGTGGCTCGCCGGATCGATGGTCTCTTGCTCCCTCCTCGCTGCGACACCTGCGGGAGCAAGCTGTCACTCTCACTCGGCCGGTGGAGGTCACTGGGTGGCGAACAAATGAGCCAAAGATGAGGATTAGGGTGGCGGAGCTCGGCTTAAGTATGGGTGCAGGTCCGGCTAGAAGAGGTCGGGTAGGGCAATGTGGAGCGCGGATCTCGAGGCGGATACCCCGGCGAGGGTGTCGGATGTGACGTGATCAAAACGGACCCGGGGTTTAGGGGGATGATGATCGGGTTTGGACATGAAAAAGTCGAGAAATCGGGTCGGGTGTCAAAACCCGTGGGAGGTGGTCCTGGGGGGGAAGTTGACCGGGTGGTCAACAGCCCCCCTGGACCAATGGGAAGCGGCCGCGTGGCAAATATTTAGAAATTAAATTAAATATAGCAAATGGCCGAACTATTAAAAAGTCAAAACATGAAATATGTTTGTTTTAATATTTTCTATTTTTTGTGATTTTTAATTAATTTTTCAAAATAAAAATAGTATATTTACATAGTAGGGCTATATATAGGTATATATACAATATATGGGTTTTTATTTTTGATTTTTAATTTTTTATTTATACCTTTTTATTCCCATTTTATATTTTATTTATTTATATCATAAAATAAGGAATAAAAAGACATTTTTATTTTATTTTTATTATTTATATACATAGGTGAAATAAACATATATGTACATGTATATACATGGTATATTTACAATATATTTTTGGGTTTTTAATTTTGTTCTTTTTATTTTGTTTTTGTTTTAGTTGTTTTTATTTTATTTATTTACACCATAAAATATAGAGTATTTACAAATTTTATGGAATTTCATTTTATTTATTTATAGGATGAAATAAATACAAGTGAGTGGGTTGTATACATGGTGAAAGCGATGTTTTTGTTTTCTTTTTAATTTTTCTATTTTTATCTTGATTTTATATTTATAAATATATACAAATATTTACAAGCCCTTTTTAGTCTATTTTTGGGAGGAAAATACTTTTATTTTATTTACATATATATATTTACACACATGAGCCCCTATCTCCCTCTACTCTGGCTTTTATGCGGTCAGGCCCATGCTGAGCCCTCCCTTGGGTTAGGTTGCTCAATATTTATTCTAAATATTTCCCTCTTTTTCTTTTTGATCTTTATTCTTTTATTTTTGCACAAAAACATGCTAATTATAACTATTTACACCATGCATGCTTTTGGTAATTATTTATATTTACAAATATATACATGCATTTGCAAAGGTTTTTGTAGCTAAAATATAAGAATAAAGAGTGATGAATGAGTATTCATCACCCCCCTATACTTAACTTTGCTAGTCCCTTAGTGATGAATCCACATTTCATCATCTTTATTCTATCATTTTGGCACCAAAAACCCTAGCAAATGCCTGTAAATAGCATTAAAACCATCATCTTAGCATCCATGCATGTGCATCTAAACAGTGTGTAAATTACTGTAATTAAGGCAAAAATTATAGAATAAATAAAGAAAAGAAAAAGAATAAAATATTGTAAATATTTTATGACCCAAAACCCCCGAGACCTAGGCATCTTGATGAATAGGTCGACAAGGAATGAAGTAGGGGGAGATAAGGTCAGAAACACAGATAAAACACCTATAATTTCTACTCATTCTTTATTCATTTTGGGACCTATTTTTGGTTCCACTTTTGATACATCAAATAAAGAAACTTTGTACATAAAAGTTGTAGATAAATTAATAAAGAAAAATACAAAATTGATTTCACAGAAAAATCATGTACAGACAAAAAGATATGGTCTGAATAAGAATCCAAAATCCCAACTTCCCAGACCCGTATCTCACAACTGACAACTCCAAATGTAGCAAACTCACCTTTAATTGTATATAGAATAAAATAATCTATCCAATGGCGGTGGTTTCGCATTTGGCGGAGCTACGGTTTGAAAGTTGACTTTTGGACCCCTATTGTACACTTGTACTGAATAAAATATTCAATTTATTCTTTATCCATTATTTATTCATTTTTATATTTTTATAATTTTGTAAATATTACTTATACTGTATATGTGCATTAAAATTGAAATAAAATGCAAAGAAAAATAAAAATAAATACTTGTATAAAGAATACATAGGTATACTGCATATACTTGTACCTATATAAAATGTATTTGTATTTTATTAAATATACAAAACATATCAGAAAAATAAAATAAAAATATATATGTGAATATAAAAGTATTTCACAGTTTTATAAAATCATAAATAAAAATAATAATATTAAAAATACCTAAAATAAAAATAAATATTAAAATCCATAGGTATTATACCTGTATAGGGTTAAAAAGGCAACTTATAAAAATATAAGTCATAAAAATAAATAAAAATCAAAATAAAATACTACATAAAATTCTAAGCATTTTTTTTATAACTTTTATTTAATTCGGCCATTTAGTATTTTAAATAGAATTATTAATATATTTTTCCAGGGTTTTTCCTGGTTGGTCCACGTGGACCAACCAGGAGGCCAGGACTGTTGACCTCGGTCAACAGTCTGACCTACCCCTGTAGCCCATGTCAGGCTTGGTTTTTGAGCCATATTTTTGGTTTTTTCTAGGCCGATTCTTTCACATTTTCGTGTTGCTTCCTTCTGCAACATTGCTCACCTACCATCTATCTCACTCGCCCAAGCTTAATCTTGGTCGTCGGACCCAAGATTTGCAAGATATTCCTTGGTCTTTGGACCCCTGTCACCTTGGGTCAAACCACTTAAAACCAACTCCCCCTCTTCCATTTCGAATTGAGTCCCCTTGGTCCACCCTTCAGTGCCACCATTGTGCTCCTGAGCTCCGTGGAGGTGACAGCTCCATCGCCAGCCCTTCAGCCGAGGCGCGCGAAGTCGAGGGTGCCTCCACCACCTCCGCCAACAGCCGGCGTCGAGGTACTTGTCTTCCTCTGGTTCCGACCATCGAGGGCATCCCCCCGTTTATTTCTTTGCACCATTAGGTTCCTGTTAGTCGTATCTTCGAAAACCCCAAAAAAATTCTAAGTTCCATTACGTATTTCACCCATCTAAGCGTCATCGCCGGAGCGCAACTCCGGCCACCGTCGATCACTCCCCCTCGCGCTTAGATTAGGTCCACCTAAGGTCCAGGCACTTTGCCCTGGACCTTCTCACCATTTCTTGCAGGTCAAAGAGCAACGAACGCACCTGGAAGGCATTTTGCGACCTTCGCCGGAGATACCTGGAGCTGAGAGCTCCGCCGCCTCCGCGACAGCACCTCGACGCCTCTCCGGCGAATCTGAGCCATCCAGGCCATAGAGGGACCTCCCAGGAGTCTGCAGCTCCATTTTGGAGCCCATTCATCGCCGGAGAAGCGAGATCGGAGCCGGGGAAGTTCGCCTTCGCCGGCCTTCTTCCCTGTTCTTCCTCCTCGCGTCCCCACCGTCCGATCGAGCCGCACCTCCAGATCAAGCAGTAGCCGTTGGATCGCACCACGCCTCAGCCGTCAGATCGTCTCCGAGCGTTCTAATCTCCGCCGTGCATCCACGAACCATCATCGGCCGTTCTCCAGCTGCCACGTGTATAAGTGGATCGCTTCCAGCCGCTGGATCGCGCCCTGTCGCCCCGCCGTTGGATTAGCGCCACGCGTCGTCATCAGAACGCCCGAGCGAGGGTATTTTTGCATCTACACCCTCGCCATTTTTGTATTTAATATTTAGTATTTAAACTTTTGTCTGTAGTGTAAAAGTTTTGTAATATTTGCACGAAGACCCCCGGGCTTTATTTATTTGCATTTAGGTCCTTCGCCACGTCACCTCACGTGACCTGTACACGTGAGGTGTGGGCTTTTTGCAAGGACACCCTCGGGCTTTTGTGTATTTCGTTTTAGTCCTGAAACTTTCGCATTAAGTGTAATATTTTTGGTTATTTTGCAAGTGGACCCCCAGGCTTTTGTTATATTGCATTTTAATCCTTCCCAGGCGCGTGCAAGTCACGCGCCCTGGTGGGTAAATTTCTAGGAAGCCCAGGCGGCTTTTGTAATTGCTTTTTGATGCTATAAATTGAATATTCAGTGTAAAGTTTTGTGGAAAATTGCATGTATGCCCCTGGATATTTTAGATATTGCACATATACCCCTGCCAGGCCTGATTATTAATTGGATGCTTGTTGTATTTATTTGAGATATCATTTTAAGTCCACAAAAATAGACTTAAGCTCCTGGACACGTGTACCTCACGCCACATATTTAGTTTTTGATTTTATTTTATTTTCATATTTATTAAAAATCAAAAACTTGCTATTTTTGCACTGTCTAGCTTAGAAAATACCAAAAAAATATTAAAACACCTCCAAAAATTCCAAAAAAATTACCTAGTGTCTAATTTATTCTATTTTAGTGTCAGTCCAAAAATCATTAAAAATCTCAAAAGAAAAACACTAAAAACTTAAAAACAATCGAAAACTCCAAAAAAAATATATAAAATAGTAGAAAACTCCAAAAATCAAGATCTCAGTTCCTGTTTGTTCCTTATTTTGTTCTTTTCAGTAGAAAAATAGTGTGAAACATTTTGGGTACTGGTTGCTATTTTTAAATTGCATTTTATTCACAGCCAGCCTTATTTCCACTGTTTTCCTTTATTTGAGTAATTAAAAATATCAAAAACACCTTGAAAAACCCCCAAAAATCACAAAAACAGTAGAAAACTTTAAAAATACCAAAAACATTTTATTTCTGAATTTTTGAGTATTTTTGTGCATTTTTATAAGTATTTTACCTTGCCTTTTCTTATATTGTTTTTACCTTCCAATATTGAAAAAGAAATACAAAAATATAAAATATAAAAGATAAAAATCAGAAAATTAAAAAATCAAATATAAAATTAAAAATTAAATAAAAAAATATAAAATTAAAAACCCACAAAAATTCCTTTGCTTGCTTAGTGTAGACACTACACACATTCACACACTTGTGCTCATTTTTGCTTGAACTACCTTGTTTGCTCCCTGTGTTCGAACTCTCTGCATACTTGACACTATACACCATTTGTGCAGAGTTAAAAATAAATTTTAACTCCACACATTATTTCTAATTTATTGATCTTTAGTGTGGGTTAATTGTTGATTAAACGCGGATTTTGATTGGTCGACACTTCGACTGAGTTCACGCTTTGTGTTGAACTTAAGACCGTCGATTTCCGCGTTTATCAAATGGCGCCGTTGCCGGGGAGCAACAGCTTGTAGTTCACATTTTTGTTTGATTGTGTGATTGTTTACCATAGCAGCATTTTTCATCTCTTACATTTTGATATATCTTGTTGAGTTATCTGACCACTCTTCTTTGTCTTCTTGCGAGGGACCGCGGAGCGAGGCGGATCGCCTAGGCGACCCGACGCAACCTTGGGACGTGGAGCCGGCTATTCTTTAGCCAAGCCGACAGGAGAGAGCAAGGAGTGAGAGAGAGAGTGCTTAGATTAGCTTGTCTTTTATTTTTGGTGAGAGAGTGATTTATTTAATTTGTAATAATACAGGTACACTTGGACTTGGACACTTAGACATTCGGGCCTAATTTCCGGGTGTTTGTTCACCCGGGGGCTCACCGCGGATTTTATCGCGTTTTTCATCGCAGTCATTTTCCGGTTTTGTTTTCATTTTTTACTTTCTTTTGTGGATTGAGCTCTTAGTTCTAGGTCCTGCTTGACTCGATTAGAATAGGTCCAAACACCTAATTATCTTTGCATGCTCCTATAGATTCGTATTTGGACTTAGACTAATTAAACAGTTAGCTAGTAGCTTCCAAATCCACGCGCCGCGAGCTCACACCCGAACAAGCGCTTTCTCCTACCCCAAATGTGTTGGGCAGAGGAGGGGTGAGCCTAGACCGGACACTCGGATTAGTAGTTACTAGTTAGCTTGTGGTTCTTCACGCTAGCAGTTGCCTGTACTAGGACGATTTCTGCCTTGCATTTCGCCATATAGATTAGGTTTAAAAATTCTGCTTTGCATCCCGCATGGAGAGAGCTGGGATTCGCTGTAAGTCCTCTTACTTTGCACGCATCATCTAGGCACAAAGGTGAGATTTCCACCTTGGTGTCGACTTGCACGGCTTTTCCGACTCTATTCTCCCTCTGTTTTTGGAACAAAGTAGGATAAAGGAAAAATACAAAAACCGTTAGGCGCTTGTTTGAATTGACTCAAAAGAAGCGATAACACCAAAAAAAAATTAAAAAAGGGACTGCTAAAGAAAATTTGACCAAAAATAAAATCATTAATTGGATTCATTGCTTGGGGAGAGTAACACCCTCACTTGTTTTCAGGTTGCATGGGAAGGTCTCCTTCCAAGTGAGGTGAGCGCTTCGTAAGGATTAGAGCCCAAAACCCAACTTGTGGCTGCCTTGTGTATCGCCTGGATTTCCGAAGTATTGGCGCTACTATCGTACGTAGTCGAGTAGGACTTGGTCGCCAGTGGTGACTCTCTATTGTGAGAGCACCGACCTTGTCCGAAGTACCGAGCCTAGGCCACACCTTCACGGGTGTGTCTGTCTCACCGGCTGCGTCCGAGTAGGATCTTGCACGCTCACGGGTGATTCCGTTGCGAGCGAGGTCCGAAGTATCGGTTTCGCCTATCGGCTTCCTCTCTCTTTTCTTTGGCTGAGTAGGGATCCAAGAAGGGTTACAAGGACCTTAAAAAGCGCAAGTTACAGGTTACACAGGAGGAGGACAAGTACGGGGACACTTTCCTGGCAGTACTCTCTCTCCTATAGGCGTAGCGCTCTAAGGACTCGTGAAAAGATTAATACCTGAAAAAACAAGCTAAAACTGACAAGATAAAAGCCGAACCTTCACGGCTTCACGAGTTGAGTTGGTGAACTTACCCTTGCTTTGTGTTTGATTGTTAGATTTATTAAGGTCAAGATCAAAAACACCGCACAATTGTGCAAAAATTTTGTTGCATCTCATTTTCTTCTTTTCTTGCATTATCCCCACTCTTCTCAAATAATCAAGATGATGGGACGGAGATCTCTTAGGCCGACCTTGTCGGCACCGCTATCCAGCACTCCTCCTTATTCATCTAGGAACAACTCGGAGAGTCCGCTCTCCGAGCCTGAGTTCACATCCACCCTGTTCCCCCTCGACCACCCTTCCCATTCTCCTTCCCTCAGTCCAATTGTGTCAGAATTCAGTGCATCGCAGAGCTCAGCTCATTCAACAGCACCTGAAATGGCCTCTTTTGCATTTTCAGAGAATCAAGCAATGGCAGACAGAGGCGAGCACCCAGATGACCACGATCACCCTCCATTCATAATTGATCAGGCGGCCATCAACAATTCCTTGCTAGCGTCCCTGGAAAATATGCAGAGACAGATCTGTGACCAGGGTGCATTCATGGGTGATCTCATGAGGGAAATAGCTCAGATGAGAGAGAACCGACCTGGAGGAGGCGGTGGCGGAGAAGGAGGAGGACCTGATGCAAGAGGAGGCGATCCAGACGGTGAGCGACCGCCACAGACCATCATGAGGGAACTGCACAACCCAGCTTCGTCCCTCACTCACCGGTGGATCAGACTCCCGCCTATCCACGGAGACTTCGAGCTTCGGCACCACACGATCCAGCTTCTTCCCAAGTTCCATGGGCTGCCGACCGAAGAGCCGCACCTCCATCTCCAAGAGTTCGAAATGATATGCAGCACCATCTACGATCGGTTGTTGACCGAGGACACAATCAGGATGATCGCCTTTCCGTTCTCATTGGTTGATCGAGCCGCATATTGGCTCAAGCATCTAGGGCGATTTGTCGACACTTGGGCAGATCTCCGGTCCGTATATTTGAAGAAATACTATCCACTCGGCCGGACCAACGCAGCTCGAGCCATGATCAGCAACTTCGTCATGATCCCAAATGAACAGTTCCATGAAGCATGGGATCGATTCAGAGAGCTCATAGACCGGTGTCCACATCACGATATCTCCAAGCCCCACCTGGTGCAGAGTTTCTTCTGTGGGCTGACACCGGAGCTGCAGGGGCTTGTGAACGCTTCTTGCGGTGGATTATATTTCTCCAAGGGAGAAGACGACGTCTGGGCCATCTATGAAGGCATGGTAGAGAACTCAACAGTGATGACCCAGGCCAGAGTCTACAATCAGCAGAAGCCCCCGCAAGGAGCGGGATCATTTCAGAGGATCGCCCGCATCGATGCCGGTCCCAGTACAACGTCGGTAGCCGCAGCACAAGCCGAGTCAGCAGCAGCCGACATGGGAATTATCAGTGAAAAGCTGGACCGCATGGAGATCCTCGAAAAGAAGCAGAACCAAGGTCTAGCCCAGATGGACCTTCTCACCAAGACAATGAGTGACCTGAAAACTCAAATTCTCTGTATTCAGGAGGCACAGGCCCATTCACAACAGCCTCCCAGGTCACAGGTTGCTTCCAGCAGCAACAATCCCAATCAGGCCTCCACCTCATACCGCCAGGTGAATCATATCCACGCGGAGCCGGTTCCATTGTTGCAGTACCATCCAGAGCAACCGCCATCTCAGGAGACTCAGATGGTGGTGTATCAGCCGGAGCAGCCACTGGCAGTTCTTCCTCCACCTTCCTTCGAGCAGGAACCGTTGATGGAAGTCAACGGGATTTGGTATGACCGATACCCTCAGCCCGCAATTCGTAGGGATCATCCCGGATTCCGTTGGGGTAATGGTGGTTCCTCATCCCAACAGCATTCCCCTGCTCAAGGGCAGCAGAACAGCCAGCCACAGCAGTACAACCAGCAGCCCCAGCATGCCCAGCCACAACAATACCAGAATGGTCCTCGTCCCGCCTATCAGGGACAACAGTGGAGGCAGCGTCAGCCGCCTCAGCATTCTTATCACCAACCTTCCCCCCAGTATCAACAGCAACATCAGCAGCAACAGCCCCATTTCCAGCAAGGACAGCCATCCGGTTCTCAGGGTCCAGCCTATGAGAACCCAGCCCTTGATGATCTTGCCCGCTTGCTATCTGAACATCGAGCATCTTTCAGGCAAGAAATGGATGAGTTCCGGCAGGAGATGCGGGAAATCATCAAAGGCAAGGCCGCCATACCCGCTCAGATCGAACCAAACCCTAATAATTTAAAAAGAAAATCTGAGCAGGTAGAGTCCACAGAGGATACCTCTCCTAGTGATTATTTGAGTGACATGTCTTATTCCTATTATGATGCTGATTTTGTTACTACTAGGAGCGGTAGGATGCCAGCCGGCGGCGCCTCTTCTGAGCGACAGCCAGATGCAGAATCAGGAGCGCCAGAGGAGTAGAGGAGCGGTGCTGATGCCGCTACAAATGATGTTGAAGACGGTGGTGCTGATGCCACCAATGATGGAGTCCAGGACAACGGTGCTGAAGCCGTTGTGATACCAGATGCAGACGGTGGTGCTGATGCCACCATTTTGGATGCTGAACCAGAGCGCGGTGCTGATGCCGCGAAGACCGGTGCTAGTGGTGGTACTGAGGCCACCACATCCACTTTTGTTGAGCCATCTTCTGTGATGTTACCACATTTTGTACCTAGAGACTGTGGGAAGAAAAACAAAAACAAAGATATGAATAAAGGAAAGGTTTCTGTTCAAATTACGGATCCATATGTGGTGAATGATGATTATTGTATGGATTCTCCAGCTTCACAGGCACAGGGACCGATTCCTAGTCCTCCATCTGAGGAGGCCCCCACCATCCCCTTCCCTGAGGCACTCCGCCGAGCGAAGGGGAATAAAAAAGAAAATCCAAAAAAGAATCAGCAGGTAGAGTTCGGCAACGAAATGATTGACAGATTTCATATTCAGCTGACTCTACGAGAAGCATTTGAGCATATCCCCTTCTTCAAGAAGAATTTGAAAGAAACAACTACTGTCAGAAGGAAGAAGAGGCAAAGAGATCAAATCCATATGCTCACTCATGACACTTGCTGCGCCATTCAGAAAACATTGCCAGCCAAGCGACCAGACGCAGGAGCTCCCTATGTCAGATGCGAGATTCAGGAGCAGCAGTTTGATCGTACTCTATTAGACAACGGCTCTTCAATTAACCTCCTTCCGGCAGCCTTACTCAAGCAGTTCGAGTTTGGCCCTCTTCTTCGAAGCAGAACCGTCCTTCAGTTTGCTGATAGGTCGATTAAGAGGCTGAAGGGGTTATTGAAAGACGTGGTCGTTACCATTCAGGGCCTGAAATTCCCCGTGGACTTCGTTGTGTTGGACATGGAGATCCCTGAGTCGGTAACCGATGCCCCCATCATTCTCGGACGTCCATTCTTGGCCACAGCCAAGGCGGTGACCGACCATGATAGTGGGAAGGTATGCTTTCGCGTAGAGGGCGAAACCATACAAATAGAGACGATCGAAGAGATCAGAGCCAGAGAGGCAGAATGCTCAGAACAGTCCAGCGAAGCCGAGCAGATGACAGAAGAGGAGCTAGACATCCATCAGGTTTGTGATTTCGAGATGACTGATGATGAATCCAACTGGAAAGATCCCGTAGCACCGACCCTCGCCTTGCCTACAGATTCACTGTATCTCAAGCTCATGGCAGTCGAGAGCCGGGAGAGCACATCCCTGGATGAGGATATCTCTGAGGCTGACAGTGTCGTGATGAGTGGTGCTGAGGAATTTCAATCTTGCTCATCGTCTTCTGATCCCTCGGATTCAGACATTGATTGGGATGACTTTGATGACTATTTACCTTGTCTGATTCCTACTGAGTTGACAGCCATGACAGAGTGCGTGCCAGTGCAGTTTATTGATGATCCATCAGGCCGCCCTTCGTCAGTAATTCACGCAGAGTGAGAGTTCTCCATGCAGACCTGGTCGCATTTACACAGACTTATCAGAAACCGGATCTGCCACCTCCCAGTTGCCCAGAACGGAAACCTCTGCCGCAGTCGATGAAGTACATATTCCTTGCTGGAGAGCCAGAAATGCACCCAGTCATTATCTCAGCAGATTTGATTGGAGAGCAAGAATCTCGTCTGATGGAGGTTCTTGAAAGAAACCGCAAGGCAATCGGTTGGAGTATAGCTGATCTCCAGGGGCTGAGCCCAAATCTTTGCTCTCACCACATTTATCTTGAGGATAACGCTAAGCCGTCGCGTGAGTTCCAACGACGGTTGAACCCGAATCTTCGAGACGTAGTCATGAAAGAAATTTCCAAGTGGTGGAGCACCGATTTTATCTATCCCATCTCCGACTCCAAATGGGTAAGTCCGTTACATGTGGTACCCAAGAAGACGGGTATCACTACAGTTGTCAATGAGTCTGGAGAGGAGATCGCTACCAGAGTACCAACTTCTTGGAGGGTCTGTGTGGACTACAGACGATTGAATGAGGCCACCAAGAAGGATCACTTCCCGCTTCCCTTCATTGATCAGATTATCGAGCGGTTAGCCGGGAAGAGTCATTACTGCTTTCTTGACGGGTACTCTGGATATAATCAGGTGGCCATTGCGCCCGAAGACCAGGAGAAAACGACATTCACCTGTCCGTTTGGGACTTATGCTTTCAGACGGATGCCCTTTGGTCTATGTAACGCTCCGGCGACATTCCAAAGGTGCATGTTGTCCATCTTCTCGGACATGGTGGGTGACTGTTTAGAGGTCTTCATGGATGACTTCTCGGTCTATGGCGACGGGTTCGACGCTTGTCTTGAATGCCTAGACCGTGTGCTGAAGCGCTGCATTGAGGTCAATCTTGTCTTATCCTGGGAGAAGAGTCATTTCATGATGACTCAAGGGACGGTCCTTTGTCATATCGTCTCCAACAGGGGCATGGAGGTCGATCCGGCTAAGGTGGATATCATCAGAAAACTCAATCCGCCGTCCAATCTGCGTCAGTTACGGTCTTTTCTGGGGCATGTCGGTTTCTACCGACGGTTCATTCAGGACTTCAGCCGAATTGCCCGACCGCTTACTGACTTACTGACCAAAGACACCGAGTTTATTGTTAATGATAAGTGTCTTGAATCATTTGAGACTCTCAAGAATATGGTTGTTTCAGCTCCTGTCCTTCAGCCACCCGATTGGTCTCTCCCATTCGAGATCATGACGGATGCTTCAGATTTTGCCGTTGGGGCTGTGCTTGGACAGAGGAGGGATGGTTTACCGTTTGCCATTCACTACGCCATCCGGACTTTGGATGCCGTGCAGCGGAATTACACTGTAACTGAGAAAGAGATGCTGGCCGTAGTCTTTGCTCTTGATAAGTATCGATCGTATATTCTCGGATCTAGAGTAACAATCTACACTGATCATACCGCCATCCGGTACTTAATGGCGAAGAAGGATGCCAAAGCACGTCTCACCAGATGGATGCTTCTACTCCAGGAATTTGATATTGAGATTAAGGACAAGCCTGGAGTCAAGAATGTGGTGGCGGATCATCTCTCCAGATTGGAGAATCTTGAGGAATCTGAGCCCAGCGCACCTATCACAGAGACATTTCCAGATGAGGCGATCTTGGCTGTCACCTCACTCCCATGGTATGCTGACTTTGTAAACTATCTTGTTGCCAAGACAGTCCCTCAGGGTTGGCCCAGGCAGAAACTTGAGACCTTCCTAGCTAAGGCCAAGTTTTACCACTGGGAGGATCCCGTCCTTTATCATGAAGGAGGGGATAGTATCTGGAGGAGGTGCATTCCTCAAGAAGAGCAGCATAGCGTCCTCACATACTGCCACAAGCTTGAGGCAGGAGGACATCATTCTGGAAAAAGAACAGCACAGAAGGTGCTTCAATCCGGCCTATGGTGGCCTACTCTCTTCAAGGATTCTGATGAGTTCGTGAAGAGATGTACTGACTGTCAGAAAATGGGAACCTGCGGACAGAGAGACATGATGCCCATGCAACCCATTCACTTCTGTGAGGTTTTTGATGCATGGGGGATTGATTTCATGGGCCCATTTCCTAAGAGTCAGGGATTCGAGCATATTTTGCTCGCTGTGGATTATGTCAGCCGATGGGTTGAGGCCATCCCCGCCCGAGCCGCAGATGCTAAAACCGTTTGTAAATTTTTGAGGAAAAATATCATTTCACGGTTCGGGGTACCTAGAGTCTTGATTTCAGACGGGGGGTCTCACTTCATCAATGACAAAGTCAGGGCCCTTGCAGACGAGTTCGGCATTGACCATCGGGTTGCCACTCCTTATCACCCTCAGACTAATGGTCTTGCCGAAGTATCGAATAGGGAGATAAAAACTATCTTGCAGAAAGTTGTCCGCCCAGACCGAAAGGATTGGTCACAACTTTTGGACTCGGTCTTGTGGGCTTATCTGACATCTTTCAAGAATCCATTGGGAACATCTCCCTTTCGTCTCGTCTATGGCAAGCCGTGCCATTTGCCAGTGGAAATCAAGCACAAATCTTTTTGGGCAGTTACTGAGTTGCTTTTAGATCCCGAGAGTATAGGAGACCAGAGAAGAGCAGAATTGGCAGCCCTGGAGGAATTGAGAGATACAGCCTTCTCCAACAGCCTACAGTACAAAGAGAAAGTGAAGACATGGCACGATTCGCATATCAGCCATAAACAATTTGAGCCAGATCAGAGAGTATGGTTGTTTGATTCAAGGCTAAAGTTATTTCCAGGGAAGTTACAGAGCAAGTGGAAAGGACCGTATGTGGTCAGGAAGGTACATGACAATGGCAGCATCGACATCTCTGAACCGTCATCTTCCTCTACCTTCCGCGTCAATGGTCAACGCTTGAAACTATATCTTGATCATGATCCGCCGACCATTGACGTTGCCCCCATTCTTCTGGTATGAGATGTGTCTTTTGACTCGCATCATCTGCATCTCATACATGGTGATCAATTCCATCTTCCGCTGTACAAATCCATTTGTTCATATCACCCTGTTGTCTGTCAATTTATTTTCTTATTTTCTTCTTTTCTTCTTTTCCTCTTCTATCTTCTTCATCTACCGAAAAGGTGCCGCTCTTGTAGACAGTTTTCCATACTTAGGACGTACTTTGTCCTAAGTATAGGGGGGTGTGCACCCCGAGTTTTTCTATTCTTTTCGATCCTCTCCATTGTCTCCTCTTCTTGTCTATACTTAGGGATATCTTACCCTAAGTATAGGGGGAGACAATCTGAGTACAATCTGTTCATTCCCACCCTTGACCCTCCCTGCTTTGTGTACAGTCTGCTATACTTAGGATTATTTGATCCTAAGTATAGGGGGGACGGTCAACTTCTCATTCATTGTTTGATCCATTTATTCTTTATTATTTAGACTTATCTATACTTAGTACGAGTTATGTCTTCTCTTTTCTCTCCGATCTATGAGGACATAGCTCAAGCTAAGTATAGGGGGGTCGTATATACTACGTATATACTTTAGCCATAACTCGTACTTTCATATTTTCTTAATAAATATGGCTAATAATTCTTTAAAATTCATTAAAAATCTTTAATAAAAAGATGTGATTATTCCTCAAATTCTTTTTGTATTTACTGATTAATAAATCAGGTGAAAATGTTTTTTTTGCAAAATGTTTGAAAAATAGTTTGAAAATCTTTGTGAACATCTATTGAAAACTATTTTTGAAAATATTTTGTTTCGTGTTTTCAACCTGTGTGAAAATGTGTGTTTTGTAAAACTTCTTTTCTTTGTGTGAAATAAAAATGTTTGAAAAATGATTTGCAAAATGGTTTGAAAAATGGTTGCAAAAACGATTTGAAAAACCTATATATACTGTTTTGAAAACCTTTGCAAAATGATTTTCAAATGTGTGTAAAATGTTTGTAAAAACTATTTTGGACTATAGTTTTCAAAAATTGTGTGCAAATTGTTTTCAAATAAGTTTGAGGAATATTCACATCACACCAAAAATCCACTATATATATATGTATAAAATTGACCACTTACCCTTGTAAATTCTAAGATCCACTTCTTGTAGATATAAGAAGCACTCCCGTGTACATATTTTAACCTAGTTTTCAGCCAAAACTTTTTCTTTTCAAAAATCCCAAAAACATTTGCAAAATTAAAATCCAAAAACGATTTGAAAAATCTTTTTGAAAAAGACAAAAAAATGCATATGCATCATCATCATCTTTTCAAAAATCCATAAAAAGTTCAAAATCTTTGAAAATTGCATCACAAAAATATTTTCTGCATTGCATTGCATAGCATTCGCATTTTTTGGATTGAGTTTGATAGTTGAACAAGTCTAAGAAAAATCCGAAGATTGGAGCTTGATTGGACCTTAAAAGCTACCTAGTAACAGGAACCTTATAGGAACTGGGTTTGAGGTACTTCAGGTCTAGTTGACTTAATTCTTTGAGGATCACGAGACTTGGTTCAATGGATTCTTGACTGCCTAAGTAGAATATTTCGGAGCACACGCATGATTCTTGTTGATAATGACCTAACTTGGACACTTGCACCTTTCACATGGCTCAACTCAGTTAGAGTGGTGAGGGGATTGGATTTGCCGGTATGAGACGCACACAAGTGGAAACACTTGTCCTCCTCTAGGGAGGGAAGTGCACCCCAACCCGTCCAGTGATTAGGAAGTCTAAAGACAGGAGGCTGTGGGTTGCGATAAAGCTTCAAAAGAGGGATAGTCTACTAGCTCAAGAGGAAAAACTCCTTATGTAAATGCTGCTGTATATAGTATTCAAAAAAAAAATGTTCAGGCATGCACAAAAATAAAAAGCCTGCAAGTACAAAGTCAATAAGCAAGCTTGAGTTCCAAAGTCATATCATGTGAGCCTGCAGCAGGATGACTTGACTACACTGGTCTTGCATCCAAGGATAGGTAGCTACACTGGCTACCGTCCATTCTTCTCTTCACCCCCTCCTCTTGAGCTGGTTGCCACTTGAACTTAGAAGGGAATACCCCGCTCCTCGAGGATGGAGTTGCTGGATTGGGGAATCATTGGGTTGTCGTACTGGAGAAGTCAGTTTCTTTGTCATTCTAGTTGGGGAGATCCACCATCACTTACACTGTACGAGTCAGATTCATAATCGTAAGAGTTTGCGTATGAGTTGAAGTATTTCTGACCTGGCTATTGAGGAGACTTGGACAGAGTTTTGGGATTCTTAAGGACTGTTGGACTTCAAATACGGTTCTCACTAAGGTTCCGCCCGCACTAAAATTCCAAAGGTCCGACTTAAGCTCCAAACTTTGATTTTGCGAAGACAAGTTTGATAGTCAAATAAAATCCAAGTTCTACTTTTTCTTTTCTTTCCTTTTCTTTTTGCACTTATTGCATAAGTGTTTGCTAGGGACTAGCAAAGGTAAAGTATAGGGGGATGATGAATCCACATTTCATCATCTTTATTCTATCATTTTGGCACCAAAAACCCTAGCAAATGCCTGTAAATAGCATTAAAACCATCATCTTAGCATCCATGCATGTGCATCTAAACAGTGTGTAAATTACTGTAATTAAGGCCAAAATTATAGAATAAATAAAGAAAAGAAAAAGAATAAAATATTGTAAATATTTTATGACCTAAAACCCCCGAGACCTAGGCATCTTGATGAATAGGTCGACAAGGAATGAAGTAGGGGGAGATAAGGTCAGAAACACAGATAAAACACCTATAATTTCTACTCATTCTTTATTCATTTTGGGACCTATTTTTGGTTCCACTTTTGATACATCAAATAAAGAAACTTTGTACATAAAAGTTGTAGATAAATTAATAAAGAAAAATACAAAATTGATTTCACAGAAAAATCATGTACAGACAAAAAGATATGGTCTGAATAAGAATCCAAAATCCCAACTTCCCAGACCCGTATCTCACAACTGACAACTCCAAATGTAGCAAACTCACCTTTAATTGTATATAGAATAAAATAATCTATCCAATGGCGGTGGTTTCGCATTTGGCGGAGCTACGGTTTGAAAGTTGACTTTTGGACCCCTATTGTACACTTGTACTGAATAAAATATTCAATTTATTCTTTATCCATTATTTATTCATTTTTATATTTTTATAATTTTGTAAATATTACTTATACTGTATATGTGCATTAAAATTGAAATAAAATGCAAAGAAAAATAAAAATAAATACTTGTATAAAGAATACATAGGTATACTGCATATACTTGTACCTATATAAAATGTATTTGTATTTTATTAAATATACAAAACATATCAAAAAAATAAAATAAAAATATATATGTGAATATAAAAGTATTTCACAGTTTTATAAAATCATAAATAAAAATAATAATATTAAAAATACCTAAAATAAAAATAAATATTAAAATCCATAGGTATTATACCTGTATAGGGTTAAAAAGGCAACTTATAAAAATATAAGTCATAAAAATAAATAAAAATCAAAATAAAATACTACATAAAATTCTAAGCATTTTTTATTTTATAACTTTTATTTAATTCGGCCATTTAGTATTTTAAATAGAATTATTAATATATTTTTCCAGGGTTTTTCCTGGTTGGTCCACGTGGACCAACCAGGAGGCCAGGACTGTTGACCTCGGTCAACAGTCTGACCTACCCCTGTAGCCCATGTCAGGCTTGGTTTTTGAGCCATATTTTTGGTTTTTTCTAGGCCGATTCTTTCACATTTTCGTGTTGCTTCCTTCTGCAACAATGCTCACCTACCATCTATCTCACTCGCCCAAGCTTAATCTTGGTCGTCGGACCCAAGATTTGCAAGATATTCCTTGGTCTTTGGACCCCTGTCACCTTGGGTCAAACCACTTAAAACCAACTCCCCCTCTTCCATTTCGAATTGAGTCCCCTTGGTCCACCCTTCAGTGCCACCATTGTGCTCCTGAGCTCCGTGGAGGTGACAACTCCATCGCCAGCCCTTCAGCCGAGGCGCGCGAAGTCGAGGGTGCCTCCACCACCTCCGCCAACAGCCGGCGTCGACAGGGGCGGAACCAGGAATTTTATGAAGGGGGGGCCAACTAAACAAAATAAAGGATAGAGGGAGATAAAGTGAGCAAAGCCAATTTTCTAACAAAATATACAAGCATGGGATTCGAACCCTGGTTTGTTAGTTGGAGAAAACAAGACTTTGCCAATGAGACAATCAGCATTTAGTGCTACTACTCGACATTAATTGTTATATATTTAATACTTAAGCAGGGGCCATATCAAAATTTAATAACATTATATAAGAGAAATGTAACAATTAAGGAGGGGCCATGGCCCCCCCAAACTATATGCCAGTTCCGCCCCTGGGCGTCGAGGTACTTGTCTTCCTCTGGTTCCGGCCATCGAGGGCATCCCCCCGTTTATTTCTTTGCACCATTAGGTTCCTGTTAGTCGTATCTTCGAAAACCCCAAAAAAATTCTAAGTTCCATTACGTATTTCACCCATCTAAGCATCATCGCCGGAGCGCAACTCCGGCCACCGTCGATCACTCCCCCTCGCGCTTAGATTAGGTCCACCTAAGGTCCAGACACTTTGCCCTGGACCTTCTCACCATTTCTTGCAGGTCAAAGAGCAGCGAACGCACCTGGAAGGCATTTTGCGACCTTCGCCGGAGATACCTGGAGCTGAGAGCTCCGCCGCCTCCGCGACAGCACCTCGACGCCTCTCCGGCGAATCTGAGCCATCCAGGCCATAGAGGGACCTCCCAGGAGTCTGCAGCTCCATTTTGGAGCCCATTCATCGCCGGAGAAGCGAGATCGGAGCCGGGGAAGTTCGCCTTCGCCGGCCTTCTTCCCTGTTCTTCCTCCTCGCGTCCCCACCGTCCGATCGAGCCGCAGCTCCAGATCAAGCAGTAGCCGTTGGATCGCACCACGCCTCAGCCGTCAGATCGTCTCCGAGCGTTCTAATCTCCGCCGTGCATCCACGAACCGTCATCGGCCGTTCTCCAGCTGCCACGTGTATAAGTGGATCGCTTCCAGTCGCTGGATCGCGCCCTGTCGCCCCGCCGTTGGATTAGCGCCACGCGTCGTCATCATAACGCCCGAGCGAGGGTATTTTTGCATCTACACCCTCGCCATTTTTGTATTTAATATTTAGTATTTAAACTTTTGTCTGTAGTGTAAAAGTTTTGTAATATTTGCACGAAGACCCCCAGGCTTTATTTATTTGCATTTAGGTCCTTCGCCACGTCACCTCACGTGACCTGTACACGTGAGGTGTGGGCTTTTTGCAAGGACACCCTCGGGCTTTTGTGTATTTCGTTTTAGTCCTGAAACTTTCGCATTAAGTGTAATATTTTTGGTTATTTTGCAAGTGGACCCCCAGGCTTTTGTTATATTGCATTTTAATCCTTCCCAGGCGCGTGCAAGTCATGCGCCCTGGTGGGTAAATTTCTAGGAAGCCCAGGCGGCTTTTGTAATTGCTTTTTGATGCTATAAATTGAATATTCAGTGTAAAGTTTTGTGGAAAATTGCATGTATGCCCCTGGATATTTTAGATATTGCACATATACCCCTGCCAGGCTTGATTATTAATTGGATGCTTGTTGTATTTATTTGAGATATCATTTTAAGTCCAAAAATTCCACAAAAATAGACTTAAGCTCCTGGACACGTGTACCTCACGCCACATATTTAGTTTTTGATTTTATTTTATTTTCATATTTATTAAAAATCAAAAACTTGCTATTTTTGCACTGTCTAGCTTAGAAAATACCAAAAAAATATTAAAACACCTCCAAAAATTCCAAAAAAATTACCTAGTGTCTAATTTATTCTATTTTAGTGTCAGTCCAAAAATCATTAAAAATCTCAAAAGAAAAACACTAAAAACTTAAAAATAATCGAAAAATCCAAAAAAATATATAAAATAGTAGAAAACTCCAAAAATCAAGATCTCAGTTCCTGTTTGTTCCTTATTTTGTTCTTTTCAGTAGAAAAATAGTGTGAAACATTTTGGGTACTGGTTGCTATTTTTAAATTGCATTTTATTCATAGCCAGCCTTATTTCCATTGTTTTCCTTTATTTCAGTAATTAAAAATATCAAAAACACCTTGAAAAACCCCCAAAAATCACAAAAACAGTAGAAAACTTTAAAAATACCAAAAACATTTTATTTCTGAATTTTTGAGTATTTTTGTGCATTTTTATAAGTATTTTACCTTGCCTTTTCTTATATTGTTTTTACCTTCCAATATTGAAAAAGAAATACAAAAATATAAAATATAAAAGATAAAAATCAGAAAATTAAAAAATCAAATATAAAATTAAAAATTAAATAAAAAAATATAAAATTAAAAACCCACAAAAATTCCTTTGCTTGCTTAGTGTAGACACTACACACATTCACACACTTGTGCTCATTTTTGCTTGAACTACCTTGTTTGCTCCCTGTGTTCGAACTCTCTGCATACTTGACACTATACACCATTTGTGCAGAGTTAAAAATAAATTTTAACTCCACACATTATTTCTAATTTATTGATCTTTAGTGTGGGTTAATTGTTGATTAAACGCGGATTTTGATTGGTCGACACTTCGACTGAGTTCACGCTTTGTGTTGAACTTAAGACCGTCGATTTCCGCGTTTATCACTTAGCAAACACTTATTTGGAAAAGAAGTGAAAAAGAAATAAAGAAAAAGAAAAAGAGAATGTAAATGGATTAAGGTTGATTTATTAAACTTACCTTCATTAAATTAAGGTATGGAGCTCGATCAGATCTTTGGATTATTAATGTGTTGGAACCTTATTTGGACTTAAGTTTAAAACTCAACAGCCTCTAAGTTCCACTAATCTATAACCAAGACTCCTCAATGCTCCAGATCAGGACAAGTAGTCAATCACAAACCCTGGAGACTATGAATCTTTCCTTGTCCTGTGAATGTGAGGTCTAAGCTCTCCACCTCAGAAATGGCAACTTGACAACCCTCCCCAACAAGGTAACTCTATGATCTCAATCTGGCCACTCTTTCCTCGAGGAGCGGGGTATTCCCTTCTAAGTTCAAGTTCAACCGGCTCAAGAAGAGGAGGAAGAAGAGAATGGGTCAAGGCCAGTGTAGCCATGTACCCTTGGGAGCTTGACCAGTGTAGCCAAGTCTCCCTGCTGCAAGCTACATAAGGTAAGGCATGGATCTCAAGCTTTGCTTATTGCACTCTATATACATACTCCGATGGGATTATCATTTTCTATCAGACCCACCATTTTTTTGGAGTTATTTTCTTTTTGCATTTTTTTCAAGTGCATCTATACAACACATACATGTGCAACATATATACAAGGAGTTTTTCCTCTTGAGCCAGTAGACTATCCCTCTTTTGAAGCTTTATTGCAACCCACAACTCCCGTCGTTAGACCTCATGGCAACCAGACCAAGTTGAGACGCACTTCCTTCACTAAAAGAAGAAGAGAGGTTCCGCCTAGAAGTACTACCCTCATATGCTACCCCAAGTCAAGGAAGACTGCCTCCTCACCACCTCATCCGTAGAGAGCTCGGTGCAAAGTGCTGGTGTCCAAGTAAAGACATTGTCTATGTGAGTCATGTGTTGTTGTTAAGTGCTCTACTTAGGCTCATTGAGATGACATGTGATCATAGCCTAGTGGACTCAAAGAATTAAGTCACCATGGACCTGAAAAGCCTTAAACCTAAGCCCTATAAGGTTCCTCTTATAAATTAGGTGGATTAAGATCTTAATCAAGCTCCATTTCTCAATTTGATTCCAGGCTTAGTTTAAATGTCAACTATCATCCAGAAAAACTATATACATATGTACAACAGATGCTATTTACACAAATTTTTACAAACATGCAAATTTTTTGAAAAATGTTTTGAAATCATGAATGGATGATGCATGAAGTGCAAGTTTTGCAAAAGGTATTTACACACATTTACACAAGATTTTTGCAAACTTTTGATTTTCAAAACATTTTGGAAAAAGTTTGTACTATATACATAATTTTGATAAGAAAATATTTACACAAGCTTTACGCAAAAGGTTTTTGAAAACATTTTTACAAAAATAATTTGTACACTAGCTATTTATGTGCAAATAAAAGAATGTTTATGTACATGAAAAATTTTTAATTTTTAGGGATTTTTAGGGTTTTTAGCCATTTTATTAACACACTCACACAAAGTACGAGTTATGCCTAAAGTATATATGAAATATATACGCACCCCCCTATACTTAGCTCGAACGATGTCCTCAGAGTCAAGAGCGATGAAGAAGACATAACTCGTGCTAGGTATAGGGAAGTGAAAAGGAAGGCTATATACAAAGACGAATGAATGAATAG
Source organism: Ottelia alismoides (assembly GCA_037367405.1). NCBI lineage: Eukaryota > Viridiplantae > Streptophyta > Magnoliopsida > Alismatales > Hydrocharitaceae > Ottelia > Ottelia alismoides. Next base: position 1,220,734 of record JAZKJV010001266.1, read on the forward strand.
AAAGTCAAAAGGAACTTGGGTCTTCCTCCTATACTTAGGATCAAGTAATCCTAAGTATAGCAGGCTGTATACTAAGGGAGACCGAGTGGAGAATATACATGGTCTACCCCCCCTATACTTAGGGTAAAGTATCCCTAAGTATAGGCAGCAAAAACAGGGGTAGAAAGAAACAAAAAGAAATACCCGAAGGTCTCACATCCCCCCTATACTTAGGGTAAAGTACACCCTAAGTATAGCATAATCAAAGGATGAATAAAGGGATGTAGGACTAAAGAATGTGATGATATGGACATCTGGATCTATACAAGTCGGAAGATCAGTGAAAATCAGGCGTGAGATGCAATAGATGTGAGTCAAAAGACCTCATCTCACGTAAAATGAATAGGGGCAACATCAACGACCCGCGGCTCATGATCTAGAAATGGCTTGAGCCGCTGGCCGTTCACACGAAAGGTACTCTCAGAAGACAACTCGGATATATCAATGCTACCGTTGTCGTGTACCTTTCTCACCATGTAGGGTCCCTTCCACTTGCTCTGTAGCTTCCCTGGAAATAAACGAAGCCTCGCATCAAACATCCATACTCTCTGTCCAGGCTCAAAATGCTTGTGGCTGATATGAGAATCATGCCACTCCTTCACTCTCTCCTTATAATGTAGGCTGTTTGAGAAGGCGGTATCTCTCAACTCCTCCAGGGCTGCTAACTCTGCCCTCCTCTGGTCTCCTACACCATCTGGATCCATAAGTATCTCTATAACTGCCCAAAGTGACCTGTGCCTCAGCTCAACAGGTAAATGGCACGGCTTGCCATAAACGAGGCGAAAGGGAGATGTGCCCAATGGTGTCTTGAAAGACGTCCTATATGCCCACAAGACCAAGTCCAAAAGCTGTGACCAATCCTTTCGGTCTGGGCGGACGACTTTCTGCAATATAGTCTTGATCTCCCTGTTCGACACCTCAGCAGACCATTCGTCTGTGGATGGTAAGGTGTAGCAACACGATGGTCTATACCGAACTCATTAGCAAGGGCCTTCACCTGGTCGTTGATGAAATGAGACCCCCCATCTGAAATCAAAACTCGAGGAACCCTGAACCGCGTGATGATGTGCTTCCTCAAAAATATGCAAACTGTCCTCGCATCAGCGGCTCGGGCGGGGATAGCCTCCACCCAACGACTAACATAATCTACGGCCAACAGAATGTACTCAAATCCCTGACTCTTAGGGAATGGACCCATGAAATCGATGCCCCATGCGTCAAAAACCTCACAGAAGTGAATGGGCTGCATCGGCATCATATCACGCTATCCACAAGTGCCCATCCTCTGACAGTCAGTACACCTCTTCACGAACTCATCAGAGTCCTTGAAGAGGGTAGGCCACCACAAGCCGGATTGGAGAACTTTCTGTGCCGTTCTCCTCCCAGAATGATGTCCTCCTGCCTCAAGCTTGTGGCAGTAAGTGAGGACGCTATGGTGCTCCTCCTGAGGAATGCACCGACGCCAGACGCTATCCCCTCCTTCATGGTAAAGGATGGGATCCTCCCAATGGTAGGACTTGGCCTTCGCAAGGAAGGTCTCAAGCCTCTGCCTGGGCCAATCTTGTGGGACTTTCCCAGCAATGAGAAAGTTCACAATATCGGCATACCACGGGAGTGAGGCGATAGCAAGGATCGCCTCATCTGGGAAGGTCTCACAAATGGGATCAATATGCTCAGACTCCTCAGGCTGCTCTAAACGGGAGAGATGATCCGCCACCACATTCTTGACTCCAGACTTATCCTTGATTTCAATGTCGAACTCCTGGAGTAGAAGGATCCATCTAGTCAATCTGGCCTTGGCATCCTTCTTTGCCATGAGGAATTGGATGGCGGTGTGATTGATGAGCGACCCGAGCGAACGAGGTAAAGGTACTAAATAGGTCGTTGCGACCTCTATCACTCAGAGTCACTCAATCAAGAAAAATATCGAACCGCTCGAGCAAATAAATCAATCAAAACAAAAACGAGAGCGGTCTAGCTATGGGATTAACCTGGTATAGCTCCCAGGGTCGAACACAAGGAGCACGGGTTGGCCTAGGGCCTACGAAGTAGTAAAAATGAAAATAAAATAAAAGAAAATGTTTTTAGTCGTTTTTAATAATTTTTATATTTTTTTGGATTTTTAATATAATGAGAAAATAAAAGAAAGCAAATAAAAGCACACTTAAGCAATTTATTAAAAGCACCAAAAATCAAGCAAAAATTCAAGAAAAATTGTTTTTATGTTTTTTAGGTTTTTTAGTGTTTTTGGTGAATTTTTGAGATTTTTCTAAGGTGTATTTTATTTTCTAAAAATCAAAAAGTGCTAAAAAGATGAGGTACTGTCCAGCCAGAACCAAAACCCTTAAATAAAATATCTAAGGATCTCTAAAGGTTCTGGAGGTAATTTTCCTATATTCTAGATAAAATAAGGAAAATTTGAGCACCAAAATTATTGTTTTTGGATTTTTAGATTATTTATTGTAATTGTTATGAGTTTATAGGTGTTTTTAGATTTTTAGGGTTTTTACTCCATGAAAAATAGCCAAAATTGGCTAGAAAATCAAACAACACACAAAGAACGGTAACTAATTTTTTTAGAAATTTTGGGGGTGTTTTTATATTTTTTTGGGATTTTTAAACCTAGACAGTAGCTAAAATAGATGTTTTTGAATTTTTAAAAATACTAAATAAAATCAAAAATGTCCTCAAAAATTCTCAAAAATCCTACAACATGGCAGGAGCCATGTGTCAAATTTTCATCGAATTTGGAGGTGGTTTGATATTTTATTCGAAAATCAAAAGGGGGCACTGTGCACAGGGACTTAAGTGCAAATACCCGAAGATCTGGGGGTCCAGGTGCAATTTGCCCAGCAAATCACGCGCGTGGCGTGTGCCTGGGGCACTCAGGGACCTTCTGGTAATAAAAACCAAGTTCTTGGACCTTTTGGTAACTCGTACCAAAAAGTCCAGGGGCTTGGGCGCAAATAACCCACTAAAATCCGCACATGCGCAAATAAAATGCTCACAGGGGCATAAATGCAAATACCAGAAAGTATCTATTCATTTAACAAACAACCAGATCTACAGGATAAATGTTGCAAATACACCAGGTATACACGTGACGAAGCACGTGGGTCTCACAAACAGGGGTATAAATGCGAATCTCAGCAAGCACAAGGTCCAAAGTGCAAATATCACAGAAATAAAAGAACTAAACTACTTATTTACAGGATTAGAAACTAAATGCATAAAGTAAAGGGGCCTAAGGATAAATTACCCCTTTTATTAATGCCGAGGGACGGATGCACGACGCGTGGCAGATCAAACGGTCGAGTTGACGCGCCGCACACCAAAGCCACCCCTCGAATCGATCCGACGGCTGGTATGTGTCCACGTGGATGATCGGACGAAGGAGCTGCGACGTGGGTCTTCGAAGGAAGCCGGGCTCGGATCGGATGGACGAGGTGCAGCCACGTGCTAGATCGGATGGCTGAGGGGCGTCGTGGCTTAACCTCGTCGCTCAACGGTGAAGATCGACCCCAGGGAGATCCGATGGTGAGTGCTGCCCCGTGGATGTACGGCCGAGATCTAAACTGGGGCGTCGAGGTCGATCGGACGGTGAACGAAGGACCTGGAGGAACTGACGGCCGGCGAGCTTCGCCGGCCCTCTGCGTGTACGGTAGTCCTCGTCCGGTGCTCAGGAGATGCTAGAAAGCACCGCCATGACGGTCCGCACCTGATGCACTGCTCCGATGGAGGCGAGGAGCTCAGGAGAACTCCGGCGACGTCGAGGAACGGGAGCTGCTGTGCTCTGAAGCTCCGACCTCCAGATGAGGTCGATGGACCTGGAGACCTGCACAGAAAGAAAGAGGGGTCGAGGGCAAACTGCCTCGACCCGTCAGAGCGGGCGGTAGGTGACCGGTGGTGCGATGCGATGGCTCTCCGGCGAGCGGAGGAGGGGTGAGAGCCGAGACCCTGCTCCGGGGCGAGACAGGGGGAATGAAGGGTCGGAGAAGGTGGAGAGGGGTCTGGCGGAGGTGATGGCGGTGTCGGATGATCAAGGGAGTGGACGGAGACGGCTGGCGGAGGTGGCGGAGCTAACTACTGCAAATCGAAAAACCTAACGCTAAGCTAATCTACTGGCTAAAGAAGTTACCTGATGGGCGCATTCGACTGGGCTGGAGCCGATGAGGCTCCCGGTCGTTGCCTCAAGGGGTCGTCGAGGTCCCCGAGGCTCAGCTCGCTCGCGGCGGCGCACGGCGGCGATTACCACCGGATCAGTGATTTCCGGCAGCCCGGGCCTCGCTGCAACTCCACCGGCCACGGCTGTCACTCAGGGATGATGGAGGAGCTCACAGGCGCCGAGGGGAAGATCAAAGATAGCGTGATTAGGTCGCCGGAGACGACCTTAAATATGGTGAGAGGTCCGAGAAGGAAGAGGTCGGGCGGGTAGCACGGATCTCGGATCCTCCAAACCCACCCCGGGCGAGGGTCCTGAATGATCGGGGAGCAATCGGAGCCCGGGGTTTGGGTAGATGGCGGCCGGGTTAGGCGGGTGGAAAATGGTGAAAACGGGTCGGGCGCGACATACCCGGCTCTGGTGGTCCTGGGGGGGGGGGAGTTGACCGGGGGTCAACAATCCCCCCGTGGACCAATCAGAGCCCGCCAAGCTTTAGGATTTTATTTGATTTTTTTGGGCCATTAAATGGCCGAATTTTTAAAAACTTAAAACATGAAATATTTTTAATTTATTTTTTTCTATTTTTTTGTGATTTTTAATTAATTTTTGGAAATCAAAATAAGGTATTTACATAATAGGTCTATACATAGGTATATGTACAATATAGGGTTTTTGATTTTTGATTTTTAATTAGTTATTTTTATACATTTTTATTCCTATTTTATATTTTATTTATTTATAGGGTAAAATGAGGAATAAAAGGCTATTTTTATTTTATTTTTATTATTTATATACATAGGTGAAATAATTAGTTATTTACAACTATATACATGGCATATATACAAGATATTTTTGTATTTTAATTTTGTAATTTTTATTTGATTTTTGTTTTGTTTCTTTTTATTTATTTTATTTACAATATATACAATAGAATATTTACAAAAAGTTTTGAAAATAAATAAATTTATTTACAAGGTTTAAATAGATAAGAAAGGGTGATCTATGTACATGGTGAAGGGGTGTTTTTGGGTCTTTTTGATTTTTAAATTTTTATTTTGTTTTTATACTTTAAAAATATGTACAAATATTTACAAATATTTACAACATATTTTTGGGTGAGGAAAATATATATGATTTATTTATTTACAAATATTTACACTAGAGCCCCTATCTCCCTCTACTTGGCTTTTATGCGGTCAGGCCCATGCTGAGCCCTCCCTTGGGTTAGGTTGCTCAATATTTATTCTAAATATTTCCCTCTTTTTCTTTTTCATCTTTATTCTTTTATTTTTGCACAAAAACATGCTAATTATAAGTATTTACAAACGTGCATGCTTTTGCTAATTTTTCCTATTTACACATATCTACATGCATTTGCATAGGTTTTTGTAGCTAAAATATAAGAATAAAGAGTGATGAATGGGTATTCATCACCCCCCTATACTATACTTTGCTAGTCCCTTAGCAAACACTTATTTGAAAAAGAAGTGAAAAAGAAAGAAAGAAAAAGAAAAAGAGAATGTACATGGATCAAGGTTGATTATTAAACTTGCCTTCATTAAATTGAGGTATGGAGCTCAATCAGATCTTTGGATTATTAATGTGTCGGAACCTTATTTAGACTTAAGCTTAAAACCTAACAGCCTCTAAGTTCCACCAATCTATAACCAAGACTCCTCAATGCTCCAGATTAGAACAAGTCATCAATCACAAACCCTGAAGACCATGAATCTTTTCTTGTCCTGTGAAAGTGAGGTCTAAGCTCTCCACCTCAGAAATGGCAACTTGACAACCCTCCCCCAACAAGGTAACTCTATGACCTCAATCTGGCCACTCTTTCCTCGAGGAGCGGGTATTCCCTTCTAAGTTCAAGTACAACCGACTCAAGAAGAGGGGGAAGAAGAGAATGGGTCAAGGCCAGTGTAGCCAAGTACCCTTGGGAGCTTGACCAGTGTAGCCAAGTCTCCCTGCTGCAAGCTACAACAGGTGGATCATGAAACCAAGCTTTGCTTATTGCACTTATATACATACTCCGGTGGGATTATCATTTTCTCTCAGACCCACCACTTTTTTGGAGTTCTTTTCTTTTTGCACATTTTTTTTCTTTTTTCTTTTTTTTTCGAGTGCATCTATACAACATGTACATGTGCAGCGTATATACAAGGAGTTTTTCCTCTTGAGCCAGTAGACTATCCCTCTTTTGAAGCTTTATTGCAACCCACAACTCCCGTCGTTAGACCTCATAGCAACCAGACCAAGTTGAGACACACTTCCTTCACTAAATGAAGAAGAGAGGTTCCGCCTAGAAGTACTACCCTCATATGCTACCCCAAGCCAAGGAAGACTGCCTCCTCACCACCTCATCCGTAGAGAGCTCGGTGCATAGTGCGGTTGTCCAAGTAAAGCCATAATCTATATGAGTCATGTGTTGTTGTTAAGTGCTCTACTTAGGCTCATTGAGATTACATGTGATCATAGCCTAGTGGACTCAAAGAATTAAGTCATCATGGACCTGAAAAGCCTTAAACCTAAGCCCTATAAGGTTCCTCTTAGAAATTAGGTGGATTAAGATCTTAATCAAGCTCCATTTCTCAATTTGATTCCAGGCTAGTTTAAATGTCAACTATCATCCAGAAAAAACTATATACTATACATATGTACAAAAGATGCATATTTACACAAATTTTACAATCATGCAAAATTTTTGAAAAATGTTTTGAAATCATGAATGATGATGCATGAAGTGCAAGTTTTGCAAAAAGATATTTACACACATTTACACAAGATTTTTGCAAACTTTTGATTTTCAAAACCTTTTGGAAAAATTTTGTACTATATACATAATTTTGATACCAAAATATTTACACAAGCTTACACACAAAAGATTTTTGAAATCATTTTACAAAAATAATTTGTACACTAGCTATGTATGTGCAAATAAAAGAAGATTATGTACATGAAAAATTTTTAATTTTTGTGGTTTTTAGCCATTTTTATTTATTAACACACTCACACAAAGTACGAGTTATGGCTAAAGTATATATGAAATATATACACACCCCCTATACTTAGCTCGAACGATGTCCTCGGAGTCAAGAGCGATGAAGAAGACATAACTCGTGCTATGTATAGGGAAGTGAAAAGAAAGGCTATACAAAAGGAAATGAAAAAGTCAAGAAGGACTCGGTCTTCCCCCTATACTTAGGATCAAGTAATCCTAAGTATAACAGGCTGTACACGAAGGGAAAACCGAGTGGAGAATGTACAGGGTCTACCCCCCTATACTTAGGGTAAGATATCCCTAAGTATAGGCAGCAAAACAAGGGTAGCAAGACACGAAGAAAATGACGAATATATACAAGAAGTAGGACATCACTCCCCCTATACTTAAGGTGAAGAACCTTAAGTATAGGCAACAACAGGAGTGATGGAACAGAACGAAGGAACAACCCGGTGTTTTCACCCCCCTATACTTAGGATGAGGAATATCCTAAGTATAGCAAAGATAATCCTAAGCGAGACTTGGGGTGAAAACAAGAACGGAAGAAAGAAGGATCAAATTAGACGAAACACGTATATACAATAGAGTACAATGTTGAGGTGCCTCTCAACAAGCACTAGATTTTACGCCCCTAGCTGGGGCGCAAAGGCTAGGATAATGCAGTATCAAGGTTCAGGACGGCATCGGTAAGGCGAATGCCGTACTGTCGCCGCAGTCTCGGTGTGAGAACAACGACGAACTCAGCAGTGTAAAGTAAGACACCCAGGTATGCAATCAAGCGGGTGTCTGCTACCGGCCAAGGATATGGAAATAAGTGATCGTGATCCGGTAGCACAAAGGAAATCATCGGCTCTGGTTCAGACTGGAGGGGAAGTGTGGAGCCGAAGAAATCAAACGTGGAGAAGGATGGATCAGTCATGGAATCCTCCACGTCAATCCCCGTCTCAAAAAGATGTGGAAGGTCAAGATCAGGAGACTCTATAAGATGACTGATATCCGATGAGTGAAAGGGAATAGAAGATCAGGCAGATCATCGAATATCTCCAGGATGGGCTCATCCTCGCGAGGGTCGTCGAGGTGAGAAGAATCAGAATCAGAAAGATCAAAAGACTCGGTTTCGTGTTCCGCCAAATCGGAAACACTATCAGTAGGTGAAACCGAGTACTCATCGAGTGCGGCATCTTCCCGCAGACAACCCTCGGGGATAGATGCAGGATCAGAAGTGAGAAGAAGAGGTTCTGGATCTAGATGGGCATCTGCGCTGCTATCAAGTATCCACTCAGTGAACCAGGCTGCATCATCATCGGAAGTGTAAGTCTCGGCAATCTGAAGCAGGAGAAGGTACTAGTCAACACCGCGGAAGCTGGAAAGTGTCTGCAGCTGATCCTCGGTCTGCGGCTATGCTGTCTGTCAGCTGGTCCTCAAGAAGTGTATCCGTCTCAACAAAATGGAGGAAAAACGGCTCGAAGACGGGACTCTCTATGTCTGTACTCTCAAAGTGCTGGTCCCTCCTCAAGCTGTGGCTGCTGGGCTGAGTCCTGGTGACTGACTGCATCCGAGAAGTGTCTCTGCAGGAAAAGAAACTGACTCCTCCGGGACTGGAATCTGAAGTGTCTGAATCAATGGCTGCAAAAGCTGGGGCTCCTCCGGCTTCTGGAGTATCAGAAGATCTGATATCCTAGACTCGTCAACAGGGAACTCTGGGGCTGACTCGAACTCCAACTGGAAGGCCAACGGGAACTCAAGTAGACTCTGGGTCCGAACCTCTGCTATCGCAGTCATCTCCTCTGTCAATGGTGCGGCATCATCCAAATCCCTCGGGCTGGTGTGTAGAAGCTGAATCACCATGTAAAGTGACACACCGCACTGGTACAACATCGTCCACATGTGTTGTACCGACCAAGGCATCTCGTTAGAAGAACTCTGCGAAAGTAACCTCGAGATGGTATCCAGTAGGTGAATGTCAGAACTGCGTGTGAACTGCCACATGTGGTAATCACCAGTGCTATCTGCTCCGCTGTCATCCCCCGCATGGAGATCTCTATCAAGTCTGTAAGTGGAAGTCCGTGCTCAGGGAATCTCCTCAAGAGGTCAAGAAACCTCGGCCATGCCTCGTGCAATGGCTCCTGGGGATCAACTGAAAAGTCCATTATCAAAGACCGCATAAACTCTGCTCTGCGTGGGGGAAAGTATCTCTGCAAAAACTCTCGGCGTAGCTCTCCCCACGTCTCGAATGTCCTTCCCAATCGTCGGTGCCACCTCATGGCTCTGACGTGAAGCGTGAAGGGGAAGGTCCTGCTCATCAGCTCCTCTGCAGTGACGTCTGAATATCTCTGCGCTCTACAAAACTCCTCGAAAGCTGACAAGTGAAGATACGGCTCCTCGTGCGCCTCTCCTGAAAAAGTCGGCAGTCGCTGAACGTAACCCAAATCCAAGACGAATGGACCTAATGTAGAAGCTGACTGAGCTCCATGTGCTATCTGCTCCTCCATCCCTCCGGAATATAGGATATGTCTGCTAATCTCCATTGCTCTCTCTGGTCACCAACGGAGTGCGCTCTCAACTCAGCATCAACATAGTCCGGGTCTCGCATCTGCTCTAGCTGGTATCCTCGGACGTCTAGCATAGCATGCCCAGAGTAGTGAGATGAAAGGGAGGGGGGAGCGGGAGGTTGGTCGGAGATCCGACCTCCCTAGAAGGTGGACTGGAGTGATGGTCAGAGGACGGAGAAGAAGCCGTAAGAGTCGGCTCACAGTGAGGGGAATCCATCATCCAGGGATAAAGAAGAAGCAAGTGGAATGAAGGGAGGTGAGGGAGGGGGATGAGAAAGGATCGAAGGGATCTGGCAATCAAACAAGATGAACAAGCAAACCCCAAATTCACCTACGCACACAGAGCTGAAGACCGAAGGGATCGGTCAATTATCTTGTCAATTTTATTTAGGTGATCATCCAGTCTATCAGAGCGATTACGTGAGGTAAATAGGTATCCAAATCTTTCTCAACCGACTGTCCCGTACTGAAAGCCGGTAATCAGTTAAGAAAAGATCGGAGGCTCTATCCTAAAGTGCGGATCACTCTCTCGCTCATTCAAACCAGACAAGGAGGGGGTTACTCTCCCCAAGACAGATTTTCAGTGAAGTGTCTTTTAGGTCAAGTATGATTAGCAGTCCCGATTTTATTGTTTTTGTTTTTAGATATTTTTCAATAAAAAGAAACGCCTAACAGATTTTTCGGTTCTCCTGTTTATTAAGTTCAAAAACAGGGGGGAGAAGACGAAAAAGCCGATGCACGAGAAATCAATGATGCATGCAAAGTCAGAAATGCGTACCTGCCTCCAGCTCTCTACATGCAAAATGATCCGCGCATAAAATAAAGACAGAATTAAAACTAAGCTAAATGATGCAGCGGGAAAAAGCCGAGTCCTAGACGAGCAACTTCTAGCGAAGAACCGTCTAACCGGTCACCGACCTCCAAGCCAAAGGGTCTGGTCTTGGCTCGTCCCTCCCCTGCCCGACAAATCGGGGGTAGGAGTAAGCGCTTTACAGGACGAGCTACGGCACGTAGGCTACGGAAGCTAGCGAGTCGGTTATTTTTATTATTTATTTTAAGTAGGTCCAATTACGGTCTATAGGAACAGATAGGCAATTAAGGTGTGTGGATCCTACTCAATTACGTCACAATCACCAGAAAGTCCTAAATCTAGGGGCTCGAGCAAAAACCGCGAAAAACCGGAAAATGACAGTAAGAAAGGAAAAAGAAATCCGCGAGAAAAGCCGCGAAAAAGCCGCGAGGTCCTAATGGGTCCCCCGAGCACACCGGTGCTCGGCGAAACAGACCCGCTACGGTAGTCAAGTCCAAACAGTCTCAGAAGTGTCCTGTATTATTACAATAATAATGAATAAAATAAAATAAAACTATCCTAATACCTCACCCACTCACTCTCTCTCTCTCGCTCTCTCCTACGGCTTCGTAGAGAAAGAAGCCGCCTCCAAGTGCCGTGGCTGCACCGGCTCCTCGAAAGTCGCCTCCGCGGTCCTCGGGCCCTCGCAAGACAGAGAAAAGAAAAGTGGTCAGACCAATAAAATTAATCAAATGATAAAGAAAAGAAAATAAAAGTGAGGATATATATGCAAAAATAGAAAATAAAATAATCACACAAAATAAAACAAAAACAAAAATAAAAGAAAATCAAAATAAAACAAAATAAAACAAAAAGAAAATAGATACAAAAACCGCGAAAAGCCGCAAGCTCCGAAGAGCCGCGAAAAGCCGCGAAAATAAAAACGAAAATAAAACAACACTACTAAGCCGTGCTCCCCGGCAACGGCGCCATTCTGATGAGCGACCCGAGCGAACGAGGTAAAGGTACTAAATAGGTCGTTGCGACCTCTATCACTCAGAGTCACTCAATCAAGAAAAATATCGAACCGCTCGAGCAAATAAATCAATCAAAACAAAAACGAGAGCGGTCTAGCTATGGGATTAACCTGGTATAGCTCCCAGGGTCGAACACAAGGAGCACGGGTTGGCCTAGGGCCTACGAAGTAGTAAAAATGAAAATAAAATAAAAGAAAATGTTTTTAGTGGTTTTTAATAATTTTTATATTTTTTTGGATTTTTAATATAATGAGAAAATAAAAGAAAGCAAATAAAAGCACACTTAAGCAATTTATTAAAAGCACCAAAAATCAAGCAAAAATTCAAGAAAAATTGTTTTTATGTTTTTTAGGTTTTTTAGTGTTTTTGGTGAATTTTTGAGATTTTTCTAAGGTGTATTTTATTTTCTAAAAATCAAACAGTGCTAAAAAGATGAGGTATTGTCCAGCCAGAACCAAAACCCTTAAATAAAATATCTAAGGATCTCTAAAGGTTCTGGAGGTAATTTTCCTATATTCTAGATAAAATAAGGAAAATTTGAGCACCAAAATTATTGTTTTTGGATTTTTAGATTATTTATTGTAATTTTTATGAGTTTATAGGTGTTTTTAGATTTTTAGGGTTTTTACTCCATGAAAAATAGCCAAAATTGGCTAGAAAATCAAACAACACACAAAGAATGGTAACTAATTTTTTTAGAAATTTTGGGGGTGTTTTTATATTTTTTTGGGATTTTTAAACCTAGACAGTAGCTAAAATAGATGTTTTTGAATTTTTAAAAATACTAAATAAAATCAAAAATGTCCTCAAAAATTCTCAAAAATCCTACAACATGGCAGGAGCCATGTGTCAAATTTTCATCGAATTTGGAGGTGGTTTGATATTTTATTCGAAAATCAAAAGGGGGCACTGTGCACAGGGACTTAAGTGCAAATACCCGAAGATCTGGGGGTCCAGGTGCAATTTGCCCAGCAAATCACGCACGTGGCGCGTGCCTGGGGCACTCAGGGACCTTCTGGTAATAAAAACCAAGTTCTTGGTCCTTTTGGTAACTCGTACCAAAAAGTCCAGGGGCTTGGGCGCAAATAACCCACTAAAATCCGCACATGCGCAAATAAAATGCTCACAGGGGCATAAATGCAAATACCAGAAAGTATCTATTCATTTAACAAACAACCAGATCTACAGGATAAATGTTGCAAATACACCAGGTATACACGTGACGAAGCACGTGGGTCTCACAAACAGGGGTATAAATGCGAATCTCAGCAAGCACAAGGTCCAAAGTGCAAATGTCACAGAAATAAAAGAACTAAACTACTTATTTACAGGATTAGAAACTAAATGCATAAAGTAAAGGGGCCTAAGGATAAATTACCCCTTTTATTAATGCCGAGGGACGTATGCACGACGCGTGGCAGATCAAACGGTCGAGTTGACGCGCCGCACACCAAAGCCACCCCTCGAATCGATCCGACGGCTGGTATGTGTCCACGTGGATGATCGGACGAAGGAGCTGCGACGTGGGTCTTCGAAGGAAGCCGGGCTCGGATCGGATGGACGAGGTGCAGCCACGTGCTAGATCGGATGGCTGAGGGGCGTCGTGGCTTAACCTCGTCGCTCAACGGTGAAGATCGACCCCAGGGAGATCCGATGGTGAGTGCTGCCCCGTGGATGTACGACCGAGATCTAAACTGGGGCGTCGAGGTCGATCGGACGGTGAACGAAGGACCTGGAGGAACTGACGGCCGGCAAGCTTCGCCGGCCCTCTGCGTGTACGGTAGTCCTCGTCCGGTGCTCAGGAGATGCTAGAAAGCACCGCCATGACGGTCCGCACCTGATGCACTGCTCCGATGGAGGCGAGGAGCTCAGGAGAACTCCGGCGACGTCGAGGAACGGGAGCTGCTGTGCTCTGAAGCTCCGACCTCCAGATGAGGTCGATGGACCTGGAGACCTGCACAGAAAGAAAGAGGGGTCGAGGGCAAACTGCGAAATTGCGGTACTCTGCGACAAGCTGCCAGTAACCCCCAGGGGTGAAGTTCCGGCCTTGTCAGCCTCCGCCTGCTTGCAGGTAGATAGGGGCGTGGTCACTGAATCCATCGGCTTGGGATAGGAGCGAAGAAAGGAAGGACCGGCGGTATCTTAGGCGACAGGTTAAACAGGGAAGACGCATCCGGCTTTGAGCCGACTTCCCTATAGGCCGCGTAATCCTTACTATTTTTGCTTGAAAATCACACTTAAAAACGACAAAATTAATTGGACTCGATTTCGAGTCCTTTACTGTGTTGAGTGTGAACTCGGGGTTTGCTCTTGCATTTGTCTTTGTGTCTGACCGTGTGTGTTATCCTGTGTAATTGCACATTTTCTACCTCAATCTTCTTGCATTCATCATTTCCTCCTCAAGATGTCGGGATATTGGTCCCCATATCCTGTGACCTCTGGTCACTCCTCCTCGACCATATACCGTTCATCTTCGCTTTCCCCTCCGCCATCCACGGGAGACCCTTACCCGTGGTCGGTTCCACCTCAACCCGATTACGAAGTCAGAACTTCGACTGACTTCTCCACTTCTTCGCATTTCTCACCTACTCCATATTCTGACATTCCAGATCCACTTCCATCTTGGGCTGACTGTACTTATTCTCGAGAGCTTGCAGGAATTAAAGAATCGAATGAAGAGCAAGCCACTGCTGAGACAGATGATTGGCAAAATTACATGCCCCCACATACTTCATTCTCACCTCAAGTAGGGACCATACAACAATTTACATATATGCATCCCGACTTGACCTTAGGGCATAACATGGTTGATCGAACAATCCGAATGGAGAGAACTGCACATAATGATTTTCCAGACTTGATTGACTTTAGTGATCAAGCCTCCATTAACCAGCCTTCATTCGAAGAGCCTATACATTCACAAGAGTGGATTAATGAGATAGACTTACCAGTCCACTTTTTATTGACTCCATCATATGAGGCTCTGACTAATGTCTGCCATTCAGATGGTCCATACTCGACCCAGCATTACATGCCAGAGTCTAGGTATGTTGAGTATGAGACCCCAATGTCTCAGCAGTATCCTCCAATTGAGCAGCACTCTCCCATGATTTGTCATGAGAATTTCGTGTAGGATGACATCTCTAAACTTATTAAGAAAAATGAATCATTTGGTAACGAATTGAGAGATGTCATGGACATATTGCACTCAATTTCTTCCAGCTTGGGAATGATAGTGGAAAAGGAAGTAAGTAGATCTGATGTTGAAAACCAAGCAAACATTAGGGAACCCACACAAGGTGTACAGCTGGAGTCCATTCTATCTCCCTCTTCTACTAACCCCTTACCTTCCAATCCAGAGTCTGATCATGCATCCACAAAAAATACTCAAAAAATTGAAAAACCAAAAACTCACATAAAAATTGAAAATGAAAATGATTTAAAAAAGTTGGATCCTACCCTAAGGGAAACACTCGATGAAGAATTGATTTTCAAACTTCCCTTAATAAAGGCCATAGATCACTTCCCCGACCTCAAACGATTTGTGAGAAGTAAATTGATGCCCAAGAGGTCGGGTAATAAGAGGACAAGGACTGAAAGACACATAATGTCTATGGCCACCTCCTTGGTGATGGGGAGAAAGACCAAGAGCCGCAGAGTGAAGCGGTTGCCCCGAGTTGAATGTGAAATCAAAGACACTGTCTTTACCCATGCAAGAATCGATGATGACTCACCGATAAATATCCTCCTGACCTCTGTGTTTGACAAGCTCAAACTCAGGACAATCAGAAAATCGAGAGAGATCGTTCAGCTGGCTGATCGATCCATCAAACGGTCGAGAGGAAATATTTCAGTCATCGTTACTTTCCAAGGTGCTCTACTCCAGGTGGACTTCACGATCATTGACATCGAGCACCGAGGAGAGTTTTCCCAGTCTCCGATTATTCTCGGGAAGTCGTTCTTAGCCTTGGCTAAGGCGACTATAGATTGCGAGACCCGGAAAATCGATTTTACAGCATTGGGAGCGCTTTGACCTCATCCATTCTTTGATAAACTTTACTCTAAGGTGACCCGCACATCCGCTGACAGTCATGACCATCGAGAGGTAGATGAGTCACACCTCTCTGCTACACCTGAGAAACCGACTGTCCGGACGATCGTTGAATCAGAGACTCCCCACACCTCCACTTCATCAACTGCTTGCACCACCACCGTGACAGCTTCTAAGGAGGACTCACGACCGGAAGCTATCATTGAGTCGGACACGATATTTGAGGATTGCCTTGATCATTTCAATGATCCGACACAAGACCCCAATAATGCCAAGTCGACTGAGACCACTAGAACCTTCCCGAGACATGTGCTGACCCTTCAGGAATATTACAATCTTTATGGTGACTCGTCTGATGAGGAACCCATAGTCAGCACCACACCACGACCCGGACCTTCTAAGGAAACAACCCAGACAAAATTGACTTCACTTAAAAACACGGTTGCTCCCTCTTCTAGTCGGCTTTCTAATGAGAGGAAGTCGAGAATTGATTCCTCGAGATGTTCCCCCGAACCTCTCAAGGCGCGTCGCTCTCATATCCCTCTCAATGATTCAGGTTCTAGAAAATCGACTAAGAAAGTCTCCTTCACCACTCCGGAGAAGGAAGCTTCAGAGGAATCCTCATCTGGTCCGGATATGGTGATTTATATGAGTGAGCTCAGTTCGGCTGTTCTCAAGCCTTATCTAAGCAAGCAGCCATGTGTCGACCCGCGTTGGACGATCCCTACACCTCACTATTATTCATCTGAGGATGATTCCGACAGCGACACATATGTATATTATCCACCTCCTCGCGTCCGCAAGAAGGTTCGTCACAAACCTTCTTAATCCTTATATATTCTAACTCTTTCTTGTACATACATTCTCAACCTCCCTCCCCAGTGATTCGAATCACTCGCCCCGGTTCCATATCATCTCATGACTATACTTAGGATAACCAGATCCTAAGTATAGGGGGAGAGTGACCCGCATCTATTCATTGTACATCCTCCAGATCACATCGGTTCTCACACTCATTCCTGTCCTATACTTAGGCTGAGCAGAGCCTAAGTATAGGGGGGACCGATGCCCGCCGTGTATATATTCATTTATTTCCCCTCTTTTCCTCGTCCTCCCCATTTCTGATCTTCTTCTACACTTAGGCTACCAGAGCCTAAGTTTAGGGGGGCGGGACGACTTCTATAATTTTTGTTATTTTAGCTCTCCTACGCTTAGCCCGAGCTATGTCTTTTTAGTCGCTTTCGTGCTCTGAGGACATAGCACACGCTAAGTATAGGGGGGCGTGTATATATTACATATATACTTTACCCATAGCTCGTACTTTCGCGTATTTTCACGTATTTTTGTATATATTTTACAATAATTGTGGGTGGGTAAAAATTGAAATTTTTTTTTGTATACTTGTATAATATGTACTATATGTATAATACTTGTATAAAAAGTTGTAAAATTCTTGTAAAACATACTTTTGTAAAATTTGTTGTAAAACATGATGTATACCAAAAAAATCGTGTATACTATGTACAAATTGTATCAACTAAAAATTGTTGTAAATAATAAAAAATTGTTGTATACCAAAAAAAATAATAAAACAAAAAGGCTTCTTATTTACCCTTGCATATTATCCTGCATTTTCAAAAAAAAAAGTCTTGCATTTCATAGCATGTCATCTGCATCTCATCTGCATATCTTGCATATGCAAGGTGGAAAGCTAGTGGGTTCTGAACCAAGTTATGAGTAGATATTGAGGATGGACTTGATTTGACCTTAATCCACCTAATTTCAGAGGAACCTTATAGGAACTGGAGTTAAGATTTCTCAGGTCAAGTGACTTAATTCTTTGAGTCCGCATGTCTATGTTCACATGTCATCTTAACCAGTCTAAGTAGAATATCTCGTGCATACGCAGGATTCTTATAGATAATGACCTAACTTGGACAAGCACTATGCACGTAGCTCTTCACTGATGAGGTGGTGAGGAGGTAGAATCCTTTAACTTGGAGTAGCACACGGGTGGAAACATCCGTCCTCCTCTAGGGAGGGAAGTGCGTCTCAACCTAGTCTAGTGGTGTTGACATCTAAGGACAGGGTGCTGTGGGTTGCAATAATGCTTCAAAAGAGGGATAGTCTACTGACTCAAGAGGAAAAACTCCTGATGTACATGCTGCTTTCTAAAAAAAAAATATTGCAAAAACTCCAAAAAATCAGACAGGTTCAAAAAAAAAAATTAAAATAAAATAAAATACCTGTCGGAGCCTGTATACTAGTAAAGAAATGCAGCTGGATGACTTGGCTACACTGGTCAGGCATCCCGGGATAGGTAGCTACACTGACTACCGTCCATTCTCTTCTCTACCCCCTCCTCTTGAGTTGGTCGCACTTGAACTTAGAAGGGAATACCCCGCTCCTCGAGGAAAGAGTTACTATACCGGGTTATTGAGTTACCTTGCTAGAGGAGGCTGGTTCCGAGCCATTTCTGATGTGGAGAGTTGCAAATCACTTACACAGTACAAGTAAGAATCATAGTCATCAGAAATTTGCGTTTGAGGACTTGTTCTGACCTGACTATTGAGGCGTCTTGAATAGAAGACTTGTGGAACTTGAAGTCTGTTAGGTCTTAAGTTCAGGTCCAAATAAGGTTCCGCCACACAATTAATCCAAAGTTTGAGTCAGGCTCCATTTTTCAACTTTTGTTCATGACCTTGGTATGGAACCCAAAATCATTTCACTCTTGCATTTCATTTTAGTTGCTCGGGGACGAGCAAGGTTTAAGTATAGGGGGTTGATGAATCTGTGATTCATCACATCAAAAGTCAAAAATAGAGCCTTGTTCCCGAGAAAATAGAGGCATATTTCCTTTTATCTTGCATAAATAACACTCATGCATGCATCCATAATTCATGCATTTTAGCAGCTCATCTGCATTTAAATAAGAAGCCAAAAATCCCCTGTAAAATACCTCTTCAACAAAATAACTTCTTCTCTATAATATATGTATATATTCCTTAATAATATAGGGAAGATTGCTAAAAATCACCCTTGTAGAATAGCCACAGTAGCCGGAGAACCTTTGTACATTAAAACACAAATAAAGCCCTCATACAAACTCCTAATTAGGTCTACTCACTCTTAGAATAATACACATTAAAAGACCTTCAAAATGAGACTAATTTCATTGAAATTGGAGCTTGTATGAGAAACTTGGGTTTTTGGGTCATTTTGTATACTACATGTGTATATTTATGTATCTTTGTATTTATGTATCATATTTGACCTCATCCCCATCTTTGGTCAACATGAAACTTGTAGATCTCATCAAGATCTACAACTTTCATGTTTTGAGTTTTTCCAAATTCGGCTTTCTATTCTCTCTACACGTGTTTCTTCATCCATCCATTCACAGCAGGCCACGTGGCACCCTCTGATTGCGCCACGCGGCCCGCTGCCCATCGCCTCATCCGCCCGCGCCTCCCGCCGTTGGATCGCGCTTCGGATCCAACGATCCAATTCTTTCCACGCGCCTCCTTTCTCCTGGCCGTCAGATCTCCCCCGCTCTCCATCTGATCCCTCCATTTGCGCCTCTTCCTCAGCCAGACACGTGGTGCATCCATCCACCGTTGGATCGCGCGTCTGATCTTCCATCTCAGCCGATGCTTCCCCCGTGATCCTCATCCACTCGATCGACCCCCACTATCCATCATAGCCATTCGTAACCGCCGAAGCCACAGCGCGCCACGTGGCGCTTCCATCCGCCTCTGATCGCTCCTTCCCTGATCGGATCACCACCGTCACTCCACGCTCTGATCTCCGCCGTTGGATCACAAGATCCAACGGTGGAGACCTCGTCTCCTACCTCCAGGCGCCCCTCTCCCCCACGTCCCTTGCCTTGCGGGAGGGGCACCCCCTTTCCTTTTCTGGACACACGTCGGCCATCTCCTCCGGCCGCTGACCTCCCCACGACATCCCCCACTCGTCCCTCTCCCTCGCCAGCTCCCTCGAGCACCACCATCTCCACCACACTCGCCCCACGACGACACCAACTTCGCCACTCACCCAGCCAGACCACCTCCTTCTTCCTATAAATACCCAGCCACCGGCACCGTTCACCCCCATCCGCCACTCCAGGGAGGTCCCTCGAGCTCCAAGCTTCCTATTGGTGACAGCAATTGGTTGATTTGTCGAGCGACGACAGAGATCCAACTCCGGCGAGATCCACGGCCGCCACCGCCGTGCCGCAGCCTCCCTCGAGCAGCTGCTAGAGCTCGGGACCCTACCGATCCCTTGAGCGACGACCTGGAGCTCAAAGCTGAGCCCCATTCCCCAGGTAATTCCCTTCATCCGTCCTCCAATCTTCTTCTTCTTTTTCTTGGTTTTTCTCCGCTTTTATTCGCCGTCACCAGCCATCTTCGCGCCTCCCAATCACTCCGACGAGCTTCGTGTTGAATCTCTGATCCTCGCTGGCCTCTCTACACCTTCAGACACTCTACTCCACCATCCATCGACCTTCAGCTCCGCCACCTGGCCGGAGCTCCGTCACCCGACCATCTCCCTTCGCCTCAGGCCTCGCCGATCACTCCATTCTCCTCCACGAACACCTGCACGCCTCGGCTATACGTCTAACCCTTTGCAGGTCCTAAATTCGTCATTGGCCGGAGCCTCGCCGGAGCTCCCTTCGAGCTTCATCGACACAGAGCTCCAGCACCTCTCCCAGGATCCAGAGGCCACCGGAGGCTTCGCCGTGCACTTCCGCTTCTTCCGAGCTACGTGGGAGCTGACGAAGCTTTCCATCGGCGCTTGGCAACCGAGGCGGAGCTAGGAGACCTTCACCGGAGCACCGCCTTCTCCTCCGCAGGCGGCGGAGGACCGTTAGAGACGAAGAAGCAGCGGCCGTTCGATCATCCGATCAAACGGTCCTCGTCCCGCCACGTACTCCACCACCGCGACAGTCCTCAACCGTTCATCGCGCTTCTGATCGACGCCTCGCCAGTCGCCACGTATCTTCATCGACATCCCTTGGATCCATCTTGATCCAAGGGCCTTCAGGCCGCCACGTCTCCTTATCCGAGCCTCGGCCTCCAAGCCTAGGCTCGGGTGACCCGAAGCTGCACCGAGGCTAGTCCGAACCTCCAGAGGACCCGATCCTCGCTCCAAGCCTCCAACGCCCGCCGAACCTAGGTCGGCCACGTGAGGAGCACGTGCGACCTGGGGTATTTGCACAGACGCCCCCGAAGCTTTTGGAAATTACAATAAGGTCCCTGTGAAGCAGACCCCACGTGAGGAGCACGTGTCTCGTGGAGAAATTGCATACAAGTCCTGCATGTTATCGGTAATTGCATTTTAGTCCCTGTCAGCATATTTATTTATTGAAGTTTCAATTTTCAGTATTGCATTTACACCCTTGTGTTTGCACGTGTCCCTAGAGTGCATTCTTCATCATTTTGAGATTCTAAAAATTGCATGTTGTTGGAAATTTTGTCCTCTATCTGTTAGTACACGTGTCTGATTTTTGTAGGCTTATTTGAAATATCAATAAATTAAATGGTTCATTGTTGACATATTTTGCCCAGTGATGCCTTTTGATTTTTAATTAATTATCTGTGCCTTCAAAAATCACCAAAAATTCACAGTAGCTTAAGGACTTCATTTCTAACACACCATAAAAATTTCATAGCTTTTGCACGCATATCGAGGCCTAAATAAATAGTTTAGTGATTTTCTTGAATTAATTTTAATTAATTCATTTCACAGTGAATTTAAGTCTTGTCAATTTTCCTAGGTCCCTTATCATTAGACCCACCTAGGATAATTTTAGTTCTTGAAAAAATTGTGATTTGATATTTATTAAAAATTAAATACTGAAAATCACTCTGTCTGTTCATTTAATTCACAGAAAATTTATTTTGAGTCGAAAAATTCCAAAAAAATTAGTGTAGGTCATTTTCATCATAAATAATCATCTGGCCAATTTTCATTATTTTTGGACTTAGTTTGATACATCAATTAAATTTAACGTTAAATTGGCTAAGATTTGTCTGCATTTGTCTGCATACGAATTAAAAAAGACCAAAAAAATTTGATCCTCGAACATCAACACTTAAAAATTGCTGTAATTCACCTAAGGAGACAGTTGCCTCCCTGAGATCGACCTTGGACTCCACCAAGTAAAAAATATCACCGCTTAAAATTGATTAAAATCTTATTTAAGTGGTTTTTGATTAATCTCTCGTATCCGACTGCAACGAACACTTAACATTAATTTGGACATTAATCTGCCTGAATTAACATAGGGTACCTGAGCACTATCAATTAGGTCGCCGGAGATGACCTTAAATATGGTGAGAGGTCTGAGAAGGAAGAGGTCGGGCGGGTAGCACGGATCTCGGATCCTCCAAACCCACCCCGGGCGAGGGTCCTGAATGATCGGGGAGCAATCGGAGCCCGGGGTTTGGGTAGATGGCGGCCGGGTTAGGCGGGTGGAAAATGGTGAAAACGGGTCGGGCGCGACATACCCGGCTCTGGTGGTCCTGGGGGGGAGTTGACCGGGGGTCAACAATCCCCCGTGGACCAATCAGAGCCCGCCAAGCTTTAGGATTTTATTTGATTTTTTTGGGCCATTAAATGGCCGAATTTTTAAAAACTCAAAACATGAAATATTTTTAATTTATTTTTTTTTTCTATTTTTTTGTGATTTTTAATTAATTTTTGGAAATCAAAATAAGGTATTTACATAATAGGTCTATACATAGGTATATGTACAATATAGGGTTTTTGATTTTTGATTTTTAATTAGTTATTTTTATACATTTTTATTCCTATTTTATATTTTATTTATTTATAGGGTAAAATGAGGAATAAAAGGCTATTTTTATTTTATTTTTATTATTTATATACATAGGTGAAATAATTAGTTATTTACAACTATATACATGGCATATATACAAGATATTTTTGTATTTTAATTTTGTAATTTTTATTTGATTTTTGTTTTGTTTCTTTTTATTTATTTTATTTACAATATATACAATAGAATATTTACAAAAAGTTTTGAAAATAAATAAATTTATTTACAAGGTTTAAATAGATAAGAAAGGGTGATCTATGTACATGGTGAAGGGGTGTTTTTGGGTCTTTTTGATTTTTAAATTTTTATTTTGTTTTTATACTTTAAAAATATGTACAAATATTTACAAATATTTACAACATATTTTTGGGTGAGGAAAATATATATGATTTATTTATTTACAAATATTTACACTAGAGCCCCTATCTCCCTCTACTTGGCTTTTATGCAGTCAGGCCCATGCTGAGCCCTCCCTTGGGTTAGGTTGCTCAATATTTATTCTAAATATTTCCCTCTTTTTCTTTTTCATCTTTATTCTTTTATTTTTGCACAAAAACATGCTAATTATAAGTATTTACAAACGTGCATGCTTTTGCTAATTTTTCCTATTTACACATATCTACATGCATTTGCATAGGTTTTTGTAGCTAAAATATAAGAATAAAGAGTGATGAATGGGTATTCATCAGTGATCAGTGTACAAGGTCACTCTAGATCCAATGATATAAGATCTGAACTTATCTAGGGCGAATACTACGGCTAGCATCTCCTTCTCTATTACCGTATAATTCCGCTGGGCGGAATCCAATGTGCGACTAGCGTAGTGGATAGCAAAGGGGACTCCATCCCTCCTCTGTCCCAGCATGACCCCCACGGCAAAATCGAAGGCATCCGTTATGATCTCGAATGGGAGAGACCAATCAGGTGACTGGAGAACAGGAGCCTCAATAACACATTGCTGGAGAGTCTCAAAGGACGAAAGACACTTGTCATCGACAAAGAACTCGGTGTCTTTCGTCAAGAGGTCAGTCAACGACTGGGCAATCTTGCTGAAATCATGAATGAATCGCCGGTAGAAACCGACGTGCCCCAGAAATGACCGTAACTACCTCAGATTGGACGACGGTGTGAGTTTTCTAATGACATCAACCTTGGCTGGATCAACCTCCATGCCTGATGAATACCCATTCATCACTCTTTATTCTTATATTTTAGCTACAAAAACCTATGCAAATGCATGTAGATACTTGTAAATAGGAATAATTAGCAAAATCATGCATCTTGTAAAAATCTATAATTAGCATGTTTTTGTGCAAAAATAAAAGAATAAAGATGAAAAAGAAAAAGAGGGAAATATTTAGAATAAATATTGAGCAACCTAGCCCAAGGGAGGGCTCAGCATGGGCCTGACCGCATAAAAGCCAAAGTAGAGGGAGATAGGGGTTCATGTGTAAATATTTATGTAAATAAATAAAATTATATTTTCCTCCCCCAAAAATATATTTGTAAATATTTGTACATATTTATAAAGTATAAAAACAAAACAAAAAGCTAAAAACCAAAAAGACCAAAAATATCCTTTCACCATGTACATAGACCATGCCTCCTTATTTATTTAACCTTATAAATAAATAAAATTATTTTCTAAAATTTTTGTAAATATTCTATGTTATATATTGTAAATAAAATAAGTAAAAAGAATCAAAACAAAAATCAAATAAAAATAACAAAATTAAAATTATAAAAATATATTGTACATATGCCATGTACATAGTTGTACATAACTATTTATTTCACCTATGTATATAAATAATAAAAATAAAATAAAAATATCCTTTTATTCCTCATTTTATTCTATAAATAAATAAAATATAAAATAGGAATAAAAATGTATAAAAATAACTAATTAAAAATCAAAATTAAAAACCCTATATTGTATATATACCTATGCATAGCTATATATTGTAAATACCTTATTTTTATTTCCAAAAATTAATTAAAAATCACCAAAAAATAGAAAAAAATAAAAAAAAATATTTCATGTTTTGGGTTTTTACAAAATCGGCCATTTGCTACCTCATTTTTGAGCTTCAAACATTCTCCACGTGGCAGCTAACCATTGGGTCCTGGGGATGTTGACCGCCCGGTCAACTGGCCCCCCCAGGACCACTTCCCACGGGTTCGAGCGGCCAACCCGATTTCTCTATTTTATACCCGCTCGACCCGATTGCCTAACACCCTAACCTCGGCTCCGTTTGACACCTCCCACATCCAACACCCTCGCCGGGCATCTACCTCGGGGTCCGCGCGCCTCCATGACCCTACCCGAGCTCCTCTTTTCGGACCCCCAGCCATTTAAATACCCAGCTCCGCCGCATTCTTTGATCATCTTTGGTTCCCCATTCTCTGTCCCGTGACCTCCACAGTAGCCCCTGAGGTGACAGCTCTCGGTTGCCCGTGTCGCAGCGAGGAGAGGGGCTGGTTTCCACTGATCCGGCGACTTAGCGCCGCCGTGCTCCGCCCAGAGCAGGAGCTCGAGCCTCGGGCTGAGACACCCCTTGAGGCCACGACCAGGAGCTACCTCAGCTCCAGCATAGTCTCACCATCCGCCCAGGTAACCCCTTAGCTTCTCTATTTAGCTTAATTTCTAGTTTGCCCCAAATCGTACCGCCGCCGTGTTCCGTCGATTCCGGCCATCTCGCGCATCCTTTCGATCATCGGAACCCGTCATCACCTCCGCCTTTCCTCCACGCACCTTCTCCGCCCCTCCGTTCAACCCAGCTCACACAGGAGCTGGGATTCGAATCCCATCGCCGTCGCTTCGCCGGGATTCATCCGCTCCGACGCACAGACCACCTTCACGCCGCCTAACCGGGTCGAGGCATTTTGCCCTCGACCCGCGAAGCTTCTGAGCTACTTTGCAGGTCCAGAGGAGGCCATCTGAGGCTTCCCTACATCCAGGCCAGGAGCTCTCCTCCGCCGACCTCGCCGGAGCCCCTCCAGGGCTCGGCTGGGCCATCGGAGACCACCAACAGCTGCGGAGCTTCATCGCGCATCTTCTCCGATCTCGGGAAGCAGCAGACGAGGACCACAGCACTCGCACGAGGCCGGCGAAACTCGCCGGCCACCTGTTCTTCGAGGATCCTCGCCAGCCGTCCGATCAGCCTCCACCTCCAGTCGCCATCTCGTCCGTCCATTCCAGGAGGAGCAGCCACCGTCCGATCCTTGGAGAGGAGATCTGGAGCGCCCACCAGCGTACCCGTCAGATCATCCACGTGGAGCGCATCCGACGGCCCGCGTAATAAAGGGTAAATTACCCTTAGGCCCAGCTCTTGTTTTTATTTCGTTTTAGTCCTGTAATTACTTTCGTCAGTTGTTTAGTTTTAGGGTATTTTGCACATTGGACCTCATACTTTAGTTATTTGCACTTATGCCCCTGTTTGTGTGAGCCACATGCTTCGTCACATGTATGTTTGGTGTATTTGCAACATTAGCCCTGTAGTTCTGGATGCTCGTAAATGAATGAAATGTTTTCAGTAATTGCAAATACGCCCCTGTGAGTGTTTTAATTGCACATGTGCGTCTTTTAGTGGGTTATTTGCAACACAGACCCCTGGACTTTTGGTACGAGTTACCAAAAGGTCCTCGGGACTTGTTTTTCTTACCAAAAGGTCCCTGAGTGCCCTAGGCACGCGCCGCGCGCGTGCGTTGCTGGGTTAATTGCACCTGGACCCCCAGAACTTTGGGCATTTGCACTTCAGTCCCTGTGCACAGTGCCCTCTTTTGATTTTTGAATAAAATATCAAATCACCTCCAAATTCGATGAAAATTTGAAACTTGGCTCCTGCCATGTTGTAGGATTTTTGATAATTTTTGAGGATATTTTTGAGTTTATTTGTTATTTTTAAAAATTCAAAAACCTTTATTTCAGCCACTGTCTAGTTTTAAAAATCCCAAAAAAATATAAAAACCCCCTCCAAAATTCCATAAAAATTAGGTACTGTTTCTTTTGTGCTCTTTTAATTTCTAGCCAATTTTGGCTATTTTTCACTAAGTAAAAACCCTAAAAATTCAAAAACACCTAAAAACTCATAAAAATTATAATAAATAATTTAAAAACCCAAAAACAATAATTTTGGTACTCAAATTTTCCTTGTTTTGTCTAGTATACAGGAAAAATAACTCCAGGCCCTCTTGAGATCCTTAGATATTTTATTTAGGGATTTTGGTCCTGGCTGGACAGTACCTTGCTTTTCTATCACTGTTTGATTTTTAGAAAATAAAATATACATCAGAAAATTATCAAAAATTAACCAAAACACTAAAAAACCTAAAAAACATAAAAACATTTTTGTTTGAATTTTTGCTTGGTTTTTGACACATTAAATAATTAGCCAAAGTGTGATTGATTTTGTGTTTCTTTTATTTTCTTCACATTTAAAAATATAAAAAAATATAAAAATCATTAAAAACCACTAAAAATACTTGTCTTTTATTTTATTTTATTTTTACTACTTCGTAGGCCTTTGGCCAACCCGTGCTCCTTGAGTTCGACCCTGGGTGCTATACCAGGTTAATCTCATAGCTGGACCGCTATTTGAGTGTTTGATTGATTTTATTTCTATTAGTGGTTCGATTTTTCTTGATATACTTAGTCTGAGTGATTGAGGTCGCAACAACCATTTCTGTACCTTTACCTTAGTCACTAGACGGTTATCAGAATGGCGCCGTTGCCGGGGAGCACGGCTTAGTAGTTCTTTTCGTTTTATTTTCGTTTTTGTTTTCGCAGCTTTTCGCGGCTCTTCGGAGCTCGCGGCTTTTCGCGGCTTTTGTTTCTATTTTCTTTTTGTTTTATTTTGATTTATTTTTCATTTTCTTTTTGTTTTATTTTGTGTGTTAATTTTATTTTCCTTTTTTGCATATATACCCTTACCTTTATTTTCATTTCTTTTTCCTTATTATTTGATTATTCTTGCTGGTCTGACCACTCTTCTCTTTTTCTTGCGAGGGCCCGAGGACCGCGGAGGCGACTTTCGAGGAGCTGGCGCAACCACAGAACTTGGAGGCGGCTTCTTTCTCTACGAAGCCGCAGGAGAGAGCGAGAGGAAGAGAGTTGAGTGGGTGAGGTTAGACTAGGTTTTTATTTCATTTATATTATTGTTGTAATAATACAGGGATAGGACTTGGACACTCTTGTGACTTGACCGTAGCGGGTCTGTTTCACCGAGCACCGGTGTGCTCGGGGGACCCTTTAGGACCTTCGCGATTTTTCGCGGCTTTCTTCGCGGTTTTATTTTTCTTTTATTTCTGTCTTTTCCGGTTTTTCGCGGTTTTTGCTCGAGCCCCTAGATTTAGGATTTTCTGGTGAATGTGCCGTAATTAGTAGGATCCACACACCTAATTGCATATCCGTTCCCATAGATCGATAATTGGACCTACTTAAAATCAATAATAAAAATAACCGATTCATTTGCCTCCATAGCCCACGTGCCGCAGCCCGTCCTGTAAAGCGCTTACTCCTACCCCCGATTTGTCGGACAGAGGAGGGACGGGCCAAGACCGGACTCTTTGGCTTGGAGGTCGGTGACCGGTTAGACGGTTCTTCGCTAGAAGTTGCTCGTCTAGGACTCGGCTTTACCGCTGCATCATTTAGGTTAGTTTTATTTCTGTCTTTACTTTTATGCGCGGATCATATTGCATGTAGAGAGCTGGAGACAGGTACGCATTTCTGACTTTGCATGCATCATTGATTTTTCGTGCATCAGCTTTTTCGTCTTCTCCCCCCTGTTTTGGACTTAATAATCAGGAGAACCGAAAAATTCGTTAGGCCTTTTGTTTGCTTTGAAAAATATTAAAAAAGTGAAACCATAAAATTGGGACTGCTAAAATTATTGATCTAAAAACCGCTCACCCTAAAAACTTTGTCTTGGGGAGAGCAACCCCCTCATTGATTGGTTTGGATGCGCGAGAGAGTGACCCGCACCCTAGGTAGAGCCCCCCGTTGCTAGTCCCGACTGACTACCGACTCTTCCGTGCGGGCCAGTCGGTTGGGTTAGCATCGGATATCCCAACAGGTCACGTAAGCGCTCTGATATTCTGTTTGTTCACCAAAATAAAATCGACAAGATAATTTGACCGAACTTTCACGGTCTTCAGCTCGCGTTGCGTTGGTGAACCGGGGGTTTGTTTTCAGATCATAATTTTTCCAGATCTCATCCGCCCTACTCGCCAGATCAAGATGATGGGTAGACGATCTCTTAGGCAGCCTTTGGTTGCACCGCTTTCGGGCGCGTCTACCTCATCATCTAGGTTGGCTCGCGAGAGCTCAGACCCGCTCTCCGAGCCCGAGTACGACTCCACCCTGTTCCCCCTCGATCCCCTTTCTGATCTACCTGAGAGACACGAGCCCGAGGAGAGATTGATACATTTGACAGCACCTGAGTTGGGCTCGTTTGATTTTGCAGACGTCGACATGGCCGGAGCCGGCAGTTCAGACGATCACTCCCGTCAGCCAGAGCATATTGTACTAGACCAGGGAGCGATCAACTCCACCCTGATCGCATCACTCAATACAGTCCAGCAGCAGCTCCGCAATCAGGGAGCATTTATGATTGAGATGAGGAGAGAGTTGGAGAGGCTCAGAGCAGAGCGAGATGAGCAGAGCGGGCCCGAGGAGCCCGATGATGCACAGGCACGAGCCGTAGCAGCATCAGCAGCAGCCGCGGCCGCCGCCGCAACGGCAGCAGCCGCAGGAGCAGGAGGACCACCACGACCGATGCGGGATTTACACAATCCCGGATCTACTCTGATGCATCACTGGGTAGTGGTGCCGACGATCGTGGGGGACTTCAAGTTCCCCCCGAACACCCTGCAGATGCTACCCCGCTTCCACGGACTTGCCACTGAGGAGCCCCACCTCCACCTCCAGGAGTTCCTGATGATTTGCAGCACTGTCCACGACCGGCATGTGGACCAGGACACGATCCGGATGATAGCCTTCCCGTTTTCACTGGCAGATAGAGCAGCCACCTGGCTGAAGCATCTTGGGAGGTTTGTCTATACCTGGGAGCAGCTCCGCACCGAGTACTTGAACAAGTACTATCCACTCGGGCGGACGAATGCAGCGAGGGCCCTGATCAGCAACTTCTCCATGTTCCCCAACGAGCAGTTTCACGAGGCATGGGAGAGGTTCCGAGAGCTTCTGGACAGATGCCCGCACCACGACATCACGAAGCCGAACCTTGTGCAGAGTTTCTTTAGCGGGTTAACACCAGAGCTACAGGGCTTGGTGAATGCTTCTTGCGGCGGGTCCTACTTCGCCAAGGACCACGACCAGGTCTGGGCCATCTTCGAGGAGATGGCTGAGAACTACATGGTGATGTCCCAGACCAGGTTGTATACTCAGAAGACCCAGCCACATCAGCCAGGACCCGTGCAGTACCAAAGGATAGCACGGGTAGATGCAGGTCCATCCAGTTCGTCCGAAGCCGCAGCAACACAGGCAGAGTCGTCAGCTGCGGACATGGGCATTATCAGCAAGAAGCTGGACCGCATGGAGCTGATAGAGAAGAAGCAGTGCCAGGGTATCACGCAGATGGAGCAGATGGCACAGGTTCTGAGCGACATGAAGACACAGCTCATGTGTCTCCAGGAGGCACAGACGGCTTCTCAGCCCCGTCTTCAATCGTGAGGCGACGCCGGCAGCAGCAGCAGCTCGACCCAGCGCTCCAGCACCCACGTGCAGCCTAGACAGGTCCACCTTGTACAGGCGGAGCCGTACCAGCAGCCGCAACCCACCTACCAGTCCCCACCATCTCCAGAGATGCATATGGTGGTCTACCAGCCGGACCAGCCTCTGGCAGTACTCCCGCCAGCCCCCTTCGATGCCGAGCCGTTGATGGATGTCAACGGGATTTGGTATGATCGCCCCCAGCCTGGGATCCGACGAGACTATCCCGGATTCAGGTGGGGGAGTGGTGGTACCCAGCCCCAGCAGCAGCCGTCAGGATAGGGAGGGCAGTACTCCCAGCAGAGAGACCACCACCAGCCGCAGCAGCAGCCCCTAGCATATCAGCAGCACCAGTCATCCTTCGGTCCGCATCCCTATCAGCAGCAGGGACAGTCGTGGAGACATGAGCAGCAGGCTCACCCGGGATACCAGCAGCAACACCCTCCATCATACCCCTCTTACCAGCACCGGCCACAGCAGTTCCAGCAGCCTCACCCACAGAGAGGCCACCCGTCGGGCTCCCACGAGAGCCCCGCTTTGGATGACATCGCCCGCCTCCTCACGGACCAGCAGGCCACATTCCGACGGGAGATGAACGAGTTCCGCCAGGAGATGCGGGACCTGGTGAGAGGGAAGGCCGCCATACCAGCCCAGATAGAGCCGAATCCGAACAGCCTCAAGAGGAAATCTGAGCAGGTAGTACATACTGAGTTAGCCACTCCTAGTGACCCATTTGATGATACATCTTCGGATCTATTTGATGCTAATTTTGTCACACTTAGGAGCAGTAGGACCCCAGCAGGCGGCGGCGCCTCATCTGAGCTTCACCACGAGGACATCCCAGAGGCGCCACAGGAGGAGGAGAGCGGTACTGAGGCCGCTCCAGACGATGACGGTGGCACTGAGGCCACCAAGGATGCTGATCCCACCAGCGGTACTGAGGCCGCCGCTTCACCAGATCTAGGAGGTGGTACTGATGCCACCCGTTCAGCCGAGCCAGCCCGCGGTACTGATGCCGCACGACGTCTACCAACAGCAGCAGCAGAGTCAGCCCATGGTGGTACTGAGGCCATCGGTGTTTGTACAGATAGAGATGATGTTTTTCCTCGTATTCCTGTATCTCGGAACTCTATTGTGAATAAAGGAAAAGGTTTACTTTCTTCTGGTCCCACTGTGGTGCATGATGTATGTGTGGATCCAGTCCTTGAACCGCCTAGACCTTTTCCTAGTCCTTCATCTGAGAAGGACCCAGTGATCCCCTTCCCTAGAGCCCTTCAGATGGGGAAGGGGAAGAAAAATGATCCAAAAAAGAGAGAGCTCGAGGAGTTCAGCCAGAGCATGATTGATCGATTCCATATCTAGCTGACCCTCCAGGAGGCTTTGCAGCACATCCCCCTTCTCCAGCGATCTTTGAGAGAGAGGACTACAGTCAAGAGGAGGAGGAGGAACCACACTTCAGAGATACATGTGCTGACGAAAGCCACGTGTTTTGCGATCCAGAACCGCCTGCCAGCCAAGAGGCCAGATTCAGGGGCCCCGTATGTCAGATGCCAGATTAGTGAGCAGAGGTTCGACCGTACTCTTCTAGATAGCGGATCGTCGATCAACCTTCTTCTGGCAGC
This sequence comes from Ottelia alismoides, assembly GCA_037367405.1. Classification (NCBI taxonomy): domain Eukaryota; kingdom Viridiplantae; phylum Streptophyta; class Magnoliopsida; order Alismatales; family Hydrocharitaceae; genus Ottelia; species Ottelia alismoides. Next base: position 1,252,558 of record JAZKJV010001266.1, read on the forward strand.
CCTTCTCGACCGCTTCGAGTTGGGCACTCTTCGACAGAGCAGGACAGTCCTTCAGTTCGCTGATCGATCTGTCAAGAGGCCGAAGGGGTTATTACGAGATGTTATCGTCACGATTCAGGGCCTGAAATTCCCCGTGGACTTCGTAGTGTTGGACATGGAGATCCCTGAGTCAGTGGCCGATACCCCCATCATCCTTGGTCGTCCGTTCTTGGCCACAGCCAAGGCGGTGACTGATCATGATAGCGGGAAGGTGTACTTTCGCGTCCAGGGTGAGAGTATACAAATAGAGACGGTCAAGGACTACAGAGCTAGATTCAGAGCCCGCTCAGATGCGAGTACAGACTCAGAGCAGCTGACAGACGCAGAGCCAGATATCCACCAGGACTGTGATTTTATGATCACAGATGATGAGGCAGCTTGGGCAGATCTTGAGACACAGACCACCCTCTCACTTTCAGATACAACTGATGCCGAGATGATAGCAGAGGAGAGTCTGGAGAGCACAACCTTGGACCAGGATACCATAGAGGCAACAGAGCCGGTCCTTGATCGCAGCACGATGTTTAGTGATGGTGGTGCTGAGGCCACCTTGCTTTCCGGTGGTACTGATGCCACCGCGGATGATACAGATCCCTCGGATTCAGAGTCTGATTGGGCCGATTGTGATGATCAGATGCCGGACCTGATTCCACCTGAGCCTACAGATGAGGAGGAGGTAGAGGCAGAGCAGACCAGAGACAGTGCAGTTGAGCCGCCTTCCCCCGATCCAGTTTGCGAGAGTACGCTTTCACTTTCCCAGGCAGATCTGGCCGACCTTGCAGCTTTCACTCAGTTTCTTCCGCAGCCAGATTTGCCGGCACCCAGCATTCCAGAGCTGAAGCCGCTCCCTACTTCGCTGAAGTATCGATTCCTTGCGGGCGAGCCAGAGATGTACCCAGTCATCATCTCCGCCGAGTTGACTGGAGAGCAGGAATCCCGTTTGATGGGGGTTCTTGAAAAGAACCGCAAGGCGATCGGATGGAGCGTAGCAGATCTCCATGGGATTAGTCCATCAGTGTGCTCCCACCATATCTATCTCGAGGAGGGGGCGAAGCCGTCGCGTGAGTTCCAGCGGCGTCTGAACCCCAACCTGAGAGAGGTTGTGATGAAGGAAATATCAAAATGGTGGGGTGCAGGTTTTATTTATCCCATTTCCGACTCCAAGTGGGTCAGCCCCTTGCATGTGGTGCCCAAGAAGACGGGCATCACGACTGTGATCAGTGAGTCGGGAGAGGAGATCGCTACACGAGTACCCACCTCTTGGAGGGTTTGTGTTGACTACAGGAGACTCAACCAAGCCACCAAGAAGGACCATTTCCCCCTGCCTTTTATTGACCAGATCATTGAGAGACTGGCAGGGAAGAGCCATTATTGCTTCCTGGATGGGTACTCAGGCTACAACCAAGTGGCCATCGCTCCTGAGGATCAGGAGAAGACCACCTTTACCTGTCCCTTCGGCACATATGATTTTCGACGCATGCCATTTGGGCTATGCAATGCCCCTGCGACTTTTCAGAGGTGCATGCTGTCGATCTTCTCGGACATGGTAGGGGAGTGTTTGGAGGTCTTCATGGATGATTTCTCGATCTACGGCGACGGATTTGATTCTTGTCTTGACTGCCTAGAGCGAGTACTCCAGCGATGTATTGAGTATCATTTGGTGCTATCTTGGGAGAAGAGTCACTTCATGGTGACTCAAGGGACGGTGCTTGGCCACATCATCTCCAACAGGGCATGGAGGTTGATCCGTCCGAGGTTGATGTCATTAGGAAACTCACACCGCCGTCCAATCTGAGGCAGCTACGGTCATTTCTGGGGCACGTTGGATTTTATAGGAGATTTATTCATGATTTTAGCAGGATTGCCCGACCGTTGACTGACCTTTTGACGAAAGACACCGAGTTCCTTGTCGATGACAAGTGTCTTTCGTCGTTTGCTACTCTCCAGCAGTGTGTTATTGAGGCTCCTATCCTCCAGCCGCCTGATTGGTCTCTCCCATTCGAGATCATGACGGATGCCTCCGATTTTGCCGTAGGGGCAGTGCTGGGACAGAGGAGGGATGGAGTTCCATTTGCCATACACTATGCTAGCCGCACATTGGATTCCGCCCAGCGGAATTATACAGTCACAGAGAAGGAGATGCTAGCAGTAGTGTTTGCCCTGGATAAGTTCAGATCATATATCATCGGATCTAGAGTGACTTTGTTTATAGATCACACTGCCATCAGGTACCTCATGGCAAAGAAGGATTCCAAGGCCAGACTGACTAGATGGATCCTTCTACTCCAGGAGTTCGACATTGAGATTAAGGATAAGCCTGGAGTCAAGAATGTGGTGGCGGATCATCTCTCCCGACTAGAGCAGCCTGAGGATTCTGAGCAGATTGACCCTATTAGAGATACCTTCCCAGATGAGGCGATCCTTGCTATCGCCTCACTCCCATGGTATGCCGATATTGTGAACTTTCTCGTTGTTGGGAAAGTCCCACAAGATTGGCCCAGACAGAGACTTGAGACCTTCCTTGCGAAGGCCAAGTCTTACCATTGGGAGGATCCCATCCTTTACCACGAAGGAGGGGATAGCGTCTGGCGTCGGTGTATTCCTCAGGAGGAACACCATAGCGTCCTCACTTACTGCCACAAGATTGAGGCAGGGGGACATCATTCTGGGAGGAGAACGACACAGAAAGTGCTCCAATCCGGCTTGTGGTGGCCTACCCTCTTCAGGGACTCAGATGAGTTCGTGAAGAAGTGTACTGACTGTCAGAGGATGGGCACTTGTGGATAGCGTGATATGATGCCGATGCAGCCCATTCACTTCTGTGAGGTTTTTGACGCATGGGGCATCGATTTCATGGGTCCATTCCCTACAAGTCAGGGATTTGAGTACATTCTGTTGGCCGTCGATTATGTGAGTCGTTGGGTGGAGGCTATCCCCGCCCGAGCCGCTGATGCGAGGACAGTTTGCAGATTTTTGAGGAAGCATATCATCACGCGGTTCGAGGTTCCACGAGTTCTGATTTCTGATGGGGGATCTCACTTCATCAACGATCAGGTGAAGGCACTTGCTAGCGAGTTCGGCATCGACCATCGTGTTGCTACACCTTACCATCCACAGACGAATGGTCTAGCCGAAGTGTCGAATAGGGAGATCAAGACTATTCTGCAGAAAGTCGTCCGCCCTGACCGAAAGGATTGGTCACAGCTTTTGGACTCGGTCTTGTGGGCATACCGGACATCTTTCAAGACACCTTTGGGCACATCTCCCTTTCGCCTCGTGTATGGCAAGCCATGCCATTTACCTGTTGAGCTGAGGCACAAGTCACTTTGGGCAGTTACAGACATTATCATGGATCAAGATGGTATGGGAGACCAGAGGAGGGCAGAGCTAGCTGCCCTAGAGGAGCTTAGAGATGCAGCTTTCTCAAGCAGCCTACATTATAAGGAGAAAGTCAAGGAGTGACATGATTCTCATATCAGCCACAAGCATTTTGAGATTGGACAGAGAGTATGGCTGTTTGATGCGAGGCTTAGATTATTTCCAGGGAAGCTACAGAGCAAATGTAAAGGACCTTATCTGGTTAGGAAGGTACACGACAACGGTAGCATCGACATATCCGAGTTGTCTTCTGAGAGTACCTTTCGAGTGAACGGCCAGCGGCTCAAGCCATTTTTAGATCATGAGCCGCGGGTCGTTGATATTGCCCCTATTCATTTTGCGTGAGATGTGGTCTTTGACTCACATCTAATGCATCTCACGCCTGAGTTTCACTGATCTTCCGCTGTATATAGATCCAGATGTCCATATCATCACATTCTTTAGTCCCACATCCCTTTCTTCATCTTGTGATAATGCTATACTTAGGGTGCACTTTACCCTAAGTATAGGGGGGATGTGAGACCTTTTGGGTATTTCTTTTGTTTCTGTTTACCCCTGTTTTGCTGCCTATACTTAGGGATATTTCACCCTAAGTATAGGGGGGGTAGACCCTGTACATTCTGCACTCAGGTTTTCCCTTAGTATACAGCCTGCTATACTTAGGATTACTTGATCCTAAGTATAGGGGGGAGACCTGAGCCCTTCTTGACTTTTCATTCTTCTTTTGTATAGCCTTTCTTTTCACTTCCCTATACATAGCACGCGTTATGTCTTCTTCATCGCTCTTGACTCTGAGGACATCGTTCGAGCTAAGTATAGGGGGGTGTGTATATATTTCATATATACTTTAGCCATAACTCGCACTTTGTGTGAGTGTGTTAATAAATAAAATGGCTAAAAACCACGAAAATTAAAATTTTTCATGTACATAATCTTCTTTTATTTGCACATACATAGCTAGTGTACACATTATTTTCGTAAAAATGATTTCAAAAATCTTTTGTGTAAAGCTTGTGTAAATATTTTCGTATCAAAATTATGTATATAGTACAAAATTTTTCCAAAATGTTTTGAAAATCAAAAGTTTGCAAAAATCTTGTGTAAATATGTGTAAATACCTTTTTGCAAAACTTGCACTTCATGCATCATCCATTCATGATTTCAAAACATTTTTCAAAAATTTTGCATGATTGTAAAATATTCTGTAAAGAAGCATCTTTTTGTACATATGTATATAGTTTTCTGGATGATAGTTGACATTTAAACTAGCCTGGAATCAAATTGAGAAATGGAGCTTGATTAAGATCTTAATCCACCTAATTTCTAAGAGGAACCTTATAGGGCTTAGGTTTAAGGCTTTTCAGGTCCATGGCGACTTAATTCTTTGAGTCCACTAGGCTATGATCACATGTCATCTCAATGAGCCTAAGTAGAGCACTTAACAACAACACATGACTCATATAGATTATGGCTTTACTTGGACACCCGCACTATGCACCGAGCTCTCTACGGATGAGGTGGTGAGGAGGCAGTCTTCCTTGACTTGGGGTAGCATATGAGGGTAGTACTTCTAGGCGGAACCTCTCTTCTTCTTATAGTGAAGGAAGTGCGTCTCAACTTGGTCTGGTTGCCATGAGGTCTAACGACGGGAGTTGTGGGTTGCAATAAAGCTTCAAAAGAGGGATAGTCTACTGGCTCAAGAGGAAAAACTCCTTGTATATATGCTGCACATGTATATGTTGTATAGATGCACTCGAAAAAAAAATGTGCAAAAAGAAAAGAACTCCAAAAAAGTGGTGGGTCTGAGAGAAAATGATAATCCCACCGGAGTATGTATATAAGTGCAATAAGCAAAGCTTGGTTTTATGATCCACCTGTTGTAGCTTGCAGCAGGGAGACTTGGCTACACTGGTCAAGCTCCCAAGGGTACTTGGCTACACTGGCCTTGACCCATTCTCTTCTTCCCCCTCTACTTGAGCCGGTTGTACTTGAACTTAGAAGGGAATACCCCGCTCTTCGAGGAAAGAGTGGCCAGACTAAGGTCATAGAGTTACCTTGTTGGGGAGGGTTGTCAAGTTGCCATTTCTGAGGTGGAGAGCTTAGACCTCACTTTCACAGGACAAGAAAAGATTCATGGTCTTCAGGGTTTGTGATTGATGACTTGTTCTGATCTGGAACATTGAGGAGTCTTGGTTATAGATTGGTGGAACTTAGAGGCTGTTAGGTTTTAAGCTTAAGTCTAAATACGGTTCCGACACATTAATAATCCAAAGATCTGGTTAAGCTCCATACCTCAATTTAATGAAGGCAAGTTTAATAATCAACCTTGATCCATGTACATTTTCTTTTTCTTTTTCTTTTTCTTTCTTTCTTTTTCACTTCTTTTTCAAATAAGTGTTTGCTAAGGGACTAGCAAAGTTAAGTATAGGGGGGTGATGAATACCCATTCATCACTCTTTATTCTATTTTAGCTACAAAAACCTATGCAAATGCGTGTAGATACTTGTAAATAGGAAAAATTAGCAAAAGCATGCATCTTGTAAAAATCTATAATTAGCATGTTTTTGTGCAAAAATAAAAGAATAAAGATGAAAAAGAAAAAGAGGGAAATATTTAGAATAAATATTGAGCAACCTAGCCCAAGGGAGGGCTCAGCATGGGCCTGACCGCATAAAAGCCAAAGTAGAGGGAGATAGGGGCTCATATGTAAATATTTATGTAAATAAATAAAATTATATTTTCCTCCCCCAAAAATATATTTGTAAAATATTGTACATATTTATAAAGTATAAAAACAAAACAAAAAGCTAAAAACCAAAAAGACCAAAAAATATCCTTTCACCATGTACATAGACCATGCCTCCTTATTTATTTAACCTTATAAATAAATAAAATTATTTTCTAAAATTTTTGTAAATATTCTATGATATATATTGTAAATAAAATAAATAAAAAGAATCAAAACAAAAATGAAATAAAAATAACAAAATTAAAAATTATAAAAATATATTGTACATATGCCATGTACATAGTTGTACATAACTATTTATTTCACCTATGTATATAAATAATAAAAATAAAATAAAAATATCCTTTTATTCCTCATTTTATTCTATAAATAAATAAAATAAAATAGGAATAAAAATGTATAAAAATAACTAATAAAAATCAAAATAAAACCCTATATTGTATATATACCTATGTATAGCTATATATTGTAAATACCTTATTTTTATTTCCAAAAATTAATTAAAAATCACCAAAAAATAGAAAAAAATAAAATAAAAATATTTCATGTTTTGGGTTTTTACAAAATCGGCCATTTGCTGCCTCATTTTTGAGCTTCAAACATTCTCCACGTGGCAGCTAACCATTGGGTCCTGGGGATGTTGACCGCCCGGTCAACTGGCCCCCCCAGGACCACTTCCCACGGGTTCGAGCGGCCAACCCGATTTCTCTATTTTATACCCGCTCGACCCGATTGCCTAACACCCTAACCTCGGCTCCGTTTGACACCTCCCACATCCGACACCCTCGCCGGGCATCTACCTCGGGGTCCGCGCGCCTCCATGACCCTACCCGAGCTCCTCTTTTCGGACCCCCAACCATTTAAATACCCAGCTCCGCCGCATTCTTTGATCATCTTTGGTTCCCCATTCTCTGTCCCGTGACCTCCACAGCAGCCCCTGAGGTGACAGCTCTCGGTTGCCCGTGTCGCAGCGAGGAGAGGGGCTGGTTTCCACTGATCCGGCGACTTAGCACCGCCGTGCTCCGCCCAGAGCAGGAGCTCGAGCCTCGGGCTGAGACACCCCTTGAGGCCACGACCAGGAGCTACCTCAGCTCCAGCATAGTCTCACCATCCGCCCAGGTAACCCCTTAGCTTCTCTATTTAGCTTAATTTCTAGTTTGCCCCAAATCGTACCGCCGCCGTGTTCCGTCGATTCCGGCCATCTCGCGCATCCTTTCGATCATCGGAACCCGTCATCACCTCCGCCTTTCCTCCACGCACCTTCTCCACCCCTCCGTTCAACCCAGCTCGCACAGGAGCTGGGATTCGAATCCCATCGCCGTCGCTTCGCCGGGATTCATCCGCTCCGACGCACAGACCACCTTCACGCCGCCTAACCGGGTCGAGGCATTTTGCCCTCGACCCGCGAAGCTTCTGAGCTACTTTGCAGGTCCAGAGGAGGCCATCTGAGGCTTCCCTACATCCAGGCCAGGAGCTCTCCTCCGCCGACCTCGCCGGAGCCCCTCCAGGGCTCGGCTGGGCCATCGGAGACCACCAACAGCTGCGGAGCTTCATCGCGCATCTTCTCCGATCTCCGGAAGCAGCAGACGAGGACCACAGCACTCGCACGAGGCCGGTGAAACTCGCCGGCCACCTGTTCTTCGAGGATCCTCGCCAGCCGTCCGATCAGCCTCCACCTCCAGTTGCCATCTCGTCCGTCCATTCTAGGAGGAGCAGCCACCGTCCGATCCTTGGAGAGGAGATCTGGAGCGCCCACCAGCGTACCCGTCAGATCATCCACGTGGAGCGCATCCGACGGCCCGCGTAATAAAGGGTAAATTATCCTTAGGCCCAGCTCTTGTTTTTATTTCGTTTTAGTCCTATAATTACTTTCGTCAGTTGTTTAGTTTTAGGGTATTTTGCACATTGGACCTCATACTTTAGTTATTTGCACTTATGCCCATGTTTGTGTGAGCCACATGCTTCGTCACGTGTATGTTTGGTGTATTTGCAACATTAGCCCTGTAGTTCTGGATGCTCGTAAATGAATGAAATGTTTTCAGTAATTGCAAATACGCCCCTGTGAGTGTTTTAATTGCACATGTGCGTCTTTTAGTGGGTTATTTGCAACACAGACCCCTGGACTTTTGGTACGAGTTACCAAAAGGTCCTCGGGACTTGTTTTTCTTACCAAAAGGTCCCTGAGTGCCCCAGGCACGCGCCGCGCACGTGCGTTGCTGGGTTAATTGCACCTGGACCCCCAGAACTTCGGGCATTTGCACTTCAGTCCCTGTGCACAGTGCCCTCTTTTGATTTTTGAATAAAATATCAAATCACCTCCAAATTCGATGAAAATTTGATACATGGCTCCTGCCATGTTGTAGGATTTTTGAGAATTTTTGAGGACATTTTTGAGTTTATTTGTTATTTTTAAAAATTCAAAAATCTTTATTTCAGCCACTGTCTAGTTTTAAAAATCCCCAAAAAATACAAAAACCCCCTCCAAAATTCCATAAAAATTAGGTACTGTTTCTTTTGTGCTCTTTTAATTTCTAGCCAATTTTGGCTATTTTTCACTAAGTAAAAACCCTAAAAATTCAAAAACACCTAAAAACTCATAAAAATTATAATAAATAATTTAAAAACCCAAAAACAATAATTTTGGTACTCAAATTTTCCTTGTTTTGTCTAGTATACAGGAAAAATACCTCCAGGCCCTCTTGTGATCCTTAGATATTTTATTTAGGGATTTTGGTCCTGGCTGGACAGTACCTTGCTTTTCTATCACTGTTTGATTTTTAGAAAATAAAATATACATCAGAAAATTATCAAAAATTAACCAAAAACACTAAAAAACCTAAAAAACATAAAAACATTTTTGTTTGAATTTTTGCTTGGTTTTTGACACATTAAATAATTAGCCAAAGTGTGATTGATTTTGTGTTTCTTTTATTTTCTTCACATTTAAAAATATAAAAAAATATAAAAATCATTAAAAACCACTAAAAATACTTGTCTTTTATTTTATTTTATTTTTACTACTTCGTAGGCCTTTGGCCAACCCGTGCTCCTTGAGTTCGACCCTGGGTGCTATACCAGGTTAATCTCATAGCTGGACCGCTATTTGAGTGTTTGATTGATTTTATTTCTATTAGTGGTTCGATTTTTCTTGATATACTTAGTCTGAGTGATTGAGGTCGCAACAACCATTTCTGTACCTTTACCTTAGTCACTTAGACGGTTATCAATGCCCCTGTTGGAGATGATGTGGCCAAGCACCGTCCCTTGAGTCACCATGAAGTGACTCTTCTCCCAAGAAAGCACCAAGTGAACCTCTATACATCGCTGGATTACTCGGTCTAGGCAGTCAAGACAGGAGTCGAATTCGTCGCCGTAGACCGAGAAATCATCCATGAATACCTCCAAACACTCCCCTACCATGTCCGAAAAGATCGACAACATGTATCTCTGGAAAGTCGCAGGGGCATTGCATAGCCCGAATGGCATGCGTCGGAAGGCGTATGTGCCGAAGGGACAGGTAAAGGTGGTCTTCTCCTGGTCCTCAGGAGCGATGGCCACCTGGTTGTAGCCCGAGTACCCATCCAGGAAACAGTAATGGCTCTTCCCTGCCAGTCTCTCAATGATCTGGTCAATAAAAGGCAGGGGGAAATGGTCCTTCTTGGTGGCCTGGTTGAGTCTCCTGTAGTCAACACAGACCCGCCAAGAGGTGGGTACTCGTGTAGCAATCTCCTCTCCCGACTCACTGATCACAGTCGTCATGCCCGTCTTCTTGGGCACCACATGCAAGGGGCTGACCCACTTGGAGTCGGAAATGGGATAAATAAAATCTGCGCTCCACCATTTTGAGATTTCCTTCATGACGACCTCTCTCAGGTTGGGGTTCAGCCGCCGCTGGAACTCACGTGACAGCTTCGCCCCCTCCTCGAGATAGATATGGTGGGAGCACAACACTGGACTAATCCCATAGAGATCTAATACGCTCCATCCGATTGCCTTGCGGTTCTTTTCAAGAACCCCCATCAAACGGGATTCTTGCTCTCCAGTCAGATCGGCGGAGATGATGACTGGTACATCTCAGGCTCGCCCGCAAGGAATTGATTCTTCAGCGAAGTAGGGAGCGGCTTCAGCTCTGGATAGCTGGGTGCTGGCAAGTCTGGCCTCGGAAGAAGATGCGTGTATGCTGCCAAATCTGCCTGGGAGAAAGAAAACGAACTCTCGCAAATTGGATCTGAAGAAGGCTGCTCAACGGAACTGTCTCTGATCTGCTCGGCATCTACCTCCTCCTCAGCTGAAGGCTCTGTGGGACTCAGGTTTGGCATGTGATCCTCGCAATCTGCCCAATCAGACTCTGAATCCGAGGGATCTGCATCACAAAAGGTGGCATCAGCACCACCGTCACACAAGGTGGCCTCAGTACCACCATCATCACCAAACTCTGTGTCGCGGTCGAGACCCAGCTCTGCTGCCACTAAGGTATCCTGAACCAGGGCTGTGATCTCCAAGCTCTCCTCTGCTGTCATCTCGGCATCAACGGTGTTTGAAAATGAGAGGATGGCCTGTGCTGCGGGGTCTGCCCATGCTGCCTCATCGTCTGTGATCACAAAATCACAGTCCTGGTGGATGTCTAGCCCGGCATCTGTCAGCTGCTCTGTATCTATATTGGTCTCTGAGCATGCTCTGTCTCTGGCTCTGCTGTCCTCGACCGTCTCTATTTGTACACTTTCGCCCTCGACGTGAAAGTATACCTTCCCGCTATCATGGTCAGTCACCGCCTTGGCTGTGGCCAAGAACGGACGATCGAGAATGATGGGGGTATCGGTCACTAAATCAGGGATCTCCATGTCCAACACTACGAAGTCCACGGGGAATTGCAGGCCCTGAATAGTGACGACAACGTCTCGCAACAACCCCTTCGGCCTCTTGACAGATCGATCAGCGAACTGAAGGACTGTCCTGCTCTGTCTAAGAGTGCCCAACTCGAAACGATCGAGAAGGGCTGCCGGAAGTAGGTTGATAGACGATCCGCTATCCAATAGGGTCCGGTCGAACCTCTGCTCTCTGATATGACATCTGACATATGGGGCTCCTGAATCTGGCCTCTTGGCCGGCAGACGGTTCTGGATCGCGAAACACGTGGCTTTCGTCAGCACATGGATCTCTGAGTGGTGGTTCCTCCTCCTCCTCCTCCTGACTGTAGTCCTGTCTCTCAAAGAACGCCGAAGAAGGGGGATGTGCTGCAAAGCCTCCTGAAGGGTCAGCTGGATGTGGAATCTGTCAATCATGCTCTGGCTGAACTCCTCCCGCTCTCTCTTTTTTGGATCTTTTTCTTTTTTCTTCCCCTTCCCCATCTGAAGGGCCCTAGGGAAGGGGATCACTGGGTCCTGCTCAGATGAAGGACTAGGAATAGGTCTAGACGGCTCGACGGCCGGATCCGCATATACATCAAGCACCACAGTGGGACCAGAATAAACTAAACCTTTTCCTTTATTCACAACATGGTTCCGAGGTACATCAGAATGAGGAAAGACTACAACTCTCTCAGAATGAGCACCGGTGGCCTCAGTACCACCACGGGCTGGCTCTACTGGACGTCTCGCGGCCTCAGTACCGTGCTCTGGCTCGGCATCTCGGGTGGCATCAGTACCACCTCCTCGAACTGGTGAAATGGCGGCCTCAGCACCGCCGGTGGGATCAGCATCCTTGGTGGCATCAGTACCACCGTCATCATCATGAGCGGCCTCAGTACCGCTCTCCTCCTCCTCATCTGGCGCTCTAGGTGTATCCTCATGCCGTCGCTCAGACGAGGCGCCTCCTGCTGGTGCCCTATCGCTCCTAAGCGTGACAAAATCAGCATCAAAAAAGTCTGAAGACATATCATTAAATGGATCACTAGGAGTGGCATGCTCAGTGTAAGCTACCTGCTCAGATTTCCGCTTCAGGCTGTTGGGGTTCGGCTCGATCTGGGCAGGAATAGCGGCCTTCCCTCTCACAATGTCTCGCATCTCCTGGCGGAACTCGTCCATCTCGCGTCTGAAAGTAGCCTGCTGGTCCGTGAGGAGGCGAGCTATGTCGTCTAAGGCGGGGCTCTCGTATGGTGGACCATGGGAGCCCGACAGGTAGCCTCTCTAGTAATGAGGCTGCTGGACCTGGTGCTGCTGCTGCTGAGAGGGTTAAGTGGGAGGATGCTGCTGCTGGTGTGGCTGGTGAGGGTGCTCTCGCCTCCAAGACTGTCCCTACAGATAGGGACGAGGAACGAAGGATGACTGCTGCTGTTACTGTGAAGGGTAGACTGGGGGCTGCTGCTGCGACTGGTGCTCTCTCTGCTGGCTGTACTGGCCTCCCTGACCAGATGGCTGCTGCTGGGGCTGGGCACCTCCATTCCCCCACCTAAATCCGGGATGGTCTCGTCGTATCCCAGGCTGAGGACGATCATACCAAATCCCGTTGACATCCATCAATGGCTCTGCATCGTACTGGGCTGGCGGGAGTACTGCCAGAGGCTGATCCGGCTGGTATACCACCATCTGCAAGTCTATAGATGGTGGTGACTGGTAGGAGGGCTGCTGCTGTTACGGCTCCGCCTGTACAAGATGAACCTGTCTAGGCTGCTGGTGTGAGCTGGAGCGCTGGGACGAGCTGCTGCTGCCGCCGGTATCGCCTCGCAACTGAAGACGGGGCTGTGGAGCCGTCTGTGCCTCTTGGAGACACATGAGATGGGTCTTCATGTCGCTCAGAGTCTGTGCCATCTGCTCCATCTGAGTGATGCCCTGGCACTGCTTCTTCTCGATCAGCTCCATCCAATCCAACTTCTCGCTAATGATACCCATATCCGCAGCGGATGACTCTGCCTGTGCTACTGCTACTGCGGACGAACTGGATGGACGGCATTGACCCGTGCTATCCTCTGGTACTACATGGGTCCTGGCTGCTGCTGGGGTCTGCCCTGAGTGCACAACCTGGTCTGGGACATCACCATGTAGTTCTCGGCCATCTCCTCGTAGATGGCCCAAACCTGGTCATGATCCTTGGCGAAGTAAGACCCGCCACAAGGAGCGTTCACCAAGCCCTGGAGCTCTGGTGTCAGCCCGCTGAAAAAGCTCTGCACAAGGTTGGGCTTCGAAATGTCGTAGTGCGGGCATCGATCAGTCAGCTCACGGAACCTCTCCCATGCCTCATGGAATTGCTCGTTGGGGAGCATGGAGAAGTTGCTGATGAGGGCTCTCGCTGCATTGGTCCGCCCGAGTGGATATTACTTGTGTAAGTACTCGGTGCGGAGCTGCTCCCAGGTATAAACAAACTTCTCCAAATGCTTCAGCCAGGTGGCTGCTCTGTCTGCCAAGGAAAAGGAGAAGGCAATCATCCGAATCGTATCCTGGTCCACCTGACGATCGTGGACAGTACTGCAGATCATGAGGAACTCCTGGAGGTGGAGATGGGGCTCCTCAGTAGCGAGTCCGTGGAAGCGGGGGAGTAACTGCATGGTGTTCGGGGGGAACTTGAAGTCCCCCACGATGGCTGGAAGTACGACCCAGTGGTGCATTAGCGTCGATCCGGGGTTGTGCAACTCCCGCATCGGTCTCAGTGGCTCTCCTCCGCCTGCCGTGGCTGCTGCTGCGGCTGCTGCGGGTGCATCGTCTGGGATCCTCGGCCCATCTCTCCTCTGCTCTCGCTCTGCTCTCTCTGCTCGCATCTGCTCCATCTCTCTCCTCATATCAAGCATGAATGCCCCCTGATCCCTCAACTGCTGCTGAATGGTCTCTAGGGAGGGGATCAGGGTGGAGTTGATCGCGCCCTGGTCCAGCACAAAGTGCTCAGGCTGTGGACCTCGGGAGCGATCCTCGGAACTGCCGGCCATGGCGTCTGCCAAATCAAATGAGCCAAACTCAGGTGCTGATAAGTCTGCTAATCTCTCCTCTGGCTCATGTCTCTCAGAACCGAAAGAAAGGGGGTCGAGGGGGAACAAGGCGGAATCATACTCGGGCTCGGAGAGCTGGTCTCGGCTCTCGCGGGCCAACCTAGATGAACGGGTAGACGTGCCCGAAAGCGGTGCAGCCAGAGGCTGCCTAAGAGATCGTCTACCCATCATCGTGATCTGACGAGTAAGGCGGATGGGATCTGGAGAAACTATGATCAACAACCAAACCCTCTGTTCACCAATGCAACACGAGCTGAAGACCGTAAAGGCTCGGTCAAATTATCTTGTCAAATTTTATTATGGTGAATAAACAGTCTATCAGAGTGATTACGTGACCTGTTGGGATACCCGATGCTACCCCAACCGACTGGCCCGCACGGAAGAGTCGGTAGTCAGTCGGGAATAACACCGGAGGGCTCTACCTAGTGAACGGGTCACTCTCTCGCACAAGCAAACCAAGCAATGAGGGGGTTGCTCTCCCCAAGACAAATTTTTAAGTCAAGTGTCTTTTAGGGTTAATAGCTTAAACAATCCCAATTTTATGGTTTTTCTTTTTAATATTTTTCAATAAAAACAAAGGCCTAACGAATTTTTCGGTTCTCCTGGTTATTTAGTCAAAAACAAGGGGGAGAAGACGAAAAAGCCGATGCGCAATGAAATCAATGATGCATGCAGAGATAGAAATGCGTACCTGTCTCCAGCACTCTACATGCAAGTGATCCGCGCAGAAATGTAAAGACTGAAATAAACTACCTATATGGTGCAGCGATGAAAACCGAGTCCTAAACAGGCAATTCTACTCGCAGAACCGTCTAACTGGTCACCGACCTTCAAGACAAAGGTCCGGTCTCGGTCTACCCCTCCTCCTCCCGACACATCGGGTTCAGGAGCAGCGCTTGGCAGGGCAGGCTACGACACATAGGCTACGAAGGGGATGAGTCAATTATTTTTATTAGTGAATTATTAATAGGTCCAATTAATCGCACTATAGGAACAGACAAATAATTAGGTGTGGGGATCCTACTAATTATGGCACAAGCAAGCAAAAAATCCTAAGTCTAGGGGCTCGATAAAAACCGTTGAAAACCGTAAAAGGCAGCAAGAAAACCAAAACCGCGAAAAAGCCGCGAAAAACCTAAGGGTCCCCCGAGCACACCAGTGCTCGGCGAAACAGACCCGCTAATCAAGTCAAGTCCAAAGTGTCTGAGTCTGTCCTTGTATTATTACAATAATCAAATAAACTGAAATAAATAAAAAAAACTAATCTAATCCTCGCCCACTCGTCTACTCTCTCACGCTCTCCTGCGGCTCCGTGCAGAAGGGAGCCGCCTCCCAGTCCTACGGTTGCGCCGGCTTCTCGAAAGCTGCCGCCTCGGTCCTCGGGCCCTCGCAAGAAAGAAGACAAGTGTCACGCCAATAAAATAATCAAATATAGACAAGAAATAAAAGACAAGGGTATATGTGCAAAAATGACAAATAAAATAAACAAACAAAAATCAAACAAAAACAAAAATAAAAGAAAATAAAATAAAACAAAATAAAGCAAAAATAAAAGAAAAACAAAAAGTCGCAAAAAGCCGCGGACTCTGAAAGAGCCGCGGAAAGCCGCGAAAAAGAAAATGAAAATAAGAAGAAGAATACTAAGCCGTGCTCCCCGGCAACGGCGCCATTCTGATGACTCGTCTGAACACTCGGGTAAAAGGTCGTGAATGGTCGTTGCGACCCAAGCAATCAGACTCGGTGAATCCAGAAAAAGAGACCACCAAACAAGACAAAATCAACTCGAAAATCCAATAGCGGTCTTGCTATTTTATTAACCTGGTATAGCGACCAGGGTCGAACACAAGGAGCACGTAATGGCCTTGCGGCCTACGAAGTAGTTAAAAAAGGAAATAAAAATAAAAATAAACTATTTTTGGTGGATTTTAATTCCTTTTATATTTTTTTGGATTTTTAAAGAGTTAAGAAAATAAGGAAAACAAATAAACAAGGCAATTCAACAATTTATTTAATGCAGCAAAAATCAAGCAAAAATTAAATAAAAATGTTTTTACGTGTTTTATAATTTTTACTATTTTTAATGATTTTTTAAGGATTTTTCTGATTCTTATTTAATTTTCTAAAAATCAAACAAGGCTAGAAATTGGAGGTACTGTCCAGCCGAGCTTAAGGGACTTAGATAAAATATCTAAAAATCCCCAATAAGCCTGGAGGTAATTTTCCTGTAAAGAGAAAAAAACAAGGAAAATTTAGGCACCTAAATATTATTTTTGGATTTTTAGTTTATTTATTAGAATTTTTATGAGTTTTTAGGTGTTTTTCGATTTTAAGAGTTTTATATGATGAAAAATAGCCAAAATTGGCCAGAAAATCAAACAAGCCAAAACAAACAGTAGCTAATTTTTTTTGTAATTTTTAGATAAGTTTTAATATTTTTTTGCGAATTTTTAATTTAGACAGTATTGAAAATGGATGTTTTTGATTTTTTAAAAATATCAAATAAAAGCAAAAATGTCTCCGAAAATTCCAGAAAACTTTACGACATGGCAGGAGCCATGTGTCCAATTTTCATTGGATTTGGAGTTGATTTACTATTTTATTCAAAAATAAAACTTAGGTACTGTGCAGAGGGACCTGAGTGCAAATACCCAAAGTTCTGAGGGGTCCGATGCAAAAATCCCACGAAATCACGCGCGTCGCGCGTGTCTGGGGCACTCAGGGACCTAAATGTAACGAAAACTAAGTTCTGGGGCTATTTGGTAACAGGTACAAAAGTCCGAGGACTAGTTTGTAATTTACCCACAAATAAACGCACATGCACAATTAATTCACGCACAGGGGTGTAAATGCAATTATATAAAACTATTCATTCATTTCAGAACATCCAGAACTACAGGGTTAACAATGCAAATATCCCAAAGAGGCACGTGTCGATGCACGTGCTACACTACAAACAGGGGTATAAATGCGAATAAAATAAAGCGCAGGGTCCAACATGCAAAAGTACCAACGTAAATAAACTTCTAAAAATATTTACAGGACTAAACTGAAATTAAACTAAAGAAAAGGGCCTAAGGGTAAATTATCCGTTATTTAAGTCGACCCACGGATGGGTGCCACGTCAGTGATCGGACGGCTGGGAAGGGGTGGTGCCCAACGAAGGAAGCCCTCGGGTGAATCAGACGGTCGGGGCCTCGCCACGTGCTGAATCTGACGGTGGAAACTAGTCGCGGCTAATCCTCGGCCATCGGACAGTGTGGATCAGCCCTGCTGAAGATCGTGCGGTAGCTGCTGCTCCTGGAATGGATGGACGAGATCTGAACTGGAGCTCTGGAGCTGATCGGACGACGGAGAGGGATGGAGGACGAACTGGCCTCCGGCGAACTTCGCCGGGGTCGTGACGGCGGTGGCCTCCTCCTGGAAGCCCTCTGATGATCGGAACAGGAAGCTGCGGGCCCTCTGCGTCTGCTGGAGGCCTCCGATGACTCAATGGAGCTCCGAGGAGCTCTGGAGAGTCGGGCGGAGGCGGAGCTGCTGGACCTGATGGTCCAAGCCCTCAGATGGGCCTGGATGAACCTGCAAAGTGTGCCAGTGAACTCGCGGGTTGAGGGAAAACTGCCTCGACCCAGTTAGGCGTGGTGAACGTGGTCGGGGAGTCGGTGCGGGCGAGCTCCGACGAGGGGGTGGACGGAGGAGCTCGAACCCCAGCTCCTGTGTGAGCTGGGTTGAATGGAAGTGCGGAGAACGTGCGCGGGAGGAAGGCGGAGGCTATGGTGCAGCCCGATGATCGAATGGGAGGCGAACGTTACCGGAATCGAAGGTGGTCGGCGGCGGGGTGAATTGGGGGTAATCGAAAATTAAAGAAAAGGAAGAAAGATCTACGCTACCTGGGTGTATGGGTCGACTGGGGACGGGCTTGGGTAGCTTTGGGCCCTTGCCTCGAGGAGCGTTGATGTACGAGGCTCTGGATCCTGCTCTGGGCGGAGCACGGCGGTGGTGGCTCGCCGGATCGATGGTCTCTTGCTCCCTCCTCGTTGCGACACCTGTGGGAGCAAGCTGTCACTCTCACTCGGCCGGTGGAGGTCACTGGGTGGTGAACAAATGAGCCAAAGATGAGGATTAGGGTGGCGGAGCTCGGCTTAAGCATGGGTGCAGGTCCGGCTAGAAGAGGTCGGGTAGGGCAATGTGGAGCACGGATCTCGAGGCGGATACCTCGGCGAGGGTGTCGGATGTGACGTGATCAAAACGGACCCGGGGTTTAGGGGGATGATGATCGGGTTTGGACATGAAAAAGTCGAGAAATCGGGTTGGGTGTCAAAACCCGTGGGAGGTGGTCCTGGGGGGAAGTTGATCGGGCGGTCAACAACCCCCCTGGACCAATGGGAAGCGGCCGCGTGGCAAATATTTAGAAATTAAATTAAATATAGCAAATGGCTGAATTATTAAAAAGTCAAAACATGAAATATTTTTGTTTTAATATTTTCTATTTTTTTGTGATTTTTAATTAATTTTTCAAAATAAAAATAGTGTATCTACATAGTAGGGCTATATATAGGTATATATACAATATATGGGTTTTTATTTTTGATTTTTAATTTGTTATTTATACCTTTTTATTCCCATTTTATATTTTATTTATTTATATCATAAAATAAGGAATAAAAAGATATTTTTATTTTATTTTTATTATTTATATACATAGGTGAAATAATCATATATGTACATGTATATACATGGTATATTTACAATATATTTTTGGGTTTTTAATTTTGTTCTTTTTGTTTTGTTTTTGTTTTAGTTGTTTTTATTTTATTTATTTACACCATAAAATATAGAGTATTTACAAATTTTATGGAATTTTATTTTATTTATTTATAGGGTGAAATAAATACAAGTGAGTGGGTTGTATACATGGTGAAAGTGATGTTTTTGTTTTCTTTTTATTTTTCTATTTTTATCTTGATTTTATATTTATAAATATATACAAATATTTACAAGCCCTTTTTAGTCTATTTTTGGGAGGAAAATATTTTTATTTTATTTACATATATATATTTACACACATGAGCCCCTATCTCCCTCTACTTTGGCTTTTATGCGGTCAGGCCCATGCTAAGCCCTCCCTTGGGTTAGGTTGCTCAATATTTATTCTAAATATTTCCCTCTTTTTCTTTTTGATCTTTATTCTTTTATTTTTGCACAAAAACATGCTAATTATAACTATTTACACCATGCATGCTTTTGGTAATTATTTATATTTACAAATATATACATGCATTTGCAAAGGTTTTTGTAGCTAAAATATAAGAATAAAGAGTGATGAATGAGTATTCATCTCCCATTTTTTAACATCATTATAAACTTTGATAACAAAAAATCAATTCGCATTCGTATGTGGTCTTTATTCGATTCTTATTCGGATTCCATGTTTATTGGATCCATATTTGGATTCCCTTTTTATTAGATTCATATTTGGATTGGCTCTTTATTCGATCAGTATTCGAGTCCGCTCTATTCGATTTATATTCAGATTCGATAAATATCCGATTCGAATTCGTATCTGTATATTTAAGAACATTGTTTCCTTAATGCATATCCTAATCATATCTATATCCGTATTCGTATTGATAGAGATGAAGCGAATATGGATATGAAAGTAGACATATCCAGTCCATATCCGATCCATTTTCATCCCTATAGAGATGTCAGAGTGCAGGTACACGTACAATTTGCTATTTTATTTTTACTATATTAATGACTTCTTTTAGGTTGTTTTGGTGGCAGGAGAGAGGATTTGTTGTGACGTGACTTTATTAAGTTTGAAAATAATAATTAGATGCTAGTATTTTTGTAATTTGGATTTTTATAACTTCAGACCTTTTTAATTTCTGCAATATTAATTACGTCTCTCCTTTTTTTTAATTTGTTGTGCATCTACATTCTTACAAATTTCACAGTTCTGCCCTTTCGTAATATTAGTTATGTTTTTACTTTACCTTAACGGAAGAGCAGAATTGTGAATTTTGTAAAAAGGTAAAGACACAACTGATATTCCAAGAAAAGGAGGAAGATAACATATGTTATAAAAGTTAAGAAGAGCATAACCAATAAAAACCCTTGTAATTTTAGATGAATATATTACAATATTTTTTTGTTTAAATAGAAAAAAAGAGAAATGAGAGGTTTGATATATTAAATGGAAGTGAGATGTGGTGTTGTGTGGGTTCCACAAAAGAGAGTGATGGATGACGGGTGAGAGCGATTTCCCAGAATGGAGAGAGATAAGGAAATATCTCCCATTCTGGGTACGAATTCAAAAAATTTCCCAGTTTGGTAATATATCGGTAAATGGTTTGCCGTGCGCCTATGTGGCGCGGCAAACCATTTGCCGTGTCTACGTGGATGGCGCGGCAAACGGTTTGCCGTGCCCAGTGGCACGGTCTACGAGGGCGCGGTCTTCGGCGCAGAAGATGGGACGGGTGCGCCAGGCCCGGTCGGCGACCCACCATACACGGCATTTCATTTGTCGTGCCGCGGCAAATGGTTTGCCGCTGGCCGCAGTATAAATATGCGGCCCTGGGTCCCCTCTCCCTCACACAGCCCTCTCCCATTCCATTTCTCTCTTCGACTGTCCCCTCCCATTCTCTCCATCCGAGCACTTTCAACCCCAAAGTATGATATTTATTTTTTCTAAATATTATCAATTTATAGTTTAGTCTATTCACTCTTTTTTATGTTAAAAAAATAATAAATTTTAGGAATTGTGTTATATTAATTAGATGCATCATTTTGTCTAGTTAAACTTGTTTATCATAGTTTAGATACTTAATATGTGTAGTGTTCAACATTTGCACTTTAGGCCAACAAAATTAGCAGTTGCCTCATAAGAGTAGTCAATATGTTAACATTTGTTATAACACTTTTGAGTACTTTAGATTGTAACACTTGTTGACATTTGTATTGAGTCTTATAATGATTCTAAGCTAAACGGATTGTAGTCAAAATTAGATGGTTGAACAAGTGTTATAATGTTTCCTAAACTCAATAGATTTTAGTCAATATGAGTAGAAACTCAACATTTGCCTTATAGTAGTATAATGCTTTTTTATTTACTAGATTCTTCATTTTGCCTATACATTAGATTCAAAATTGTAGGCACATATTACAAAAATTGGAGTTTAAACTTTAGGCCAATAAATAATGTTAGTAATAAATAATGTATATAATGTGGATTAGCAATAAGTAATGTATATTAGAAATAATTAAGTAATGTATATTAGAAATAAATAAAATATATTAGTAATAAATAATGTATATAATGTGTATTAGTAATAATAAAATTAAATATTAAATAATGTTTATTAGTAATAATTAATTTAGATTAGTAATAAATAATGTATGTTTGTAATAAATAATGCATATTAGTAATAAATAATGTATATAATGTGTATTAGTAATAATAAAATTAAATATTAAATAATGTTTATTAGTAATAAGTAATTTATATTAGGAGTAAGTAATGTATGTTAGTAATAATTAATGCATATTAGTTAGAAATTACGTATATAATGTGTATTAGCAATAATAAAATTAAATATTAAATAATGTATTTTAGTAATAAGTAATTTATATTAGAAATAAAGAATGTATGTTAGTAATAAATAATGCATATTAGTAATAAATAATGCATATAATGTGTATTAGTACTAATAAAATTAAATATTCATTAATGTATATTACTATTAAGTATTTTATATTAGGAATAAATAATGCATATAATGTGTATTACTAATAATAAAATTAAATATTAATTAATGTAAATTAGTACTAAGTAATTTATATTAGTAATAATTAATGTATGTTAGCAATAAGTAATTCATAGTACTAATAAATAATGTATTAGTAATAATACATTTTTTTATTAATTAATATTAGTAAGAAGTAATGTATATTAAAAATAATTAAAATATGTTAGTAATAAATAATGCATATTAGTAATAAATAAATTACGTATATAATGTGTATTAGTAATAAGAAATGAAATAATATATATTAGTAATAAATAATGTATATAATGTGTATTAGTAATAATAAAATTAAATATTAAGTAATGTTTATTAGTAATAACTAATTTAGATTAGTAATAAATAATGTATGTTTATAATAAATAATGCATATTAGTAATAAATAATGTATATAATGTGTATTAGTAATAATAAAATTAAATATTAAATAATGTTTATTAGTAATAAGTAATTTATATTAGTAGTACATAAGTATGTTAGTAGTAATTAATGCCTATTGGTTAGAAATTACGTATATAATGTGTATTAGTAATAAAAAATTAAATATTAATTAATTATAATGATTATAATAATATTGATTAAGAATCCTAATTAAACTTAAACTACTCTTTACAATTAAAGAATTTATTAGAACTTCATTTTTTGTATTAAATAATAGCGAATGTATTTAAAAATGGCATTAACTTTTAGTTGTGAATAGGAAATGGGTGATGTCGCTGCCCTTTATGTGTTCTGGGGCGGAAGAGTAACCAACATAGACTCTGAGGTCGGTTACGAAGGCGGTAAGAGTGATATGATCGGAGTACCTGTATCATGTAGCTACAATGATTTGCTAGCTTACATATACGGTCTTACGGGATATACACCCGACTTGTTCGAGATAACTGTGACCTGCAAGTGGCCCACCAATGCAAGTTCATTCCGTCCAATCGTTATTGGATCGGATAAAATAACGAAGTTGATGTTTCAAGTATGTCGACAACTGGGGATGATGGAACTATTAATAGAGGCGGTAGAGATTTCTTCACAACAACGAGATGTGGGATCGTCATCGATGCAAGGTTTTAACCTTAATGTATCTCTTTACGATGAAGTTGACGAACATGATGAGAATGAAAATAATGAACAAGATGAAGTCCAGCACGAGGTGGAAGAGGAAGACAACGATGAAGAGGGAGAGGAAGAGGAAGATGATGAGGATGAAGAATACTCCATGAGCAGAAGTAGTCATAGAGTGGGAGTATTAACCGATCATGGTCAAGAGTCTCTTCTTCATTCGATACATCATGAACCTATTTTCGATCCACCAGTAGACTATGGGATGGATTTAGACACGATGGAGGATCTTCCAGACTTCTTCGGATCAAATGATTGGATTTTCGGTACATTTGCAGAGGAGATGCCCTTTTTAAATGAAGTTGCGGAGCCAACATCCGAGGGCACATCCGGTAAAGAGTTTTGGTTGAATCGTGCCTTCGACTCGAAGACATCATTAGTGGACGAGTTAACCACTTGGAGCATGGAAAAGCACGTCCAGTTCAAGGTAGATGCATCGAAGAGCTCCCAGTATACCGCACATTGCATCTTCAATGATTGCAGATGGAGGTTGCATGCATCGTACAACAGTCACCGAGACAATTGGGTTGTACGTAGCTATCGTGCGGAACACACTTGTCACAATGCAATATTACTCGTGGACAATCGAACATGCACTGCGAAATTTGTTGGAAGATTTATTCTTGCCACTCTACGGTCCAACTTAACTCTTACACCAAGCGTCATCCAGTCACTTGTTCAGGACAGATATAAAGTGCGCATTTCTTATAAGAAAGCATGGAATGGGAAGCGACGGACAATGGAGAAGATTTTTGGAGATGCTGTTGGGTCATACGCGGACATCCGACGATTCATGTGGTTGATGAGGCACTGCAATCCCGGTTCATTCTATGAGTTCGAACATCGACCGGCTATTCATCCCAAAACAAGGGCTCCGGTAGAAGGCAGACATGCCTTCTTTCGTTTGTTCTGCGCTTTTGCTCCATCAATACAAGGTTTTGCACACTGTCGGCCAGTACTGAGTATTGATGCCGGACATCTGTGGGGAAAATATAAAGGGCACATCTTAGCAGCTACATCCGTTGATGCCAATGGACACCTCTTCCCAATTGCTTTTGCAGTTGTTGAGGGTGAAACTTTAGACTCGTGGGGATTTTTCCTCCATAAACTGTCTGGTATCATTGACCGTGAAGGAATATGCTTCATTAGTGACAGATTCGCAGGCCTAAAGAACTTGCTTCCGCAACATTTTCCTCCTGAAAGAGGCCACTGCCATTGTTTTTGCCTTCGTCACATGCAAGCCAACATGCACCGAGCCGGACACACGAACAAATGGATCCAGAAAAAATTCTACAGCGCAGGTGCCGTTACCAGCAAGTATGAGCACGAGAAGATTCTGCATCAAATTCGTATAGCGGACTCGGAGGCGTACGAATTGATAATGAGGCAAGAAGGTGGGGATCGTCGATATTGGGCATGCGCATACGATGAGGGTCGCCAATGGGGTCTGACCACAACAAACCTCTCTGAAAGTTTCAACAGTGTTCTTAGAGGAATACGTGGTCTACCGGTGCTAACACTTGTCTTGGCCGTCTTTTATCGGCTCAACACATACTTCATGGAAAGACGTAAGTTTGGTGCTCGGATGACTGGTCACCTTATGCCCCGATATGAGAAATTAACAGATGACCTTGTACAATCCGCGCGTGGTCTACTGGTCGAGCAATTCCCACTTACGGATTTCGAAGTGCGTGCACCTGAGGGAAATTATACCGTTAAAATGAACGGTCACCAGTCATTATGTACATGTGGTTACATATAAGCTATGAGGATAATTTGCCCTCACATAATTGCGGTTTGTGGTAACGTGAATGTCAGTACCGAGCATGTGAAGCTTTGTTCAGATTTTTATACATCAAGTGCATTCCGGGCCACATACTCAGCTGCCTTCATTCCGATCCCCGACAGACGGTTCTGGCCACCATTAGAGCCATCCCCCTTGCTGCACCCCAATGTTGTTCCTACACCTGGTCGACCTAGGAGACGACGGCTTCGCGGTAGCATGGATGAAATGGGAACTGTACAAGTAAGATGTAGTCAATGTAAGGAGCATGGTCACAACAAAACAACGTGTGACAGAAGGCACCGTTAATTTCTCTGTAAATCGATCCCCGACAGACGGTTCTGGCCACTATTAGAGCCATCCCCCTTGCTGCACCCCAATGTTGTTCCTACACCTGGTCGACCTAGGAGACGACGGCTTCGCGGTAGCATGGATGAAATGGGAACTGTACAAGTAAGATGTAGTCAATGTAAAGAGCATGGTCACAACAAAACAACGTGTGACAGGAGGAGCCACGGAGCGATGTCGTAAATCGGCAGCTTGAGATCGCTGGTTTTCATTGCATCTCCAACCTGAGACGGGCGACCATTGATCAGGCCCTAATGAAGGCACTAGCTGAGAGATGGCGACCAGAGACTCATACTTTCCACCTTCGACAGGGCGAGGCATCCGTCACCTTGAAGGGCGTTTCAATCCTGACAGGACTGAGAGTGGAATCGTTGCCCGTGACAGGCTTGGAAGAACACGCTCAGCTGGATTGGGGTTTATATTACGCAGAAGTGTTTGGTTTCAATCCAGACGATAGCGAGGACCAGGAACTAGTGGGTGGGAAGCTCAGGCTAACGTGGATAGCCAAGACGCTGCTAACGTCAACCGCTCTCCAGACGACGAATCCTGCGGAGGCCGTACGAGTTGCCCGTGCATTAATTTTGTTCCAAATCGGAACAAGTCTGTTACCGGACGCTAGTGCAGACAAGGTGCATCTACGCCACCTTCTGCTCCTACAGGACCTTGAGAGTTGCGGTCGTAGGGCTTGGGGTGCAGCTGTCCTAGCGCAGATGTACTACCAGCTGGACCAATTTGCTCTCATGAACGTTCGGAGAGCATATGCTTTTTGGACCTTACTCCAGGTAATAAATCTAATTTGTGCTAGTACCATTTACACATACATAACACAATTTTTTAAGATATATAGACCTGGTCTTGGGAGCATATCCATATTGGTCGCCCACAACCGTATCAACTGGTAGAGGCAACACTGCGATCAGCCCCTTACGCAGCAAGGTTAAACAACTTCTTTAATGGTAATGGGTATTGATCTTACTGTGGACCTTACAGTGAACAAATTCTCTTTAGGTGGACGGTGGAAGGAGGTCACATAGAGAGAATGTGGCCACCACCCACCTATCATTTTATCGTAATGAGTTGGATCTGCAGGAAGAACATCAGGTATGTAAGCTACATAAATGCTTATGATGCCCCACGATTCGAACAATATTCACAACCTAATAATAACAGATGCGGTGGACACCCTACGATGCCCAAAATTTCTTGCAACTCCATGAGATTTGCCGTGAAGGTCAAGCTATCTGGCGTTCGAAGACTGTTCTTATATACTTCAATGTTGTTGTCATGCATGCTCCCGATAGGGTAATGAGGCAGTTCGGGATGCGACACCACATTCCTGATGCAATGCCGCAAATCCCCTCGGATGACAGACGGGCTAGAGCACGAGACGACGAGCCATATGATTGGGGGCTACACCATCAAGAGCGTCTGGCTCAATGGCAACATCGATTGGATAACGTCGTTGTAGAGAGGAATTTGGATAAGACATTTGCTGATGTCTTGTCCGACTACCTTACATGGTATTGGCAGATTACGCGACGTTGGATTGCTACGGCCATACCACCACCCCGCCAAGCGTATGAACCACACGGACCGAGGTGGAACCAGCTGGTAATTTTCTCCCAAATACAAAATATTTTTAACATAATTTCATCGTAATTTACGATTTCAACTTCTCCTTTATAGGTGAACTCCTTGTTCCATGTGAGGGAACTGATGACGGAACATCGAAGGAGTACTGAATTGCAACAACTGATTGGCTACGTTGACTACACCATCCAGAATATGTCACTGGTAGATCCGGGAATACATGATGTCCCCCCCATGTACACTTCATACACAGAGCCCACGACATTTGCTTCGCAACAATGGGGTGATCAATACACTTCCGGGAGAGAGGAAGGTGGACCATCGTATCAGGCGACGCAGTCCTCCACCCAGCCCTATATTCCTCAGATGCAGCAGATGGGTTCCGCAATACCATCGTTTGACTTGCTTTCCACGCAAGAAGCTCAGCCCTCTCAAGCACATCAATACTTCTGGCACATGGGGAAAAGTCAAAGACAACCCTCTTTCATTGGACTCCTGGGTTATGGTGCTGGACAAGTCACTTGGGGTATACAACCATCAGCAATGGATCTTCCCAGGGTATCCACTGAATCGTTACCGGTGACAATACAGGAGCCACCTCGTGCTTCAAATGTATCAAGTCAGAGAGGGGGTGGTAGATCTACGACCGGAAGGGCACGCTCAACCGCGACTGAACCTGAGAGAAGAACCGTTGCAAGCCATGGTAGGGGTCGGGGTAATGCGGGTAGGGCGGCAACATCGGGAAGGGGGGAGGCAGTCTCAGCGACAGCAGAACAAAGGAGGGGGGGAAAAGGGAAAGCATCTTCATCAAAGGGACCACTATCACATATTGTAGAACATACAAAAAAATGGTTTCATTGATTGGACCCTTATGTTATCCCTGTTTAAGTAAAAAATATGATGTTTTGGTTTCATTGATTTCTTTAATGTTGTTATGCAAATGGCTGCAAAATATTGTTAATTATATGATTATTGATGACATTAATATTGATTTCTACATTAATTTTTCAAATGAATTAACATCCGAACATGACATGACGAAGACACGTATCACACCTCGCAAGTCGGCGCGTCTGCCCGACAATCGTTTCTTAGCAGTACGTGCTCCACTGAGTTGGGCCTCCAGCCGTGTACCATCTCACGTTCCACCGTCAGCGCATCCATCGCCAATCACAACCCCAAGCAGGGCACCAACAACATCAGAAATAGAAATAGCGGAGATGATACCTCATCTTCATACGACCGAGTCCGAGTCACAGTTCACCCCGTATTCTCCGCAAGCCAGTCCGATCCCCAGTTCATCCCATGGCGAGACGTCACCGCTTTCAGAACCTGTGGACGAGGAAGAAACCTTATACGTTGACTTAGCTGATCTCCATTACACTATCGCATTGAAGTATGCACGTCTGAGTGCGCTGCGTGGAGAGCGAGTGAGGTCAGGTCGTCAGTAGAGTTCCCCATGTATCTTTTATGTCTAATTTAAGGGTCTCTTGCATGTACTTCCGCATGTATCTTTTTTCTAGTAAATGAAATATTTCAGCTTTTATCTACTATTTGGAGAATTTATGAATGTTTGTGTCTCCCATTTACATGCTAAATATTTCAGCTTAAATGTTACAAATAACCACTTAATTATAGATATCATAATATTTCTATATGAATAAATACAGAATTTTGCTTTCCATTGGGGCACTTTCTGTATACTGAGATCAAACTGTAAAGCTCTTACTATGAAATTAAATGGTTTACTTACTTACCAAAAAAAAGTAAGAACATAATTGTATAATCTTGGAAAGCCACAACTATAAAAAAAATTAATGTTAGAGAATACCATATATTATTGTTCCTTTATTTACCTCTATTTCCTTATGTATCACTGTTTCCTTATTAACTGTTTCCCTATGTAACCCCATAGGGGTATTTATGTAAGTTCTCCTCTGAGCACCCTAGGGTTTAGTCCTATATAAGGACCCCTAGACCTCACAGAATATACACAGTCTTACATTCCTTAACATGGTATCAGAGCATGTTCGATCCCTACCCCTACCCCACCTACCAGCCTCGTCAATGATCGTAACCTAGGGCATCCGCCGCCCTAGGCCATCACGCCTCCCGCGCCTCCCGCCTCCACGCCCGCCGCCCTCCTCGTCTTACGCGCCCCACCACCTCCGCGCAACCCCCCCGTGCGCCTCCCCGACAGGCGCGCACCCTCCTGCTGTGCCTCCTCCAGGCGCGCACCCTCCTGCTGCGTCCCCCCGCCAGGCGCACCTCCAGGCGCGCACGACACCTCGCCTCCCCGCCTCCCAACTCCGTGCGCGCAACCTCCATGCGCCTCCCCGCCTCCCACCACGCCCTCCTCGCCAGGTGCACCTGCTGCGCTCCCCCCTCGCCCTCCTGGCCCCTCGTTTTCTCCATTTTTAATTTTTTTTTGAAATTTTTTCCGTGAATATTCATCACTATATCCCTATATTATGGCATAAAAATTTCGTGTGAAACAAAGACTCCTACGATATTCTCCAGACAATCATTTTTTAACGGTCCCAGGAGTTTTTAAATCGACCCTGTATGGATGGAGGTCGTAGGAGTTTCTGTTTCTCGTGAAATTTGAATGACATAATATAGGGATATAATAATAAATTTACATAATTTTAATTTTTCAAAACAATAAAAAAATATGCTAAAAATAGGGGGTATATACATTTTACCCTTTATATATACATATTTACATATATGTATTCGGTTATATTGGTTCAAAAAATCGGTTCAACCGGTCGGACCAGTAAATTAAGCTTGGTTTGATTTTTACCGAGTCGATAGATTATGCTGACATCATTATCGATCTAACCGGTTTGGACCGACGATCCAATCCGGTTGGATCAAACTGAAGACTGACCGGTTCAATGTTCGATCAGGTTTTTAAAACCTTGTCTGGAAGACAACTCGAGGGTTTTGGTTTTTATTTAATATTGATACTATCGAGGATATATAGGTATTTGCTTAATATCGATCACTATTATGAGAATATTAGAGGTCGATCTAACTGAACATTTAACGAATCATATTTATGCGAACCCATCTTATTCAGGTTTGGTTCATTTGCATAAATGAATGTAAACTAGTGCATATGTTTTGCATATCTCTCTCTCTCTATATATATATGCACATCGTGAAAAAATAAATTTTGTAAAATATAGCATCTAAATTTAAATCAACATTTCCATCCAATATAATAATATTTTCATAATTTTATTTCACTATACATATTGTGTTAATATTTATTGTTATATGTATGAAATAAGAAATTGTAAAATATATTGGAAAGATGCCTAAATTGAGGGTGGCTCATCATATATATGGTGAGATCCTGCCTCATTTGAAGTTTCTCCTATATATATACACGATTAAATGAGGTTGTCCCCTATGGGGAGCTAACTTGGCTCCCCCCGCGCAACTTCGCCCGGTTTTTTTATTTTTATTTTTAAATTTCTTCCGTGAATATTCATCACTATATCCCTATATTATGCTATTAAAATTTCGTGCGAAACAGAGACTCGTACGGCCTCCATCCAGACAGTCATTTTTAATGGTAACAGAATTGCTAAAAACGACCCTTCTGGATGGAGGTCGCATGAGTCTCTGTTTCGCGTGAAATTTGAATGACATAATATAGGGATATATTGATGAAAATCCACAGAAGAATTTCGAAAAAAATAAATAAAAAAGAGGACGAAATAGCGTGGGGAGAGCCAAGTTAGCCCCCTCCATGGGGGCATCACCATTTTACCCTATATATATATAGGGTAAAATGGGGCTGCCCCCATGGGGGAGCTAACTTGGCTCCCTCCGCGCCATTCCGCCCGCTTTTTTATTTTTTTTGAAAATTTCTTCCGTGAGTTTTCATCAATATATACCTATATTATGTCATTCAAATTTCGCGCGAAACAGAGACTCTTATGACCTCCATCCGGAAGGGTCGTTTTTTGTAATTCTGTTACCGTTAAAAAAATACATGTCTGGATGGAGGCCGTAAGAGTCTCTGTTTCGCATGAAATTTGAATGACATAATATAGTGATATAATGATGAATATTCACAGAAGAAAGTTTAAAAAAATATAAAAAGTGAGCGAAATGCCGCGGGGGAGCCAAGTTAGCTCCCCCTTGGGGGCAGCCCCATTTAACCCATATATATATATGAGTAAAAGGAAGCTGTTATGTGTAACAGCCAAGATGGCTGTTACACGGAGCAATCCCACCCCCACCCTTATTTTTTTTTCAAAATCTATATATCTCTCTGACATGTCATTCAAATTTCGTGAGAAGCGGAGACTCCTATACCCTCCTTCTAGCCCGAGTAAATTTTAATGGTCTGAAATTTGCTGTAATCTACCTGTTCTAGATGGAGGGCATAGGAGTCTCCGTTTCTGATGAAATTTGAATGACATATAGGAGGGACATATATACGAATATACATAATTTATTTTCGGAAAAAAATAAAAAGGGAGGGGAGAACTGCCTTGTGTAATAACCAACTTGGCTATTACTCAAAACAGTCTCCCTCCCCCCCTCTCTCTCTCTCTCTCTCTCTATATATATATATATATAGGAGAAACTTCAAATGAAGCGGGATCTCACCATATATATATGGTGAGCCACCCTGAATTTAGGCATCTTTTGCAATATATTTTACAATTTTCTTATTTCATACATATAACAACAAATATTAGCACAACATGTATAGTGAAAAAAATTATGAAAATATTATTATATTGGATGGAAATGTTAATTTAAATTTGGATGCTATATTTTACAAAATTCATTTTTTTACAATGTAGAGTTCGTACTTTACAAAACTGTTACATAGTTTTTATTAAATTCACAGTGGCCTTTATAATTTCAGAAAAACCCCCACCTCATTTGAAAGGTTCCTTATATATATGAGTTAAATGGGGCTGCCCCCTGGGGGGAGCTAACTTGGCTCTCCCCGTCTCATTTCGATCCGGATTTTTTATTTTTTTTTGAAAATTTCTTCCGTGGAATTTCATCACTATATCCCTATATTATATCATTAAAATTTCGTACGAAAAAGAGACTCCTACGGCCTCCATCCAAATAGTCATTTTTTAACGGTAACAGAATTGCTAAAAACGATCCCGTCTGGATGGAGGCTGTAGAAGTATATGTTTCACACAAAATTTTAATGACATAATATAGGGATATATTGATGAAAATCCACGGAAGAAAATTTCAAAAAAATCGGACAAATTGGGGACGAGGGGAGCCAAGTTAGCTCCCCCACGAGGGCAACCCCATTTTACCCTATATATATATAGGAGAAACTTCAAATGAGACGGGGTCTCACCATATATATGGTTAGCCACCCTCAATCTAGGCATCTTTCCAATATATTTTACAATTTCTTATTCCACACATATAACAATAAATATTAGCACAACATATATAGTGAAATACAATTATGAAAATATTATTATATTGGATGGAAATATTAATTTAAATTTGGATGTTATATTTTACAAAATTCATTTTTTACAACATGCAGTTTATACTTTACAAAACTGTTACAGAGTTTTTACTAAATTCACAATGGCCTTTACAATTTCAGATAAGCCCCCACCTCATTTGAAAGGTCCCATATATATATATATATATATATATATATATATATATATATATGGGAAAAAGGACCCTACACCGGGTGGTGCAGGAAATTCCCTACACCCGACCTAATTTTTCATTGTTTTTTGATTTTTTTAAATGAAACCTTGGGGAATTTAGATCACCATGTATCACCATGTTGTCATTCCAAATTCAACTTAATTCGATACTTCTATCATCTCCATCAAGACTACCAAATTTTAACGGTCTCAGAATTGCTGAAATCGACCCCTTTTAGATGAACATGTTAGGAATGTCTATTTTACATAAAATTTGAAACACTTATTCCCCTCAAATATTAAGCAAATCCCCCCACCTTTTAATTCAAAAAAAGTAAAAAAATAATACGAAAATGAGGTGGGTGCAGGGAGTTTCCTACACCACTGGGTGCAGGCTCCCTGCCACACACACACACACACACACACACACACACACACACACACACACATATATATATATATAGGGAGAAGGGAGTATGCTCCCTGGTTGTAGCCAACTTACATGCTCCCACCCATTTTTCCCTGTATTTTTTTATTTTTCTGAAATGAAATCTATTGGAATTTAGATCAAAATATGTCACCATGATGTCATTCAAAATTCAACTTAATTCGAGACTTCTATCCCCTCCATCAAGACTGTCAAATTTTAACGGTCTCAGAATTGCTGAAATTGACCCCCTTCAGATGGAGGGCATATGAGTCTCTATTTCTGACAAAATTAGAATGACATGTTAGGAGAATATAGTGATGAATATACAAATTTTTTATTTCAAAAAAAAAATAAAAATAGAGAAAAAATAGGGGTGGGAGTAGCCTCCTTTAACCCATATATATATATATGAGGCTGGGGAAGCTGCACCCGGGGGTGTAGCTAACTAGCTGCACCCGATCATTTTTTTCGTTGATTTTTTGTGTTTTTGAAATGAAACCTAGGGGGATTTAAATCACTATATATCACCATGATATCATACCAATTTCAACTAAATTCGACACTTCTATCATCTCCATCAAGATTATCACATTTTAACGGTCTCAGAAATATTGAAATTGACCCTATCTAGATGGGCATGCTAGAAATGTTTGTTTTGCATGAAATTTGAAACACATATTCCACACAATAAACTAAGTAAATCCACATAAATTTCCTTCAAAAAAATAAAAAATCAATAAGAAAAATAGCCGGGTGTAGCTAGTTGGCTGCACCCCCCGGTGTAGCTTCCCTTTTCCCTATATATATATATATAGGTGAAACTTCAAATGCGTCAGGGTCTCACCAATATTATGGTGAGCCTTTAATCTCATCCTTCTATTTTGAATCGCACGGATGGAATTAATGGTGTATTGATTATAATACTTAAATGGCCAAATACCCATTTTGGTCATTTTGTCACATTTTAAATATAGAATGTGACAACTATTAGACCTAATCTCCCTTCCTCTCTCTCGATTAATCAATGACGATGCCATCTCTCTCTCTCTCGCACGATCGTCCAACAACGTCTCTCTCTCTCTCTCTCTCTCTCTCTCTCTCTCGCGCGCGCGCGCGCGTGCGATTGACCGTCAGCGCCACCAATATCCTACTCCATGCAAAACTTCTCAACGATGGAGGATGTGTCTAAGAGGTGGAAGATGCAGAGGAAGGAGACGCGATGCATCTTACTTGTGGTTGCTTCATCAATGATGGTTGATCCCCCCTCTTCAACAGCAGTGCACGATGTGACAACATTATAGGCGATGATGGTCCAAGGTCCATTCATGGGTGTCAATGCCTTTTATGAGGACGACAACGTCCAAGATGATGAGAGAGGAGTCGTAGAAGAGGAGCAGATTTACATTGCGGTATATACTTTTTACATCATCGACATTCCGTTTTACATATTGATTCTCTCTCTCTCTTTTTTAAAATCTCATTATTGATGTCTTATTTTGTAGAGATCCACGTGAAATCTACAAACCGAGCATAAGTTTTACAAATTTAATGAGAATCTTACAAATCGAGCATATATTTTACAAATGTAATGAGGATCTTATAAATCACAAGGGCGCGAATGAGAGACATGGAAAATTTATAAAGATCCATGCAATTTTACAAAGAGAACACACATATTTACAAAAAAACATGATTGGTGGGTTTACAAGTAAATACTTACAAAAAGATCTTTAACTTTACAAAGAGCAAAATTAATTTTACAAAATGATATACGCATCGATTAACGAAAAGCATTGAATGATAATGTAAAAAATTATTAACGAAATCACAAAGAGAAAATGTATTTTCACAAAAATTTGTGAAAGTTTACAAATATATGGTTGAACCAAATTCGTTCAAAGCAAAATTGGAAATATATTTATAAAGGTATTAATGAAAATACAAATCCAGAATAACTATAAATGGTAATTCAAAGATATTAAATGAAATCCGAATTTACAAAAAAACGAGCTGACGGAAATACTCTTTCGGTATAATTTTTGATGCTAACGTCAGATTGAGATCTGACAAATCTGATTGATGGCTCACCATAATATTGGTGAGACCCCACCTCATTTGAAAGAGTCCATATATATATATGAGGATGGGGAGTATGCACCATGGTGCATGTAATTTTACATGCATCGGGTCTTATATCTCTCACATTTTTTTATTTTTTTGGGGAAAATACCACTGTGTATATTCATCTATATATCCCTCTAATATACCATTCGAATTTTGTCATAAACAAAGACTCCTATTCCCTCCATCTATAACAGGTCGATTACAACAATTCTAAGACCGTTAAAATTATCTGTTCTAGATGGAGGGCAAAGGAGTGTCTGTTTATGACGAAATTCAAATGGCATATTGGAGGGATATATAGATGAATATATACGGTGATATTTTCCCAAAAAATAAAAAATGTGAGAGATATAAGCCTCGGTGCATGTAAAATTACATGCACCAGGGTGCATACTCCCTTC
Organism: Ottelia alismoides; assembly: GCA_037367405.1. NCBI lineage: Eukaryota > Viridiplantae > Streptophyta > Magnoliopsida > Alismatales > Hydrocharitaceae > Ottelia > Ottelia alismoides. The sequence continues at coordinate 1,287,908 of JAZKJV010001266.1, forward strand.
TCTCTCTCTCTCTCTCTCTATATATATATATATAGGGTAAAATGGGGCTGCCCCCATGGGGGGAGCTACATTGGCTCCCCTGCCTCGTTTTGACCCAGTTTTTTTATTTTTATTTGAAAATTTCTTCTGTGGATTTTCATCAATATATCCCTATATTATGTTATTAAAATTCCACGTGAAACAGAGACTCCTACAGCCTCCATCTAGATAGAGTCGATTTTAGTAATTCTGTTACCGTTAAAAAATGACTGTCTGGATGAAGGCCGTATAAGTCTCTGTTTCTCACGAAATTTTAATGACATAATATAGGGATATAGTGATGAAATTCCACGGAATAAATTTTCAAAATAAAAAATAAAAAAATCGGACGAAATGGGGCGGGGGGAGCCAAGTTAGCTCCCCCCAGGGGGCAGCCCCATTTAACACACACACACACACACACACACACACACACACACACACACACACACACACACACACACACACACACACACACACACACACACACACACACACACACACATATATATATATATATATATATATATATATATGAGAAAAGGGATCCTACACCCGGGGGTGTAGGTAACTACCTACACCCGGGTCACTTTTCCATGATTTTTTTATTTTTTTTGAAATGAAACTTTGGGGTATTTAGATCACTATATATCACCAAGGTGTCATTCCAATTTCAACTTATTTTGAGACTTCTATCATCTCCATCAATATCATCAAATTTTAACGGTCTAGAATTGCTGAAAATAACCCATTCTTGATGAACATGTTAGGAATGTTTCTTTTGCATGAAAATTGAAACGCGTATTCCCCTTAATATATTAAGTAAATTCCACAAAGATATTTTTCGAAAAAAACAAAAAAATAATGAGAAAAAAGGTCAGGTGCAGGAGTTACCTGCACCCACGGGTGCAGGCTCCCAGCTCCCTATACATATGTGTATATATATATATATATATATATATATATATATATATATATAGGAGAAACTTCAAATGAGGCGGGATCTCACCATATATATGGTGAGCCACCCTCAATTTAGGCATCTTCCCAATATATTTTAAAATTTCTTGTTTCATACATATAACAATAAATAACACAACATGTATAGTGAAATAAAATTATGAAAATATTATTATATTGAATGGAAATGTTAATTTAAATTTAGATGTTATATTTTACAAAATTTATTTTTTTACAATGTATAATTTATACTTTTACAAAACTGTTATAGAGTTTTACTACATTCACAGTGACCTTTACAATTTCAGAAAAGCCTCTACCTCATTTGAAATGTCCTATATATATAGTGTAAAATGGGGCTGCCCCAATGGGGGAGCTAACTTGGCTCCCCCGTGCCATTTCACCCTCTTTTTATTTTTATTTTTCAAAATTTCTTCCGTGGATTTTCTTTGATATTCCCTATATTATGTTACTCAAATTTCACACGAAACAGAGACTCCTACGGCCTCCATCCAGAAGGGTCGTTTTTAGCAATTCTGTTACCATTAAAAAATGACTGTCTGGATGGAGGCCGTACGAGTCTCCGTTTCTTTCGAAATTTTAATAGCATAATATAATGATATAGTGATGAATATTCACGGAAGAAATTTAAAAAAAATAAAAAAATTAGGCGAAATGGGCGGGAGGAGCCAAGTTAGCTCCCCCCAGGGGGCAGCCCCATTTTACCCACATATATATATATATATATATATATATATGGGTTAAATTGGGCTGCCCCCTGGGGGGAGCTAACTTGGCTCCCCCACCCCATTTCGTCCGATTTTTTAATTTTTTTTGAAAATTTCTTCCGTGAATATTCATCACTATATCCCTATATTATGCTTTAAAATTTCGTGCGAAACAGAGGCTAGTACGACCTCCATCCAGACAGTCAATTTTTAATGGTAAAAGAATTGCTAAAAACGACCCTTCTGGATGGAGGCCGTAGGAGTCTTTGTTTCGTGTGAAATTTGAATGACATAATATAGGGATATATTGATGAAAATCCACGGAAGAAATTTCGGAAAAAAAATAAAAAAGGAGACGAAATGGCGCGGGGGGAGCCAAGTTAGCTCCTCCCATGGGGGCAGCCCCATTTTACCCTATATATATATATATATATATATAGGGGGCCTTTCAAATAGGACTTGGTCCTTCCATCCTTATGGAAGGCCAACGATCGTAGCCGTTAGATTCAGATCTAACGGCATTGATAACCAGCTAAACGACAGAGGTAAAGGTATCTAAATAGGTCGTTGCGACCTCGATCGCTCAGCTAAGTCAATCCAGAAGAAAAAAAATCGAACCGCGAAATAAATCAAAGATCAAACAAAGCAAGCAAGCGGTCCTAGCTATAAGATTAACCTGGTATAGCTCCCAGGGTCGAACACAAGGAGCACGGATTGGCCTAGGGCCTACGAAGTAGTACAAATAATATAAAATAAAAGAAAAGTGTTTTTTAGTGGTTTTTAATGATTTTGATATTTTTTTGGATTTTTAAAATGTGAAGAAAAGTAAAGAAAGCAAAATCAAGCCAACTTCCACAATTTATTTAACACACCAAAAAGCAAGCAAAAATTCAAGAAAAATTGTTTTTATGTTTTTTAGGTTTTTAAGTGTTTTTGGTGAATTTTTGATATTTTTCTAATGGGTAAATTATTTTCTAAAAATCAAACAGTGCTAAAAATGCTGGGTACTGTCCAGCAAGGCCTAAAACTCAAAAATAAAATATTTAAGAGTCTCAACAGGCCTTGGAGGTAATTTTCCTGTAATCTAGAAAGGATAAGGAAAATTTAGGCACCCTAATTATTGTTTTTGGATTTTTAAATTATTTATTATAATTTTTAAGAGTTTTTAAGGGTTTTTAGATTTTTAGGGTTTTTAAGTGATGAAAAATAGCCAAAATTGGCTAGAAAATCAAACAACAAGCAAGAAACAGTAGCTAATTTTTTTAGAATTTTTAGAGGTGATTTTATATTTTTTTGGTATTTTTAAATCTAGACAGTAGCTAAAAAGGATGTTTTAGAATTTTTAAAAATACTAAATGAAATAAAAAATGTCCTCAAAAATTCTAAAAAATCCAACAACATGGCAGGAGCCATGTGTCAAATTTTCATCGAATTTGGAGGTGGTTTGATATTTATTCAAAAATCAAAGAGGGGGCACTGTGCACAGGGACGTAAGTGCAAATACCCTAAGGTCTGGGGGCCAAGGTGCAAAAATCCCAGCAAGTCACGCGCGCGGCGCGTGGCTGGGGCACTCAGGGGCCTCTTGGTAATAAAAACCAAGTTTCTGGACTTTTTGGTAACTCGTACCAAAAGTCTAGGGGCTTGGATGCAATTTACCCACTAATACACGCACATGTAGAAATAAAAATGCTCACAGGGGCACAACTGCAAATACCAGAAAATATTTCTTCATTCAATAACAACCCAGAACTACAGGATCAAAGATGTAAAAAGCTCAACTCAGCACGTGGCGAAGCACGTGGTCTCATACACACGGGGGCATACATGCAAATAAAACTAAGCACAGGGTCCACAATGCAATTTGCCCTACGTAAATAAAAGTTCTAAAATATTTACAGGACTAGAAATAAAAAGACAAACTAAGAGGGGGCCCTAAGTAAGTTACCCCTTTATTCGTCGAGGGCCGGATTCGCGCCACGTGGAAGATCGGTCGGTCCTGGATGGCTGGCGCTCTCCTTCTTCAGCTCTCGGGCCTAATCGACGGTGGAGGCGAGGACACGTGGAAGATCTGACGGGTATGGCCTCAGGTGTCTCTCTCCTCAGCGCGAACGATTCTGATCAGCCCCTCGATCTGATCAACGGCTGCTGCTCCTCGATAAATGGACGGTGGCGATGTGAACTGGGAGCGGGGGCTGATCGGACGGTGCTGGAGGATGGTGGAAGAACACTCCACCGGCGAGCTTCGCCGGCCTCGTGCGTGAGCTGCAGTCCTCCTCAGCTGCTCCTGATGATCGGGGAAGATAGGCGACGGCGTCCCGCAGCTGCTGGTACTGTCCGATGGCCCACCCGAGCCCTGGAGGGGCTCCGGCAAGCTCGGCGGCGGTGGGCTCCTGGACCTGATGTGAGGGGGGGCTCAGACGCCCTCCTTCTGACCTGCAAAACACGCCAGGAGCTTCGCGGGTCGAGGGCAAAGTGCCTCAACCCAAAGAAGCGGGGTGACGGTGGCTGGTGGGTCGGTGCGAATGAGCTCCGGCGAGCGGTAGGTGGTGGAGCTCGACTCCCAGCTCCGGGGCAAGCTGGGTTGGATGAGTGAGCGTAGAACGTGCGGCGGAGGATGGCGAAGGTGTGTGTGTGCTCCGATGATCGAGATATTACGCGAGATGGCCGGAATCAGGGGAACACGTCGGAGAGTCGATTTGGGCGAAATCAGAAATTAAACGAAATGGAAGAGCTAATCGACTACCTGGGTGGAGCGGAAGACTGTGCTGGAGTGTGGCTAACTCCTGGTCGTCGCCTCAAAGGTCGTCAAGGCCTGAGGCTCGAGCTCCAGCTAGGTGGCGGAGCACGGCGGCGCACGGCTGCCGGATCGATGGTCCAAGCTCCTCCTCCTCGCTGCAACACGACAGACGGAAGCTGTCACCTTGTTGAATGCAATGGAGGTCACGGGAGTGGAGGTGGAGAGCCAAAGATGATGAATTAATGCGGCGGAGCTTAGGTTAAATACTCCTAGGGGTCCGGCTAAATCAGAGTCGGGCGTGAAGCTCGGAGCGCGGATCCCCATGCAAACCTCCGGGCGAGGATCTCGGATGTACGTAGAAGGATTAGGACCCGGGGTTTGCGCGATTAGCAGGCGGATCGAGCTGGGAAAAATCAAGGAAGTCGGGTCGGGCGAGCGGATCCGCGACTCTGTGGTCCAGGGGGAGGTGTTGACCGGGGGTCAACAATCCCCCGTGGACCAATCAGAGCCCGCCAAGGCCTGATTTTTTATTTGATTTTTTTGGGCCTTTAAATGGCCGAATTTTCAAAAACTTAAAACACAAAATATTTTTGTTTTAATTTTTTCTATTTTTTTGTGATTTTTAATTAATTTTTGGAAATAAAAATAAGGTATATACATAGTAGCTATACATAGGTATATATATACACTATATTGATTTTTTTTTGATTTTTGATTTTTAATGAGTTATTTTTATACATTTTTATTCCTATTTTATGTTTTATTTATTTATAGAATAAAATGAGGAATAAAAGGTTATTTTTATTTTATTTTTATTAATTATATACATAGGTTAAATAATTAGTTATATACAACTATATACATGGTGTATGTACAACATTTTTTTTGTATTTTAATTTTTGTAATTTTTATTTGATTTTTGTTTTGTTTCTTTTTATTTATTTTATTTACACAATATACCATAGAATATTTACAAAAAGTTTTAGAAATAAATAAATCTATTTATAAGGTGAAATAGATGAGGATAGTGGTCTATGTACATGGTGAATGTGTATTTTTGTATTTTTGATTTTTAAATTTTTATTTTGTTTTTAATAGTTTATAAATATATATACAATATATATCAGTACATTTTTAGGTGAGGAAAATATTATTTTATTTATGTACATAGATATTTACACATGAGCCCCTATCTCCCTCTACTTGGCTTTTATGCGGTCAGGCCCATGCTGAGCCCTCCCTTGGGTTAGGTTGCTCAATATTTATTCTAAATATTTCCCTCTTTTTCTTTTTCATCTTTATTCTTTTATTTTTGCACAAAAACATGCTAATTATCTATATTTACAAACATGCATGCTTTTGCTAATTAATCCTATTTACACATATCTACATGCATTTGCATAGGTTTTTGTAGCTAAAACATAAGAATAAAGAGTGATGAATGTGTATTCATCACCCCCCTATACTATACTTTGCTAGTCCCTTAGCAAACACTTATTTGAAAAAGAAGTGAAAAAGAAAGAAAAAGAAAAAGAAAAAGAGAATGTACATGGATCAAGGTTGATTATTAAACTTGCCTTCATTAAATTGAGGTATGGAGCTTAATCAGATCTTTGGATTATTCATGTGTCGGAACCTTATTCAGACTTAAGCTTAAAACCTAACAGCCTCTAAGTTCCACCAATCTATAATCAAGACTCCTCAATGCTCCAGATCAGAACAAGTCATCAATCACAAACCCTGAAGACCATGAATCTTTTCTTGTCCTGTGAAAGTGAGGTCTAAGCTCTCCACCTCAGAAATGGTAACTTGACAACCCTCCCCAACAAGGTAACTCTATGACCTCAATCCGGCCACTCTTTCCTCGAGGAGCGGGGTATTCCCTTCTAAGTTCAAGTACAACCGGCTCAAGAAGAGGGGGAAGAAGAGAATGGGTCAAGGCCAGTGTAGCCAAGTACCCTTGGAAGCTTGACCAGTGTAGCCAAGTCTCCCTGCTGCAAGCTACAACAGATGGATCATGAAACCAAGCTTTGCTTATTGCACTTATATACACACTCCGGTGGGATTATCATTTTCTCTCAGACCCACCACTTTTTTGGAGTTCTTTTCTTTTTGCACATTATTTTTTCCGAGTGCATCTATACAACATGTACATGTGCAGCATATATACAAGGAGTTTTTCCTCTTGAGCCAGTAGACTATCCCTCTTTTGAAGCTTTATTGCAACCCACAACTCCCGTCGTTAGACCTCATGGCAACCAGACCAAGTTGAGACGCACTTCCTTCACTAAATGAAGAAGAGAGGTTCCGCCTAGAAGTACTACCCTCATATGCTACCCCAAGCCAAGGAAGACTGCCTCCTCACCACCTCATCCGTAGAGAGCTCGGTGCATAGTGCGGTTGTCCAAGTAAAGCCATAATCTATATGAGTCATGTGTTGTTGTTAAGTGCTCTACTTAGGCTCATTGAGATGACATGTGATCATAGACTAGTGGACTCAAAGAATTAAGTCACCATGGACCTGAAAAGCCTTAAACCTAAGCCCTATAAGGTTCCTCTTAGAAATTAGGTGGATTAAGATCTTAATCAAGCTCCATTTCTCAATTTGATTCCAGGCTTAGTTTAAATGTCAACTATCATCCAGAAAAACTATATACATATGTACAAAAAGATGCATATTTACACAAATTTTACAATCATGCAAAATTTTTGAAAAATGTTTTGAAATCATGAATGATGATGCATGAAGTGCAAGTTTTGCAAAAAGATATTTACACACATTTACACAAGATTTTTGCAAACTTTTGATTTTTCAAAACATTTTGGAAAAATTTTGTACTATATACATAATTTTGATACCAAAATATTTACACAAGCTTTACACACAAAAGATTTTTGAAATCATTTTTACAAAAATAATTTGTACACTAGCTATGTATGTGCAAATAAAAGAAGATTATGTACATGAAAATTTTTTAATTTTTGTGGTTTTTAGCCATTTTTATTTATTAACACACTCACACAAAGGACGAGTTATGGATAAAGTATATATGAAATATATACACACCCCCTATACTTAGCTCGAACGATGTCCTCGGAGTCAAGAGCGATGAAGAAGACATAACTCGTGCTATGTATAGGGAAGTGAAAAGGAAGGCTATACAAAAGGAGAATAAAAAGTCAAAAAGGACTCGGGTCTTCCCCCTATACTTAGGATCAAGTAATCCTAAGTATCGCAGGCTGTACACGAAGGGAAAACCGAGTGGAGAATGTACAGGATCTACCCCCCCTATACTTAGGGTAAGATATCCCTAAGTATAGGCAGCAAAACAGGGGAAGATAGAAACAAAAGGAATACCCAAAAGGTCTCACATCCCCCCTATACTTAGGGTAAAGTGCACCCTAAGTATAGCATAATCACAAGATGAAGAAAGGGATGTGGGCACTAAGGAATGTGATGATATGGACATCTGGATCTATGTACAGCGGAGGATCAGTAAAGCTCAGGCGTGAGATGCATTAGATGTGAGTCAAAGACCACATCTCACGCAAAATGAATAGGGGCAATATCAACGACCCGCGGCTCATGATCTAGAAATGGTTTGAGCCGCTGGCCGTTCACTCGGAAGGTACTCTCAGAAGACAACTCAGATATGTCGATGCTACCGTTGTCGTGTACCTTCCGAACCAGATAAGGTCCTTTCCATTTGCTCTGTAGCTTCCCTGGAAATAATCTAAGCCTCGCATCAAACAACCATACTCTCTGTCCAATCTCAAAATGCTTGTGGCTGATATGAGAATCATGCCACTCCTTGACTCTCTCCTTATAATGTAGGCTGCTTGAGAAAGCTGAATCTCTAAGCTCCTCCAGGGCAGCTAGCTCTGCCCTCCTCTGGTCTCCTATACCATCTGGATCCATAAGAATGTCTGTAACTGCCCAGAGTGACTTGTGCCTCAGCTCAACTGGTAGGTGACAGGGTTTGCCATATACGAGGCGAAAGGGAGATGTGCCCAAAGGTGTCTTGAAAGACGTCCTATATGCCCACAAGACCGAGTCCAATAGCTGTGACCAATCCTTTCGGTCAGGGCGGACGACTTTCTGCAGAATAGTCTTGATCTCCCTATTCGACACTTCGGCTAGACCATTCGTCTGTGGATGGTATGGTGTAGCAACGCGATGATCTATGCCGAACTCGCTAGCAAGTGCCTTCACCTGGTCGTTGATGAAGTGAGATCCCCCATCAGAAATAAGAACTCGTGGAACCCCGAACCGCGTGATGATATGCTTCCTCAAAAATCTGCAAACTGTCCTCGCATCAGCGGATCGGGCGGGGATAGCCTCCACCCAACGACTCACATAGTCCACGGCCAACAGAATGTACTCAAATCCCTGACTCTTAGGGAATGGACCCATGAAATCGATGCCCCATGCGTCAAAAACCTCACAGAAGTGAATGGGCTGCATCGGCATCATATCACGCTGTCCACAAGTGCCCATCCTCTGACAGTCAGTACACCTCTTCACGAACTCATCTGAGTCCTTGAAGAGGGTAGGCCACCACAAGCCGGATTGGAGCACTTTCTGTGCCGTTCTCCTCCCAGAATGATGTCCTCCTGCCTCAAGCTTGTGGCAGTAAGTGAGGACGCTATGGTGTTCCTCCTGAGGAATACACCGACGCCAGACGCTATCCCCTCCTTCGTGGTAAAGGATGGGATCCTCCCAATGGTAAGACTTGGCCTTCGCTAGGAAGGTCTCAAGCCTCTGCCTGGGCCAATCTTGTGGGACTTTCCCAGCAACGAGAAAGTTCACAATATCGGCGTACCATGGGAGTGAGGCGATAGCAAGGATCGCCTCATCTGGGAAGGTATCTCTAATAGGATCAATCTGCTCAGAATCCTCAGGTTGCTCTAATCGGGAAAGATGATCCGCCACCACATTCTTGACTCCAGGCTTATCCTTGATCTCAATGTCGAACTCCTGGAGTAGAAGGATCCATCTGGTCAGTCTGGCCTTGGCATCCTTCTTTTCCATGAGGTACCTGATGGCGGTATGATCTGTAAACAAAGTCACTCTAGATCCAATGATATATGATCTAAACTTATCCAGGGCAAACACTACGGCTAGCATCTCCTTCTCTGTGACCGTATAATTCCGCTGGGCGGAATCCAATGTGCGGCTAGCATAGTGTATAGCAAATGGTACTCCATCCCTCCTCTGTCCCAGCACTGCCCCTACGGCAAAATCGGAGGCGTCCGTCATGATCTCGAATGGGAGAGACCAATCAGGCGGCTGGAGGACAAGAGCCTCAATCACGCACTGCTGGAGAGTAGCAAACGACGAAAGACACTTGTCATCGACAAGGAACTTGGTGTCTTTCGTCAAGAGGTCGGTCAACGGTCGGGCAATCCTGCTAAAATCCTGAATGAATCTCCTGTAAAATCCAACGTGCCCCAGAAATGACCGTAACTGCCTCAGATTGGACGGCGGTGTGAGTTTCCTAATGACATCAACCTTGGCCGGATCAACCTCCATGCCCCTGTTGGAGATGATGTGGCCAAGCACCGTCCCTTGAGTCACCATGAAGTGACTCTTCTCCCAAGATAGCACCAAGTGATACTCAATACATCGCTGAAGTACTCGGTCTAGGCAGTCAAGACAGGAGTCGAATCCGTCGCCGTAGATCGAGAAATCATCCATGAAGACCTCAAGGCACTCCCCTACCATGTCCGAGAAGATCGACAGCATGCACCTCTGAAAAGTCGCAGGGGCATTGCATAGCCCAAATGGCATGCATCGAAAAGCGTATGTGCCGAAGGGACAGGTAAAGGTGGTCTTCTCCTGGTCCTCAGGAGCGATGGCCACTTGGTTGTAGCCCGAGTACCCATCCAGGAAGCAATAATGGCTCTTCCCTGCTAGTCTCTCAATGATCTGGTCAATAAAAGGCAGGGGGAAATGGTCCTTCTTGGTGGCTTGGTTGAGTCTCCTGTAGTCAACACAAACCCTCCAAGAGGTGGGTACTCGTGTAGCAATCTCCTCTCCCGACTCACTGATCACAGTCGTGATGCCCGTCTTCTTGGGCACCACATGCAAGGGGCTGACCCACTTGGAGTCGGAAATGGGATAAATAAAACCTGCACCCCACCACTTCGATATTTCCTTCATGACAACCTCTCTCAGGTTGGGGTTCAGACGCCGCTGGAACTCACGCGACGGCTTCGCCCCATCCTCGAGATAGATGTGGTGGGAGCACACTGATGGACTAATCCCATGGAGATCTGCTACGCTCCATCCGATAGCCTTGCGGTTCTTTTCAAGAACCCCCATCAAACGGGATTCCTGCTCTCCAGTCAACTCGGCGGAGATGATGACTGGGTACATCTCTGGATCGCCCGCAAGGAATCGATACTTCAGCGAAGTAGGGAGCGGCTTCAGCTCTGGAATGCTGGGTGCCGGCAAATCTGGCTGTGGAAGAAACTGAGTGAAAGCTGCAAGGTCTGCCAAATTTGCCTGGGAAAGTGAAAGCGTACTCTCGCAAACTGGATCTGGAGAAGGCGACTCTACTGCACTGTCTCTGCTCGGCTCTGCATCTACCTCCTCCTCATCAATAGGCTCAACTGGACTCAAGTCTGGCATCTGATCATAGCAATCGGACCAATCAGACTCTGAATCCGAGGGATCTGTATCAGAAACGGTGGCATCAGTACCACCGGAAAACAAGGTGGCATCAGCACCACCATCACAACTCACTGTGCTGCGATCAAGGACCGGCTCTGCTGCCGCAATAGTATCCTGAACTAGGTCTGTGCTCTCCAGACTCTCCTCTGCTATCATCTCTGCCTCAGCTGTGTCTGAAAGTGAGAGAGTAGTCTGTGCCTCAAAGTCTTCCCAAGCTGCCTCATCATCTGTGATCACAAAATCACAGTCCTGGTGGATGTCTGGCTCTGCGTCTGTCAGCTGCTCTGAATCGGTACTCGCATCTGAGCGGGATCTGAATCTGGCTCTATAGTCCTCGACCGTCTCTATTTGTATACTCTCGCCCTGGACGCGAAAGTACACCTTCCCGCTATCATGATCAGTCACCGCCTTGGCTGTGGCCAAGAACGGACGACCAAGGATGATGGGGGTATCGGTCACCGACTCAGGGATCTCCATGTCCAACACTACGAAGTCCACGGGGAATTGCAGACCCTGAATCGTGACGATAACGTCTCGTAATAACCCCTTCGGCCTCTTGACAGATCGATCAGCGAACTGAAGGACTGTCCTGCTCTGTCGAAGAGTGCCCAACTCGAAGCGGTCGAGAAGGGCTGCCGGAAGAAGGTTAATCGACGATCCACTATCTAGAAGAGTACGGTCGAACCACTGCTCACTAATCTGGCGTCTGACATACGGGGCCCCTGAATCTGGCCTCTTGGCTGGCAGTCGGTTCTGGATCGCAAAGCACGTGGCTTTGGTCAGCACATGTATCTCTGAAGTGTGGTTCCTCCTCCTCCTCCTGACTGTAGTCCTCTCTCTCAAAGATCTCTGGAGAAGGGGGATGTGCTGCAAAGCCTCCTGGAGGGTCAGCTGGATGTGAAACCGATCTATCATGCTCTGGCTGAACTCCTCAAGCTCTCTCTTTTTTGGATCAATTTTCTTCCCCTTCCCCATCTGAAGGGCTTTAGGGAAGGGGATCACTGGGTCCTTCTCAGATGAAGGACTAGGAAAAGGTCTAAGCGGTTCAAGGACCGGATCCACACATACATCACGCACCACAGTGGGACCAGAAGAAAATAAACCTTTTCCTTTATTCATAGCAGAGTTCCGAGATACATGACCATGAGGAAAAACAACACCACTATCTGTACAAACACCGGTGGCCTCAGTACCACCACGGGTGGGCTGCTCTGCTGCTGTTGCTGAAGGTAGACGTCTCGCGGCATCAGTACCGCGTGCTGGCTCGGCTGCATGGGTGGCATCAGTACCACCTCCTAGATCTGGTGAAGTGGCGGCCTCAGTACTGCCTGTGGAATCAGCATCCTTGGTGGCCTCAGTACCACCGTCCTCATCTGGAGCGGCCTCAGTACCGCTCTCCTCCTCCTCCTGTGGTGCCTCGGGATGGTGCTCAGCTGAGGCGCCGCCACCGGCTGGGGTCCTACCGCTCCTAAGCGTGGCAAAATCAACATCAAAAAGATCTGAAGAAGTATCATCAAATGGATCGCTAGGAGTGGCTAACTCAGTATGTACTACCTGCTCAGACTTCCGCTTGAGATTGTTCGGGTTCGGCTCTATCTGGGCGGGTATGGCGGCCTTCCCTCTCACCAGGTCCCGCAACTCCTGGCGGAACTCGTCCATCTCCCGTCGAAATGTCGCCTGCTGGTCCGTGAGGAGGCGGGTGATATCATCCAAAGCGGGGCTCTCGTGGGAGCCCGACGGGTGGCCTCTCTGTGGATGAGGCTGTGACTGCTGGTAAGGGTAAGAGGGGTAGGAAGGAGGGTGCTGCTGGTGCTGGTATCCCTGGTGAGCCTGCTGCTCACGTCTCCAAGGCTGTCCCTGCTGCTGATAGGGACGAGGAACGTAGGACGACTGCTGCTGGTAGACTGGGGGCTGCTGCTGCGGCTGGTGATGGTCCCTCGACTGGGAGTACTGCCCTCCCTGTGCTGATGGCTGCTGCTGGGGCTGGGCACCACCACTCCCCCACCTGAATCCGGGATGATCTCGTCGGATCCCAGGCTGGGGACGGTCGTACCAGATCCCGTTGACATCCATCAACGGCTCTGCATCAAAGGGGGCTGGGGGTAGTACTGCCAACGGCTGATCCGGCTGGTAGACCACCATCTGCATCTCTAGAGATGGTGGTGACTGCAAAGTGGGCTGCGGCTGCTGGTACGGCTCCGCCTGTACAAGGTGAACCTGTCTAGGCTGCACTGGGGTGCTGGAGCGCTGGGACAAGCTGCTGCTGCTGCCGGCGTTGCCTCGCGACTGAAGACGGGGCTGAGAAGCCGCCTGTGCCTCATGGAGACACATGAGCTGTGTCTTCAGGTCGCTCAAGACCTGTGCCATCTGATCCATCTGTGCTATGCTCTGGCACTGCTTCTTCTCTATCAGCTCCATGCGGTCCAGCTTCTCGCTGATGATGCCCATGTCTGCAGCTGACGACTCTGCCTATGCTGCTGCTGCTGCAGACGAACTGGAAGGACCTGCATCGACCCGTGCTATCCTCTGGTACTGCACGGGTCCTGGCTGATGTGGCTGGGTCTTCTGGGTGTAGAGACGGGTCTGGGACATCACCATGTAATTCTCTGCCATCTCCTCAAAAATAGCCCAGACCTGGTCATGGTCCTTGGCGAAGTAGGACCCGCCACAAGAAGCATTCACCAGGCCCTGTAGCTCTGGTGACAACCCACTGAAGAAGCTCTGAATAGGTTCGGCTTCGTGATATCGTGGTGTGGGCATCTGTCCAAAAGCTCTCTGAACCTCTCCCAAGCCTCATGGAACTGCTCGTTGGGGAACATGGAGAAGTTGCTGATCAGGGCCCTCGCTGCGTTCGTCCGCCCGAGTGGATAGTACTTGTTCAAGTACTCGGTGCGGAGCTGCTCCCAAGTGTACACGAATCTCCCCAAATGCTTCAGCCATGTGGCTGCTCTGTCTGCTAGTGAGAAGGGGAAAGCGATCATCCGTATGGTATCCTGGTCCACATGTCTGTCGTGGACAGTACTGCAAATCATGAGAAACTCCTGGAGGTGGAGGTGGGGCTCCTCTGTAGCTAGTCCGTGGAACCGCGGGAGCATCTGCAAGGTGTTCGGGGGGAACTTGAAGTCCCCCACGATGGCTGGAACCACAACCCAATGGTGCATCAAAGTAGATCCGGGATTATGTAAATCCCGCATCGGTCTCGGTGGTCCTGCTCCTCCTGCGGCTGCTGCCGCTGCGGCGGCGGCCGCGGCTGCTGCTGCTGCTGCTGCGGCTCGTGCCTGTGCCTCATCGGGGATCTCCTCGGGCTCGCTCTGTGCATCTCTCTCTGCTCTGAGCCTCTCCATCTCACGCCTCATCTCTATCATAAAAGCTCCCTGATCGCGGAGCTGCTGCTGGACTGTCTCTAACTGTGCGATCAGGGTGGAGTTGATCGCTCCCTGGTCTAGTACAAAGTGCTCGGGACGGGAGTGATCGTCAGAACTGCCTGCGCCTGCCATCTCGACGTCTGCAAAATCAAATGAGCCCAACTCAGGTGCCGTCAAATGTATCAATCTCTCCTCGGGCTCATGTCTCTCAGGGCGGTCAGAAAGGGGATCGAGGGGGAACAGGGCGGAGTCGTACTCGGGCTCGGAGAGCGGGTCTGAGCTCTCGCGAGCCAACCTAGATGATGAGGTAGACGCGCCCGAAAGCGGTGCAGCCAGAGGCTGCCTAAGAGACCGTCTACCCATCATCTTGATCTGGCGAGTAGGGCGGATGGGATCTGGAAAAACTATGATCTGAAAACAAACCCCCGGTTCACCAACGCAACGCGAGCTGAAGACCGTGAAAGTTCGGTCAAATTATCTTGTCTGTTTTATTTGGTGAACACACAAATATCAGAGCGATTACGTGACCTGTTGGGATATCCGCTGCTAACCCAACCGACTGGCCCGCACGGAAGAGTCGGTAGTCAGTCAAGTATAGCAACGGGGGGCTCTACCTAGTGTTCGGGTCACTCTCTCGCACATGCAAACCAAGCAATGAGGGGGTTGCTCTCCCCAATACAAAATTTTTAGGGTGAGCGAGTTTTAAGGTCGATAATTTTAAACAGTCCCAATTTTATGATTTCTCTTTTTAGGTATTTTTCAAATCAAACAAAAACGCCTAACGAAATTTTCGATTCTCCTGATTATTAAGTCAAAAACGGGGGGAGAAGTCGAAAAAGCCGATGCACGAGAAATCAATGATGCATGCAAAGTCAGAAAAGCGTACCTGCCTCCAGCTCTCTACATGCAGAGTGATCCACGCATAAAATAAAGACAGAAATTAAACTAAGCTATATGATGCAACGGTAAAAAGCCGAGTCCTAAACGAGCACTTTCTAGCGATGAACCGTCTAACCGGTCACCGACCTCCAAGCCAAAGAGTCCGGTCTTGGCCCGTCCCTCCCCTGCCCGACAAATCGGGGGTAGGAGTGCGCTTTACAGGACGGGCTCTCGGCGCGTAGGCTACGGAGGCTAGCGAGTCGGTTATTTTTATTATTTATTTTAAGTAGGTCCAATTACGTTCTATAGGAACAGATAAGCCTTAAGGTGTTTGGATCCTACTCAGCTACGACACAATCACCACAAAGTCCTAAATCTAGGGGCTCGAGCAAAAACCGCGAAAAACCGGCAAATGACAGTAAGAAAGAAAAAGAAAAGCCGCGTAAAAAGCCGCGAAAAACCGAGGGGTCCTAATGGGTCCCCCGAGCATGCCGGTGCTCGGCGAAACAGACCCGCTACGGTCTAAGTGTCTAAACAGTCTCAGAAAGGCCTGTATTATTACAAATAATAATGAATGAACTGAAATAAACCATCCTACTGCCTCACCCCACTCAACTCTCTCCTCTCGCTCTCTCCTGCGGCTTCGTGGAGAAAGAAGCCGCCTCCGAGTCTCGCGGCTGCGCCGGCTCCTCGAAAGTCGCCTCCGCGGTCCTCGGGCCCTCGCAAGATAGACAGAAGAGTGGTCAGACCAATAAAATAATCAAATAATGAATGAAAATAAAAGCAAGGGTATATGTGCAAAAATGGAAACAAAATAATCACACAAAATAAAACAAAAATAAAAAGAAAAGAAAATCAAAATAAAACAAAATAAATCGAAAAGGAACTATGAACAAAAGCCGCGAAAAGCCGCGGGCTCCGGAGAGCCGCGAAAAACCGCGAAAACAAAAACGAAAAATAAAACAAAAAAAACTACTAAGCCGTGCTCCCCGGCAACGGCGCCATTCTGATAACCAGCTAAACGACAGAGGTAAAGGTATCTAAATAGGTCGTTGCGACCTCGATCGCTCAGCTAAGTCAATCCAGAAGAAAAAAAATCGAACCGCGAAATAAATCAAAGATCAAACAAAGCAAGCAAGCGGTCCTAGCTATAAGATTAACCTGGTATAGCTCCCAGGGTCGAACACAAGGAGCACGGATTGGCCTAGGGCCTACGAAGTAGTACAAATAAGATAAAATAAAAGAAAAGTGTTTTTTAGTGGTTTTTAATGATTTTGATATTTTTTTGGATTTTTAAAATGTGAAGAAAAGTAAAGAAAGCAAAATCAAGCCAACTTCCACAATTTATTTAACACACCAAAAAGCAAGCAAAAATTCAAGAAAAATTGTTTTTATGTTTTTTAGGTTTTTAAGTGTTTTTGGTGAATTTTTGATATTTTTCTAATGGGTAAATTATTTTCTAAAAATCAAACAGTGCTAAAAATGCTGGGTACTGTCCAACAAGGCCTAAAACTCAAAAATAAAATATTTAAGAGTCTCAACAGGCCTTGGAGGTAATTTTCCTGTAATCTAGAAAGGATAAGGAAAATTTGGGCACCCTAATTATTGTTTTTGGATTTTTAAATTATTTATTATAATTTTTAAGAGTTTTTAAGGGTTTTTAGATTTTTAGGGTTTTTAAGTGATGAAAAATAGCCAAAATTGGCTAGAAAATCAAACAACAAGCAAGAAATAGTAGCTAATTTTTTTAGAATTTTTAGAGGTGATTTTATATTTTTTTGGTATTTTAAACCTAGACAGTAGCTAAAAAGGATGTTTTTGAATTTTTAAAAATACTAAATGAAATCAAAAATGTCCTAAAAAATTCTCAAAAATCCAACAACATGGCAGGAGCCATGTGTCAAATTTTCATCGAATTTGGAGGTGGTTTGATATTTATTCAAAAATCAAAGAGGGGGCACTGTGCACAGGGACGTAAGTGCAAATACCCTAAGGTCTGGGGGCCAAGGTGCAAAAATCCCAGCAAGTCACGCGCGCGGTGCGTGGCTGGGGCACTCAGGGGCCTCTTGGTAATAAAAACCAAGTTTCTGGACTTTTTGGTAACTCGTACCAAAAGTCCAGGGGCTTGGATGCAATTTACCCACTAATACACGCACATGTAGAAATAAAAATGCTCACAGGGGCACAACTGCAAATACCAGAAAATATTTCTTCATTCAATAACAACCCAGAACTACAGGATCAAAGATGTAAAAAGCCCAACTCAGCACGTGGCGAAGCACGTGGTCTCATACACACGGGGGCATACATGCAAATAAAACTAAGCACATGGTCCACAATGCAATTTGCCCTACGTAAATAAAAGTTCTAAAATATTTACAGGACTAGAAATAAAAAGACAAACTAAGAGGGGGCCCTAAGTAAGTTACCCCTTTATTCGTCGACGGCCAGATTCGCGCCACGTGGAAGATCGGTCGGTCCTGGATGGCTGGCGCTCTCCTTCTTCAGCTCTCGGGCCTAATCGACGGTGGAGGCGAGGACACGTGGAAGATCTGACGGGTATGGCCTCAGGTGTCTCTCTCCTCAGCGCGAACGATTCTGATCAGCCCCTCGATCTGATCAACGGCTGCTGCTCCTCGATAAATGGACGGTGGCGATGTGAACTGGGAGCGGGGGCTGATCGGACGGTGCTGGAGGATGGTGGAAGAACACTCCACCGGCGAGCTTCGCCGGCCTCGTGCGTGAGCTGCAGTCCTCCTCAGCTGCTCCTGATGATCGGGGAAGATAGGCGACGGCGTCCCGCAGCTACTGGTACTGTCCGATGGCCCACCCGAGCCCTGGAGGGGCTCCGGCAAGCTCGGCGGCGGTGGGCTCCTGGACCTGATGTGAGGGGGGGCTCAGATGCCCTCCTTCTGACCTGCAAAACACGCCAGGATCTTCGCGGGTCGAGGGCAAAGTGCCTCGACCCAAAGAAGCGGGGTGACGGTGGCTGGTGGGTCGGTGCGAATGAGCTCCGGCGAGCGGTAGGTGGTGGAGCTCGACTCCCAGCTCCGGGGCGAGCTGGGTTGGATGAGTGAGCGTAGAACGTGCGTCGGAGGATGGCGAAGGTGTGTGTGTGCTCCGATGATCGAGATATTACGCGAGATGGCCGGAATCAGGGGAACACGTCGGAGAGTCGATTTGGGCGAAATCAGAAATTAAACGAAATGGAAGAGCTAATCGACTACCTGGGTGGAGCGGAAGACTGTGCTGGAGTGTGGCTAACTCCTGGTCGTCGCCTCAAAGGTCGTCAAGGCCTGAGGCTCGAGCTCCAGCTAGGTGGCGGAGCACGGCGGCGCACGGCTGCCGGATCGATGGTCCAAGCTCCTCCTCCTCGCTGCAACACGGCAGACGGAAGCTGTCACCTTGCTGAATGCAATGGAGGTCACGGGAGTGGAGATGGAGAGCCAAAGATGATGAATTAATGCGGCGGAGCTCAGGTTAAATACTCCTAGGGGTCCGGCTTAATCAGAGTCGGGCGTGAAGCTCGGAGCGCGGATCCCCATGCAAACCTCCGGGCGAGGATCTCGGATGTACGTAGAAGGATTAGGACCCGGGGTTTGCGCGATTAGCAGGCGGATCGAGCTGGGAAAAATCAAGGAAGTCGGGTCGGGCGAGCGGATCCGCGACTCTGTGGTCCAGGGGGAGGTGTTGACCGGGGGTCAACAATCCCCCGTGGACCAATCAGAGCCCGCCAAGGCCTGATTTTTTATTTGATTTTTTTGGGCCTTTAAATGGCCGAATTTTCAAAAACTTAAAACACAAAATATTTTTGTTTTAATTTTTTTCTATTTTTTTGTGATTTTTAATTAATTTTTGGAAATAAAAATAAGGTATATACATAGTAGCTATACATAGGTATATATACACTATATTGATTTTTTTTTGATTTTTGATTTTTAATGAGTTATTTTTATACATTTTTATTCCTATTTTATGTTTTATTTATTTATAGAATAAAATGAGGAATAAAAGGTTATTTTTATTTTATTTTTATTAATTATATACATAGGTTAAATAATTAGTTATATACAACTATATACATGGTGTATGTACAACATTTTTTTTGTATTTTAATTTTTGTAATTTTTATTTTATTTTTGTTTTGTTTCTTTTTATTTATTTTATTTACACAATATACCATAGAATATTTACAAAAAGTTTTAGAAATAAATAAATCTATTTATAAGGTGAAATAGATGAGGATAGTGGTCTATGTACATGGTGAAGGTGTATTTTTGTATTTTTGATTTTTAAATTTTTATTTTGTTTTTAATAGTTTATAAATATATATACAATATATATAAGTACATTTTTAGGTGAGGAAAATATTATTTTATTTATGTACATAGATATTTACATATGAGCCCCTATCTCCCTCTACTTGGCTTTTATGCGGTCAGGCCCATGCTGAGCCCTCCCTTGGGTTAGGTTGCTCATATTTATTCTAAATATTTCCCTCTTTTTCTTTTTCATCTTTATTCTTTTATTTTTGCACAAAAACATGCTAATTATCTATATTTACAAACATACATGCTTTTGCTAATTAATCCTATTTACACATATCTACATGCATTTGCATAGGTTTTTGTAGCTAAAATATAAGAATAAAGAGTGATGAATGTGTATTCATCAGGCATCAACAATTTATTTACCCAAAAGGGTATTTTGGTCATCAACTTTTGCATTAATTATGCTTGCCAATTAATATTCCGAAATACTAAATTTAGGTAATTTTATTTTTGGTAGTTTTCGCAATACCATATTTAACAAATGCCCAATTTTGCATTGCACGACGTTACGTAGGGCAATGTTTGTATCCTAATGAGTTTTTTTTGTAGAATCTGCGGTTTCTTTTGTAACGATTGTATGTTTTTTGTATTTACTGTGGTTCCTTCAAAAATTAATTCAGCCATTTGTAAATTTTGTATGGTTCTTTGTATAATATAATTCATATTAGCAATGAATGCATGGTTATTTTTAACGATTGAATGGTTCTTTGTAGAATACAATTTTTATGATTCTTTTTAAAAATACAGTAGTCATTCACGCTCAATCGATAAGTAAAATATAAGTGAAATATGTATAATACACAATCGAAATGTATAACGCATATCCAAAATGTATAATAGACATAAACATTACAAATTTTCATTCACATCCAATTGATATGTAGAAATACACATAAAATTGTATAATACAAATCAAAATTGTAATAATAAACATCAAAAATGTATAATACACATGTGATATGTAAAACATAATGGTTGCACAGTCTTTTTGTTCATTCACCACCATGATACAGACGTCGTCATTTCCACTGCCCCCTGCTCTAGAAGATCCATCCATCTCTGTGGATATCCTATTGATGATAGATGACGTGGAGAATAGGAATCATGCTCCAGAAGATCCATCCATCCATTGCCCGTAGGCCATTACCGCAGCTTCTTTCTCGTCGATCGATAGTTGTGGGCTCTGAGGGAAAGTCTGTATGCATGTCTTATACCCGATGGAGTCGTAGCACGAATACGAACGTCAACGTAGACTGATCTGCGAAGATGTTGTTATTTATGTTGCATGTGGTTATCATAAATCTTGGACAAGGAAGTGGTAGTGCAGACATGGATTCCTGTGCTTTCATGCCTCTTTCTCTGTTACAACATGGTTCGATTAAAATATAAATCTTGATGCATATACAATAATAGTTGCACGGCTCTTCACAGTTCTCAAGTTTTAATTGAATCATGTGAGTGGAAAAAAAATATCAAATGGGATATAGGCTCTTTACATGATCTTACTGACGTCTAGAAGCTCATATGACGCATGGATATGGATCGAATCCAATCCAATAACTATTGGATCATGTATGTCGACCGTGAGTCCAACGAGAGCAGAGCCAACAATAACTGTCGACGTTGACGTCGCCGCTCACCGCCGTTGACATACACGATCCGATTACCCCGCTCACCGCCGTTGACATACACGATCCGACGTCGCATGTTACCGCCGTTGACATATACGAGCCGACGTCGCCGCCGTTGACATACACGATCCGATGTCGTTGCAGACCTCGTCCTCACTTTTCTCCCACTCAATGCCGTCGACATTCCAAAATAGCGTCTATGCATATAGAATATTTAGGGTTTCCAATTAAGGTTTCCAATTTTGAATAAGCAATTAATGAGACAAATTAAATGGAGGAGATAATTGTGACGGTGAGATACTATATATAGATATTGTATAAAGACCTAAATAGGTTTTTCCTTAATTTATAGATAATATTAACACACTATTAATAACGACTACACGATTAATTGTGGAGGGCTGGGATGGTTGGCCTTCCATATGAATGGAAGGACCAAGTCTCATATGAAAGATATCCTATATATATATATATATATATATATAGGGTAAAATGGGGCTGCCCCCATGGGGGGATCTAACTTGTATGGGTAAAATGGGGCTGCCCCCATGGGGGGAGCTAACTTGGCTCCCCCAGCCCGTTTCATCCATTTTTTTATTTTTTTTAAAAATTTCTTCCGTGGATTTTCATCACTATATCCCTATATTATGTCATTAAAATTTCGCACGAAACAAAGACTCTTATGACATCAATCCAGACAGGGTCGTTTTTAACAATTCTGTTACCGTTAAAAAACGACTGTCTGGATGGAGGCCGTAGGAGTCTCTGTTTTGCACGAAATTTTAATGACATAATATAGGGATATAGTGATGAAATTCAACGGAAGAAATTTTCAGAAAAATAAAAAATAAAAAAATCAGGCGATATGGGGCGGGGGGAGCCAAGTTAGCTCCCCCTAAGGGCATCCCCATTTAATCCTATATATATATATACATATATATACATATTGTAATACACGTTTTGTACACTATGATTTTGAATGTTATCAAGTGTTATTTCAAGGAAATATTGGATTGATAGTATTCACACTTTACGGATACCATAGTCAATAGATTCGCCTTGATGCAATGATTTCATTGAAACTTGTTATGTTTATATCAGAGACCATCTTGTATAAAAATGGACTTCAAAAGGTTCTCTGAATTGTGTAGCACATCAAAACATAGTACCACATCTAGTAATCTGGAATTTTAGTAGTATCTTATAAGTAGTAGAAGCCACTACTAGCATAGGGCCCATAATGTTATAGATTTATACTCATTAGCGCATAATCATATCATTAAGACTAATTAAGCATGATTAGTGCTAATTACCCATCATTAATGATAATTAAGTGCCATTAGCAAAAGTAGGACACATGGAGAGGAAATCATTGGACACGTGTCGTTATATAGTCAGGACAAGTGTCAAAAACTCAATAGTGCCATGTGTCATCATCTTAAGACTAACACGTGTCATGGTGTAGCATGTTGCTTGGGCAACAAGTTATCTCATGTATAAGCCAAACCTCTTACTTGGGCAACAAGCTTTCTCATGAATAAGACATGTGTCATGAGGTATGAATGGCAAGTATTGCCATGTGTCTTCATACATGGATGAGAGGCAACATGTGTCTTGGAGCCTCCCTTACATGTTGACACATGTCACACATGTAAAGGAGGTGGAGGCCTATATATACCCAAGACCTCCCCATTCCATTTCACTCATTCCACGCCCCCCTCACCACCCTAGAGCCCCAAGGCCATCGCGGTTGCTAGAGGAGCACGATAGGAGTACGGCGAAGCTCTGTTGGTGACCAAGAGCGCATTTAAAAGCCGTAACGAAGGTCTGTCCGCATCAAGCCGTAGTACTCGAATCTAGGACGGCTATAGAGGGGGAATTTACAAAAGAAGAAGATCTCGACTCGAGTTAGATATCGATCAGGTGAGGGATTCTCAAGCGCTATTTTAAAGCACTATTCTTTAGCTTTTATACATGATTTTGAATAGCAAGTATGAAATCATGTTTTCTAAAGCTTTTACGCATGAATTACAAGTACCATACAGTTTATATGAAATCAGGTCTTTAGAACGTATTTCAGACGTCGTTTCAGGTGTTTTATTATGATAGCACGTTTTTAAGCGTTTCGTTCTTTGTGGAACACGATTCATAAGTTTCACTACTTAGATTTAAGCTTTTTATATAAGAAATATGTTTTGTGCAGTTACTATGCAATATGAATCGGATTTCAAGTTCTTAATAGTTCTAGTTGTCAGAATATGCATGCTATGTCAAGATTATTTTATGTTCATGATTTAGCTTTTATGACTCGAATTAGCAAGAGTACGATTTATTAGTGACAAGAAAAGAATCAAAATCAGAAGATAAGCACCACAGTAGCTCTTTTATACAAATCATGAACTAGCCATTAGATATGGTGATGTCATTAGATATGACCCTGAAGCCGCCATTAGATATGGCAAACCATTAGATATGGTATCAAGAGGACTTTGGGTCCGCATTCTGTATACATATAGGCTTTGGGCCGTATGCAAGGTGTTTTTGGTCTTTGGGACCGTCTGCGCGTATGACTTAGCTTTGTTTCAACGTTCATGATCCGATAACTTAGCCACAGTGGTGATTAGTACAAACAGCTTGATAGTGATAATTATGTTTCAGTTTATCTGCTTTTGAAGTGATTTCAGTGTTCAGTTGCAAATCCAGCATGTTGTTAATGTCTCTTTCAAGTTATCTCAAAGTATTCAGCATAGTTTTGTATTTCAGCTTTTAGCTATATGTAAAAAGCTTGAGATCCTTTCACTGGGTCGAAGATCATAAATGTGTTTAGACTCGTCCCGTTATATTATATTATGTACAGATCAACAGAATCACGACTAGCAGGGGAAAGGACCGCTTATACACTAGGAGGAGGTGGCTTTTGCTTTTCGTTGTTTTTTGTACTGCCTGTGTAATTTTGTAAGAAGTTGTAATTAGATAGAACTGGTGTAAGATACTTCTTGGTAATGTAAACTTGAAATACAAAGATGTTATGTTTGATGAGATTGCCACATGTTACATTGAGGAAAAAGAAAAAGAAAGATCTCTGTCGCGGCACGTCCTGGTTAGCGGGACGGGTCGTGACAGCTTGTGGTATCAGAGCAAAGGTTTTAGGACCTTGAGTAAGAATTAGATTAGGTGTTGACCTATAAGTATTGGAAGAAAACTTGGTTATCATAATTTGATTTGAACTTAGAAGAAAATTATATTGAAGTTGACCTGATTCCGATGAAGATAAGGGAATTTGATGCTATCATAGGAATAGATTGCTTAAGTACATATCATGCTCTTCTTGACTGTCATAAGAAGCATGCTACTTTTAGAAAATCAGGTGATGTTGAATTCACTTTCTATGGAGAAAGAAGGATATATCCTACCAATGTCATCTCCTGTCTATTGGCCCAGAAGTTGTTAAGGAAGGGATATTCCTCTTATGTTGCTTATGTGTTTAATACTATGGAAGAAGAAATCAGTTTAGAAAATATCTCTGTTGTGAAGGAGTTTCTAGAAGTGTTTCCAAATGAACTACCATGAATTCCTCCTGATAGGGAAATTGAATTCACTATTGACCTCATTCCGGGTACCAATCTAATTGCCTTAGCTCCTTACAGAATGACCCCAACTGAACTTAAAGAACTCAAAACTCAATTGCAGGAGTTGACAGATAAGAGATTTATACAGTCCAATATGTCACCTTGAGGTTCTCATGTTCTATTTGTCAAGAAGAAAGATGGGTCCATGAGACTTTGTATAGATTACAGGAGACTAAACAGAGTGACTGTCCGCAATAACTATCCTCTGCCCAGAATAGATGATTTATTTGATCAATTGCAAGGAACCTCTGTATTTTCCAAGATTGATTTAAGATCTGGTTATCATCAGTTAAAGATTAGAGGAGAAGATGCCCCTAAAACTGCATTCCGAACCCGATACGGGCATTATGAAATCTTGGTAATGCCTTTCGGCTTAAGAAATGCCCCTGCTGCCTTTATGGACTTGATGAATAGGGTTTTCCGTCCATATCTAGACAAGTTCGTAATCGTATTTATTGATGATATTCTAGTATATTCTAAAATAGATGAAGAACATAGAGAACACTTGAGAATTGTACTTCAAACTCTAAAGGAACACTGATTATATGCAAAGTTTGATAAATGTGAGTTTTGGTTGAAGAAGGTTGCATTTCTAGGCCATGTCATATATGGAGAAGGAATAACAATAGATCCATCAAAGATAGAAGCAGTTCTTAGATGGGAATGATGGATAAATGCATCAGAAATGCGAAGTTTCCTTGGATTAGCTGGGTATTATCGAAGATTTGTTGAAAACTTCTCCATAATTGCCACACCACTGACTAGATTAACTACGAAGAATGTGAAGTATAGTTGGGACGAAGAATGCGAGAAGAGTTTTAAGGAACTCAAGAGTCGTCTCACCTCAGCACCTATACTTAGCCTTCCTTCAGGGAAAGGTAATTATGTAATCTATAACGATGCCTCAAGACAAGGGCTGGGATGCGTCTTAATGTAGAATGATAAAGTGATTGCTTATGCTTCTAGACAACTAAAACAACATAAGTTAAATTATCCAACTCATGACCTTGAGTTAGCAGCTATAGTATTTTCCTTAAAGATATGGAGACACTACCTATATGGAGAAACTTGTCGAATCCTTACGGATCACAAGAGTTTGAAATATATTTTCTCTCAGAAAGAGCTGAATTTAAGGCAAAGAAGATGGTTAGAGCTAATCAAAGATTATGATTGTTCCATAGAATATCACTCGGGGAAGCCAATGTCGTAGCTGATGCTCTCAGTCGAAAGTATAAGAGTCAACTATCTCACATAAAAGGAGAATATTATCAGTTGAAAGAGTTACGTACAAAGTTAACCATAAAATAGATCTGGAGCCTTATTAGCATCCTTACAGGTGAGACCCATATTATATGATAAAATTAAGGAGGCACAAGTCCATGATTCTGAAATCATTAGAATGATTGAGAAGATTAAGGAAGGTGATGAAGCCGGATATACAATAGATGGTCAAGAGGTTTTATTCTTTAAAGGAAGATAGCGTATTCCAAGAAAATCTGATATAAAGACCGAGATTCTAGAAGAGGCACATAACTCCATGTATACTATGCACCTAGGAAGTACTAAAAAGTATAGAACACTTAAAAGTTACTATTGGTGGCCTGGCATGAAGAGAGAGATTGCAGAGTATGTTTCCAGATGTTCTATATGCCAACAAACAAAACCGGAGCGTTTGAAACCTGCGGGAACTTTACAGCCACTTCCAATACCAGAATGGAAATGGGAACACATTACTATGGATTTTGTTACAGGATTTCCAAGGACCCGTCGAGGTCACGATGCAATATGGGTCATAGTAGACAGGTTAACTAAGTCTGCACATTTCTTAGCCATTAACATGACATACAGTCTAGACCGCTTGGGAAAGATCTTTGTTAATGAGATAGTTAGCCGTCATGGGGCTCTTGCGTCAATTGTTTCTGATAGAGATCCACGATTTACTTCTAAGCTATGGCCAAGCTTACATAAAGCTATGGGAACGAAGTTAGCATTTAGTACAACCTTTCATCCTCAAACTGATGGCCAATCAGAACGGATTATCTAGACTCTAGAAGACATGCTTAGAGCTTGTGCACTGAGCTTTAAAGAAAGTTGGGATGAACATCTCTCATAATAACAGCTATCATGCTAGTATTGAGATGGCACCTTATGAAGCCTTGTATGGTAGACCATGCAGAACACCTATCTGTTGGAGTGAGGTTGGAGAAAGGAAATTGGTTCAACCTGAATTAAAACAAAGCACAATTAAAAAAGTTGAGGAAATCAAGAGATGCTTGAAGGCAGCGTAAAGCAGATAGAAAAGTTATGCAGACAAACGAAGGAGAGACTTAGAATTTCAAGCGGGAGACCATGTGTTTTTGAAAGTATCTCCATGGAAAGGCCTAATCAGATTCAGGAAGAAAGGGAAACTAAGCTCAAGATACATTGGCCCTTACGAGATCACAGAGAGAATTGGAAGTGTGGCCTATCGTCTTCGACTTCCATCTGAACTAGCAAGGATACATGATTTCTTTCATATCTCCACACTTCGGAAGTTTATTCCAGATCCAACCCATATGATACAACCCTAAGATATTCAACTGAAGAAAAATTGTCATACGAGGAGGTTCCTGTAGAAATTCTAGATTATAAAGTACAAGAGCTTCGTACAAAGAAGATTCCTTCAGTTAAAGTTTTATGGAGGAGTCACACAATATAAGAAGCCACATGGGAACGAGAGGAAGAAATGAGATTTCAATATCCCCACTTATTTTCAAGCTAGCAAAGGTACTTAAATTTCGAGGATGAAATTTATTGCAAGTAGGGGAGAATTGTAATACGCGTTTTGTACACTATGCTTTTGAATGTTATCAAGTGTTATTTCATGGAAATATTGGATTGATAGTATTCACACTTTACGGATACCATAGTCAATAGATTCACCTTGATGCAATAATTTCATTGAAACTTGTTGTGTTTATATCAGAGACCATCTTGTATAAAAATGGACTTCAAAAGGTTCTCTGAATTGTGTAGCACATCAAAACATAGTACCACATCTACTAATCTGGAATTTTAGTAGTATCTTATAAGTAGTAGAAGCCACTACTAGCATAGGGCTCATAATGTTATAGATTTATACTCATTAGCCTATAATCACATCATTAAGACTAATTAAGCATGATTAGTGCTAATTACCCATCATTAGTGATAATTAAGTGTCATTAGCAAAAGTAGAACACATGGAGAGGAAATCATTGGACACATGTCGTTATATAGTCAGGACAAGTGTCAAAAACTCAATAGTGCCATGTGTCATCATCCTAAGACTAACACATGTCTTGGTGTAGCCTGTTGCTTGGGCAACAAGTTATCTCATGTATAAGCCAAACCTCTTACTTGGGCAACAAGCTTTCTCATGAATAAGACATGTGTCATGGGGTATGAATGGAAAGTGTTGCCATGTGTCTTCATACATGGATGAGAGGCAACATGTGTCTTGGAGCCTCCCTTACATGTTGACACATGCCACACATGTAAAGGAGGTGGAGGCCTATATATACCCAAGACCTCCCCATTCCATTTCACTCATTCCACGCCCCTCTCACAACCCTAGAGCCCCAAGGCCACCGCGGTTGCTGGAGGAGCACGATAGGAGTACGACGAAGCTCTGTCGGTGACCAAGAGCGCATTTAAAAGCCGTAACGAAGTTCTGTCCGCATCAAGCCGTAGTACTCAAATCTAGGACGGCTATAGAGGGGGAATTCACAAAAGAAGGCGATCTCGACTCGAGTTAGATATCGATCAGGTGAGGGATTCTCAAGCGCTATTTTAAAGCACTATTCTTTAGCTTTTATGCATGGTTTTGAAAAGCAAGTATGAAATCGTGTTTTCTAAAGCTTTTACGCATGAATTACAAGTACCATACAATTTATATGAAATCAGGGCTTTAGAACGTATTTCAAACATCGTTTCAGGTGTTTTATAATGATAGCACGATTTTAAGCATTTCTTTCTTTGTGGAACACGATTCATAAGTTTCACTACTTAAATTTAAGCTTTTTATATAAGAAATATGTTTTGTGCAATTACTATGCAATATGAATCGGATTTCAAGTTCTTAATAGTTCTAATTGTCAGAATATGCATGCTATGTCAAGATTATTTTATGTTCATGATTTAGCTGTTATGAGCTCGAATTAGTAAGAGTATGGTTTATTAGAGACAAGAAAAGAATCAGAATCAGAAGATAAGTACCACAGTAGCTCTTTTATACAAATCATTGATGAGCCGCCCGAACGACTAAGGCAAAGTATCTCACTAAGGTCGTTGTGACCTCAGTCACTCGAGACTCAAAGCTCAATCAAAAAATAATCAGACCACCAATAAGAGATGAAAATCGATAGAAATCAAAATAACGGTCTCGCTATGATATTAATCTGGTATAGCACCCATGGTCGAACTCGAGGAGCACGAGATGGCCTTGCGGTCTACGAAGTAGTCTAAATATAAAGAAAATAAAAACAAATATTTTTTTGGTGGATTTTAATATTTTTATATTTTTTGAGATTTTTAATTATAAAGAAAATTTGAAAACAATGAAAATAAGCAACTTTCACTAATTATTTAATTACTCTAAAATGGTCCAAAAATTCAAACAAAAATATTTTTAGATTTTTTTTATTTTTTAATGTTTTTGGTGAATTTTTGATGATTTTATGATTTTTATAGAATTTTATAAAAATGAAAGAAGACTAAAATAAATGAAGACTGTCCTTTCAGGTGATGACACAACCAAATGACCAAGGTAAAGGTATCGATTGGTCGTTGCGACCTCGACCACTCGACTAAGTCAATCAAGAAAAATGAACCACTCAGAACAAATAAAATCGATCAAAATACGAAAGCGGTCCTGCTATTGGATTAACCTGGTATAGCGACCAGGGTCGAACTCAAGGAGCACGGGTTGGCCTCTCGGCCTACGAAGTAGTAAAAAGAAATAAAACGAAAGAAGAAACTATTTTTAGTGATTTTTAATTTGTTTTATATTTTTTTTGAATTTTTAATGTATAAAGAAAATAAGAAAAACAAAGAAAGCACACACTTTAACAAATTATTTAAAGCACTAAAAATCAACCAAAAATTCAAACAAAAATATTTTTATGTATTTTATGATATTTAGTGTTTTTGGTGAATTTTTGAAAATTTTCTGATATTTATTTTATTTTCTAAAAATCAAAAAATGGCAGAAATACAAGGTACTGTCCAGCCGAGCCAAAAAGCCTTAGATAAAATATCTAAGAGCCCACAAATGGCCGGGAGGTAATTTTCCTGTAAAGAGAACAAAATGAGGAAAATTTAGGCACCAATTTTATTATTTTTGGATTTTTAATTTAATTACTAGAATTTTTATTAGTTTTTAAGTGTTTTTCAATTTTTAGGGGTTTTCAGTAATGAAAAATAGCCAAAATTGGCTAGAAAATCAACCTAAGCAAGGCAAACAATAGACAATTTTTGTAGAATTTTTAAATGAGTTTTAATCTTTTTTGGGGTTTTTAGAGATAGACAATAGCAAAAATGAGTGTTTTTGAATTTTTAAAAAATATCAAACAAAATAAAAAATGTCCTCAAAAATCCACGAAAATTTTACACCATGGCAGGAGCCATGTGTCCAATTTTCGTTGGATTTGGAGGTGATTTGCTATTTTATTCAAAAATAAGAAGAGGGTACAGTGCACAGGGACCAAAGTGCAAATACCCAAAGTTATGGGTGGTATGGTGCAATTTTCCCAGCAAAACACGCGCCACGCACGTGCCTGGGGCACTCAGGGACC
This sequence comes from Ottelia alismoides, assembly GCA_037367405.1. NCBI lineage: Eukaryota > Viridiplantae > Streptophyta > Magnoliopsida > Alismatales > Hydrocharitaceae > Ottelia > Ottelia alismoides. The sequence continues at coordinate 1,318,675 of JAZKJV010001266.1, forward strand.
CAAATGTAAGAAAAATAAGTCCCAAGGACTTATTGGTAACAGGTACCAAAAGTCCAAGGGCTTATCTGCAAAATACCCAAAATAACACGCACATGTGGAAATATGTCACGCATAGGGGTATAAATGCAAATAAGTAAAACTTTTCATTCATTCAAGAACAACCAGAACTACAGGGGTCTCTATTGCAAATAAACCAGATAAACACGTGACGAAGCACGTGGCATAAAACGCACAGGGGTATATAAGCAAATAAAATAAAGTACGAGGTCCACTATGCAAATAACCCTAAAACTAAACAACTAAGTTCAATATTTACAGGACTAAAACGAAATAAAAAGAAAGACATGACCTAAGGGTAAATTACCCTTTATAAAGCGGAGCGGCTGGATGGCTGCCACGTGGAGGGATCTACGGTCTGAATCAAGTGGCACGCCAGAGCTGGGGTTCTCGGACTGATCCAACGGTCGGGGCCGAGCCACGTGTAGATCTTACGGCTGGGATCAGACTCCTCAGATCTGACGTCGAAGGGAGCTCCAGGGACGAACGGTCCAGATGGCGCCTGGAGCAGGAGGCTGATCGAACGACGATGGAGGATGCTGGAAGAACAGGTCCCCGACGAGACTCACCGGCCTCGTGCGAGCGCAGCTGACCTCCTGGGAGCACTCTGAAGGTCGGAGAAGAATCGTGGAGGGCTCCCGCGTCTGCCGGTAGGCTCCGATGATCGAGCCGTGCTCCGAGAAGCTCGGGCGAGGTCGGCGGAGCTGGGCCTCCTGGCCTGAATGACCCAATCCCTCAGATGAGCTTGGTAGCACCTGCAAAATAGCTCAGGAGACTCGCGGGTCGAGGGCAAATTGCCTCGACCGGTTAGGCGTAGTGACGGTGAACGGTGGGTCGGAATGGCAAGCTCCGGCGAAGGTGGTGGACGGAGGAGCTCGGTTCCCAGCTCCTGTGCGAGCTGGGTTGAGCAGAGGGGTGCAGAAGGTGCGTCGGAAGGAGGCGAATGCGATGGTTGACTCCGATGATCGAAAGGGGTAATGGAGTGGTCGGAATCGAAGATATACAGCGGCGACGCGATTTGGGCGTAAATGGAAATCGATGAAAAAGGACAGCCTAAGGGGCTACCTGGGTGGTCGAAGAGACTGGGGAGGAGCTGCTGAAGCTCCTGGTCGTCGCCTCAAGGATCGTCTCCCTCTGAGGCTTGGTGCTCACGCAGGTGGCGGAGCAGCGGCGGCGTAGCTCGCCGGATCGATGGCCAAGCTCCCTCTCCTCGCTTCGACAGGTTGAGACGCAAGCTGTCACTCTAGCGGACTCTCTGGAGCTCACTGGGGGTGTAGACAAGTGACCAAAGATGGAGAAATGTGGAGGCGGAGCTGCAGCTAAATATGGCTAGGGGTCCGGCTAGGAGAAGTCTGGGCAAGCTCTGGAGCGCGCGGATCCCGAGGATGCGGCTCCGGCGAGGATGTCGGATGCGAGTTTAAGGATTCGGACCCGGGATTTAGGTGATAGGCATTCGGGTTTAGCGGGGAAAAATCCGAGAAATCAGGGGACCCGCTAAGGACCGTGCAAAGTGGTCCTGGGGGGGGGGGGGGTAGTTGACCGGGCGGTCAACATCCCCATGACCCAATAGAATCAGGCCACGTGGCTGAATTTTGAAGTGAAAATTAAGGGTAGCTAGGGCCCGATTCAGCAAAAACTTAAAACATGAAAGACTTTTATTTTATTTTTTTTCTATTTTTTGGTGATTTTTAATAATTTTTTCGAAATAAAAATAAGCTATATACAATATAGTACTATACATAGGTATATGTACAATATATATGGTTTTGATTTTTGATTTTTTTAATTGTTATTTTTGTACAATTTTATTCCTATTTTATATTTTATTTATTTACATTATAAAATAAGGAATAAAAAGATATTTTTATTTAATTTTTATTATTTATATACATGGGTAAAATAAATATGTATGTACATTTATATACAAGGTATATGTACAATGTATTTTTGTATTTTTAATTTTGCTATTTTTATTTTGTTTTTGTTTTAATTGTTTTTATTTTATTTATTTACACTATATAACATAAAATATTTACAACAATTTTGGAAATTAATTTTATTTCTTTACAAGGTTAAATAAATATATAAGAGTGGTTTATGTACATGGTGAAGGTGATGTTTTTGTTTCCTTTTTAATTTTTATCTTTATCTTTTGTTTTTTTATATTTTATAAATATATACAAGTATTTACAAGCATATTTTTGGTAAGGAAAATATTTTTATTTTATTTACATAAATACTTACACATGAGCCCCTATCTCCCTCTACTTTGGCTTTTATGCGGTCAGGCCCATGCTGAGCCCTCCCTTGGGTTAGGTTGCTCAATATTTATTCTAAATATTTCCCTCTTTTTCTTTTTAATCTTTATTCTTTTATTTTTGCACAAAAACATGCTAATTATAGGTTTTTACACAATGCATGCTTTTGGTAATTATTCCTATTTACACATATCTACATGTATTTGCAAAGGTTTTTGTAGCTAAAATATAAGAATAAAGAGTGATGAATGAGTATTCATCATCAGGCTTTAAAGATCATTTAAAAATATCAAATGGTCTGATCAAGGCCTGGAGGTATTTTTCCTGTAAAGTAGAAGTAAAAAGGAAAAATTAGGAAAAATATTTATTAATTTTGGGTTTGTGTTATTTATTAGAATTTTTATGCGTTTTTCAAGGTTTTTTAGTTTTTATGGTTTTTATAAATCCAAAAATAGCCAAAACAGGTCAGAAAATCAAACAAACAAAAACACACAAAATCTGATTTTTTTTGTAATTTTTAAAGAGGTTGTATATTTTTTTTATGAATTTTAAATCTGAACAGGCAGAAAATCAAGGGTTTTTGAATTTTTAAAAATAATAAAAGGGCTCAAAAATTTTCCCAAAAATTGGTGAAAATTCTAAACAGTGGCAGGAGCCACGTATCCAATTTTCACTCAATTTGGATGAAATTTGATATTTTATTTAAAACAAACAAGAGCCCACAGTGCATAGGGACCTGTTCGCAATAAAAATATCTTCTGGGGCCAAAAAGTAACACAATCAAAAGCTCAGGGGGTCCTCGTGCAATTTCTCCAAATTCCCCACGCACGCGGCACGCGGGCTGGCATAGAGGGACCCAAATGTAAAGAAACTTAAGTCCCTGGACTTATTAGCAACAGGTGCTAAAAGTCCAGGGGCTAAGTTATAAAAAGCCCAACAATATTCAACACATGTCAATTTAAACCATTCACAGGGGCATAAGTGCAATTAACTAGAAAGATATTTCATTCAATAACACATCCAGACTACATGCCCATATCATGCAAATTCACCAACATATCACGTGACAATGCACGTGTCCAACATACACAGGGGTAGAAATGCAATTAAAATAAACAACCAGTTCTTTTATGCAATTTTACCAAACTAAAAGTAACTACGGAAAATACTTACAGGACTAAAATGAAAATGCAAAACAGGTGGGGGCCTAAGTGAAATTACCCCACTTATGATCGGAGGGCTGAGACGACGCCACGTGGCTGATCTGACGGCTGCTAGTGCGCTGCGCCTCTCGAAGGGCCCTCGGCTATGATCGGACGGTGGAGAGGGAGCCACGTAGATGATCTGACGCTCTAGAATCGAGGGCGCCTCTCCTCTGCAACGGACGGTCCTGATCAACTCCCCAAAGGGATAAACGGTGTCGGCTGCTCCTCAAATGGACGGCGTGGATCACAACTGGAGCGGCGAGAGGGATCAAACAGCACTGGAAGGTCCTCCAAGAACAGGTGGCCGGCAAACCTCGCAGGCCCAGAACTCGCGCGGTGGACCTCTCCTGCTGCTGCTAAGATGCGGAAGAGCTCCGCCGTGACGTCCCACAGCTGATGCACCTCTCCGATGAGGCCGGGAACCATCGGAGTGGCCTGGCGACGGCGGTGGCCTAGAGCTGCTGTCCCTGCAAAGTAGCGCAACAAGCTCCTGGGTCGAGGGAAAAGTGCCTCGATCCTGTGAGGGGCGAAATAGGTGGCTGGTGCGTCGGGGCGGAGGATCTCCGACGATGCGACGGCGAGGGATATCGACTCCCAGTTCCAGGGTGAACTGGGTTGGATGGATAGGTGAAGAACGTGCAGGGGAGAATGGCGAAGATGATGGCCGGGTCGATCGATGAAAGGGGTGGACGGAGCGAAACTAATCGATGGTCGACGATGAAAGATTGGTCGACGATGAAAGATGAATTTGGGCGTAACTGGAAATTAGAGAAAGATAGAAAGAATCAAGCTTACCGGATGCGTGAGGTCGACTGTGGAAGAGCTCCTGGAGCTCCTGGTCTTCGCCTCGAGGGTCGTCGAGGCCCGAGGCTCGAGCGCTGCTCCTGGGCGGCGTACGGCGGTGAAACGCCACCGGATCAGTGGTTGGGACACCTCCTCCTCACCGCGACACCACCCGCGACTAGCTGTCACTCTAGGGAAGGTAGTGGAGATCCTGGGATGGGAAGGCGGAGCCAAAGATGAGAGAAATTGTGCGGCGGAGCAGGAGCTAAATATTCCTAGGGGTCCGAGAAGATGGGGTCGGGCATGGATATCGGAGCTCGGACCCCGAGGAAAAACCATCGGGCGTGGATCTCGGTTGATGAATCTTTAATCATAACCCGTGGTTTAATGATTGAGTGTTCGGATCAAGGTGCGATAATTGGGAGAAAAGACGGGTCGGGCGCAGATCCACGGGCTAGTGGTCCAAGGGGGGAGTTGACCGGGGGTCAACATCCCCCGTGGACCAATCAGGTGCGGCCACGCATTAATGATTTGGAAATTAAATATAAAATAGTAAATGGCCGAATTTTGCAAAACCTAAAACATAGAAAATGTTTCTTTTATTTTAAACTATTTTTTGTGATTTTTATTTATTTTTTTGAAAAAAAATAGGTATGTACAATATAGTATTAATATATATAGGTATATACAATATTGCATTTTTTATTTTGATTTTTAATTGTTTATTTTTATACAATTTATTCCAATTTTATATTTTATTTATTTATAGAATAAAATTTGGAATATTATGTTATTTTTATTTTATTTTTATTAATTATTTACAAAGGTGAAATAAATACTTATATGTACATATATACATGGTATATATACAATGTTTATTTTGATTTTGATTTTTATTTCTTTTTATTTTATTTTTGTTTTTATGATTTTTATTTTATTCAATTACACTATGAAATATAGAATATGTACACATTTTTATTGGATTTTAATTTATTTATGTATAGGGATAAATAAATAGATAAAGGGTTCTATGTACATGGCTTTTATACAATGATGAAGGGAATTTTATTTTTATTTTTATTTACCATTTTTATTTTGACTTTTTATTTACAAATATATATACATAAAACCATTTTTATTTTTATTTAGAGGGAAATATTTATATATATATATATAGGTATATATGTACACATATGAGCTTCGTTATCTCTCTCTACTTTGGTTTTTATGCGGTCAGGCCCATGCTGAGCCCTCCCTTGGTATTAGATCGCTCAATATTTATTCTAAATATCTCCCTCTTTTTCTTTTGTTTCTTTATTCTTTTATTTATGCACAAAAACATGCTAAAAATGCATATTTACACAATGCATGCTATTTGATAATTATTACTATTTACCGGAATATACATGTGTTTTGCGAAGGTTTTGTAGCTAAAATAAAAGAATAAAGAGTGATGAATGGGTATTTATCACCCCTATACTTAACTTTGCTAGTCCCTTAGCAAACACTTATTTGAAAAATAAGTGAAAAAGAAAAAGAGAAAGAGGAGAAAATGCATGGATTAATGCTGATTATTAAACTTGCCTTCATTAAATTGAAATATGGAGCTCGATCAGATCTTTGGATTAATGATGTGTCGGAACCTTATTTAGACTTAGGTTTAAAACTCAACAACCTCTAAGATCCACTAATCTCAACTCAAGACTCCTCAATAATCCAGATCAGAACAAGTCTACATACACAAACCTTGAAGACTATGAATCTTTCCTTGTGCAGTGTAAGTGAGATATAAGCTCTCCACCTCAGAAGTAGTAACTTGACAACCCTCCCCAACAAGGTAACTATATGACCCTAGTCTGGCCACTCTTTCCTCGAGGAGCGGGGTATTCCCTTCTAAGTTCAAGTTCAACCGGCTCAAGAAGAGGAGGAAGAAGAGAATGGACCATGGCCAGTGTAGCCATGTATCCTTGGGAGCTCAACCAGTGTAGCTAAGTCTCCCTGCTGCAAGCTACATAAGATGGAATCCATAAGTCTCAAGCTTTGCTTAATTGTACTATATACATACTCCGGTGGGATTATCATTTACTATCAGCCCCACCACTTTTTTGGAGTTATTTTCTTTTTGCATTTTTTTCAAGTGCATCTATACAACATATTTACAATGTGCAACATATATACATAAGGAGTTTTTCCTCTTGAGCCAGTAGACTATCCCTCTTTTGAAGCATCATTGCAACCCACAACTCCTGTCGTTAGACCTCATGGCAACCGGACCAAATTGAGACGCACTTCCTTCACTAAAAGAAGAAGAGAGGTTCCGCCTAGAAGTACTACCCTCATATGCTACCCCAAGTCAAGGAAGTCTGCCTCCTCACCACTTCCTCCGTAGAGAGCTCGGTGTAAAGTGCGAGTCCAAGTCAAGCCATTGTCTATATGAGTCATGTGTGTGTTGTTAAGTGCTCTACTTAGGCTCATTGAGATGACATGTGATCATAGCCTAGTGGACTCAAAGAATTAAGTGACCATGGACCTGAAAAGCCTTAACCCTAAGCCCTATAAGGTTCCTCTTAGAATTAAGTGGATTAAGATCTTAATCAAGCTCCATTTCCCAATTTAATTCCAGGTTAGTTTAAATGTCAACTATAATCCAGTAAAAACTATACACATATATACAAGGATGCTATTTACACAAATGCAAAATTTTTGAAAAATGTTTTGAAATCATGGATGTATGCATGAATGCAAGTTTTGCAAAATATTTACACAAATTTACACAAGGTTTTTGCAAACTTTTGATTTTCAAAACATTTTGGAAAAATTTTGTACTATATACATAATTTTGATATGAAAATATTTACACAATCTTTACTCAAAAAGTTTTTGAAAACATTTTTACAAAAATAATTTGTACAATAGCTATGTATGTGCAAATAAAAGAATGATTATTTAAAAGGAAAATTTTTAATTTTTATGGATTTTTGGGTTTTTAGCCATTTTTATTTATTTACACACTCACACAAAGTACGAGTTATGGCTAAAGTATATATGAAATATATACACACCCCCTATACTTAGATCGAACGATGTCCTCAGAGTCAGGAGCGATGAAGAAGACATAACTCGTGCTTAGTATAGGGAAGTGAAAAGGAAGGCTATATACAAAGACGAATGAAAGAATAGAAATCAAGAGGGTCTCGGCTTTTCCCCTATACTTAGGATCAAATAATCCTAAGTATAGCAGTCTGTAAACAAAAGAAAAACCGAGTGAAGAATGTACAGGGTCTACCCCCCTATACTTAGGGTAAAATATCCCTAAGTATAGGCAGCAAAAACAGGGGTAGAATGAATCAAAAGAAATACCCGAGAGTCCTACATCCCCCTATACTTAGGGTAAAGTACACCCTAAGTATAGCATAATCAAAAGATGAAGAAAGGGATGTGGGACTAAAGAATGGAATGATATGGACAACTGGATCTATACAAGTCGGGAGAACAATGATAATCAGGCGTGAGATGCAATAGATGTGAGTCAAGAGACCACATCTCACGCAAAATGAATAGGGGCAACATCAACGACCCGCGGCTCATGATCTAGAAATGGCTTGAGCCGCTGGCCGTTCACTCGAAAGGTACTCTCAGAAGACAACTCAGATATATCGATACTTCCATTGTCGTATACCTTTCTCACTAGATACGGCCCCTTCCATTTGCTCTGTAGCTTCCCTGGAAATAGACGAAGCCTAGCATCAAACAACCATACTCTCTGTCCAGGCTCGAAATGCTTGTGGCTGATATGAGAATCATGCCACTCCTTCACTCTCTCCTTGTAGTGTAGGCTGTTTGAGAAGGCGATTTCATGAAGATCCTCCAAGGCTGCTAACTCTGCCCTCCTCTGATCTCCTACACTATCTGGATCCAAAAGTATATCTTTGACTGCCCAAAGTGACCTGTGCCTCAACTCAACAGGTAAATGGCACGGCTTGCCATAAATGAGGCAAAAGGGAGATGTGCCCAAAGGTGTCTTGAAAGACGTCCGATATGCCCACAAGGCCGAGTCCAAAAGCTGTGATCAATCCTTTCGGTCAGGACGGACGGCTTTCTGTAATATAGTCTTGATCTCCCTGTTCGACACTTTGGCTAGACCATTCGTTTGAGGGTGGTATGGAGTGGCAACTTGATGGTCTATGCCGAACTCGCTAGCAAGGGCCTTCACCTGGTCGTTGACGAAATGAGACCCCCCGTCAGATATCAACACTCGAGGTACCCCGAACCGTGTAATGATATGCCTCCTCAAAAATATGCAAACAGTCCTAGCATCTGCGGTTCGGGCGGGGATGACCTCAACCCAACTACTAACATAATCCACGGTCAACAGAATGTACTCGAATCCCTGACTCTTAGGGAATGGACCCATGAAATCGATGCCCCATGCGTCAAAAACCTCACAGAAGTGAATGGTCTACATCAACATCATATTACGCTGTCCACAAGTGACCATCCAGTGACTGTCAGTACACCTCTTCACGAACTCATCAGAGTCCTTGAAGAGGGTAGGCCACCATAGGCCGGATTGGAGCACTTTCTGTGCCGTTCTCCGCCCAGAGTGATGTCCTCCTGCCTTAAGCTTGTGGCAGTAAGTGAGGAAGCTATGGTGCTCCTCCTGAGGAATGCTCCTACACCAGACGGTATCTCCTCCTTCATGGTAAAGGATGGGATCCTCCCAGTGGTAGGACGTGGCCTTCGCGAGGAAGGTCTCAAGTCTCTGCCTGGGCCAATCCCGTGGAATTTTCTTAGCAACAAGAAAGTTCACAATATCGGCGTACCACGGGAGAGAGGCGATAGCAAGGATCGCCTCATCTAGGAAGGTCTCACATATAGGCTCAGTCTGCTCAGAATCCTCAAGATACTCTAATCGGGAGAGATGATCCGCCACCACATTCATGACTCCAAGCTTATCCTTAATCTCTATGTCAAACTCCTGGAGTAGAAGGATCCATCTGGTCAATCTGGCTTTGGAATCCTTCTTTGCCATGAGGTACCTGATGGCGGTATGATCAGTGTATAAGGTCACTCTAGATCCAATAATGTACGATCTGAACTTATCTAGGGCAAAGACTACGGCTAGCATCTCCTTCTCAGTGACTGTGTAGTTCCGTTGTGCGGCATCCAATGTATGGCTAGCGTGGTGAATGTCAAATGGGACTCCATCCCTCCTCTGTCCCAGCACGGCCCCTACAGCAAAATCGGAGGCATCCGTCATGATCTCGAATGGGAGAGACCAATCAGGCGGCTGGAGAACAGGAGCCTCAACAACACATCGCTTGAGAGTCTCAAACGACGAAAGACACTTGTCAACAGCAAGGAACTCGGTGTCTTTTGTCAGCAGGTTAGTCAACGGTCGGGCAATCCTACAAAAATCATGAATGAATCACCGGTAGAAGCCGACGTGCCCCAGGAAAGACCGTAACTGCAGTAAATTGGACGGCGGTACGAGTTTTCTAATGGCATCTACCTTGGCCGGATCAACCTCCATGCCTCTGTTGGAGATGATATGGCCAAGCACCGTCCCTTGAGTCACCATGAAGTGACTCTTCTCCCAAGATAGCACAAGGTGAACCTCAATGCATCGCTGAAGGACTCAGTCTAGGCAGTCAATACAGGAGTCGAATCCGTCGCCGTAAACCGAGAAATCATCCATGAAGACCTCCAAGCACTCCCCCACCATGTCCGAAAAGATAGACAACATGCATCTCTGAAAAGTCGCAGGGGCATTGCATAGCCCAAATGGCATGCGTCTGAAGGCGTATGTGCCGAAGGGACAGGTAAAGGTAGTCTTGTCCTGGTCCTCGGGAGCGATGGCCACCGGGTTGTAGCCGGAGTACCCATCCAGAAAACAGTAGTGGCTCTTCCCTGCCAGTCTCTCAATGATCTGATCTATAAAGGGCCGGGGGAAATGATCCTTCTTGGTGGCCTGGTTGAGTCATCTGTAATCCACGCAGACCCGCCAAGAAGTGGGTATCCGGGTAGCGATCTCCTCTCCAGACTCGCTGACTACTGTAGTGATGCCCGTATTCTTAGGCACCACATGCAACGGACTGACCCACTTGGAGTCGGAGATGGGGTAGATGATAACCGAGAATTTAGCAAGGGTCACCATAAATAATATGTCTAAAGTGTCGCTGAGGCGACCACTCACAAAACACCCGGTTAATTAGCAATTAACCCACAATGAAAGAATGAATAAATTAAGTCCAAAAAGAGATATGAATTAATCTTTATTACTCTACCATAAAATGTACAGTGAACAAGCATGTAGAGGTCAAGCCACAGAGAGTAATAAAAAAATGCATAATCCTACAATGTGCATCTATCACAGAGTCATCCATGTGTGAAGCCTATTTTTGTGGGTTTTTGAATTTTATATATTTTTTTATATATTTTATTATTATTATTTTTATTTATTATAATATAATTAGGTAATATATATATATTTTATAGAATATAAATATATAAATATATGTATACTCATAGAGGGTGAGCATATAGCTTATAATACATGCATTATATCTATATGTATGTATAAACAATAATAGTATATATATATTTTTTTAATTTTAATTTTAAAATTTTGTATATTAATAAATAAATATATATATATATAGATGTATACATAGATATATTTTTTGTATATAATTTTTTTTATTTTCTCTAGAATAGGGGGATATATATATAAGGGGTGCTATAATATTTATAAAAATACTCAAAAATAGTCAAAAATTTAGATTTAAAGTCTTTTTGGTATTTTTTCATTTTTTACTTTTTTGGTGATTTTTGGGTATTTTTCAAATTGTTTTTGGTATTTTAAATGCTGAAATAGGGGAAAACAGTGAAATAGGTACTGGCTGTAAGTAAAATAGGGATAAAAAATAACAAACAACCACAAAACTTTTCCACACTATTTTTCTAATAAATATATAAAAGATAGAAGTAATAGGAACTGAGTTTACATTTTTCTGATTTTTCTTTAATTTTATATATTTTTTTGAAGTTTTTGTGTATTTTTCAATTTTTAAGGTTTTTCTTTTGAGATTTTTAGGGATTTTTGGACTGACACTAAAATAGGTCAAAATACACACTAAGGATTTTTTTTTGGAATTTTTAGAGGTTTTTAATATTTTTTTGGTATTTTATAAGTTAGACAGTGAATAAAAGACATGTTTTTTTATTTTTAATAAATGCAAAAATGCAAAAAAATTAAAAACTAAAAATGTAGCGTGCAAGGGTACACTAACAGGAGCTTATGTCTATTTTTGCAAATTTTTTCAAAGAAATATAAAGCACAAAATAAATAGACAAAGCATACAAAAATAAATGGCCTGGCAGGGGTATTTTTGCAATTAAAATATCTCTCAGGGGCATACATGCAAAAATTACAACAGAAATAAACATTTATTTTTATTTTCAGGGCCATTTGACAAATACCAAAACCCGGCAGGGTTTACATGCAAATTTCACGCGCTTCACGTGGGGTATGCACGTGAGGGGCAGAGGGACTAAAATGTAAATACAAAAAAAATATTTTTGGTATTAAACTACAAATACAAAAAGGCGGGGGTTGAATCTAAAATTTACCCCTAATAAGCGTGCGATCCGATGGTTGGGCCGCTTCCACTTGCCACGTGTTGTGCTCCTGTCGGCCAATGACGATTCGCAGATGACGGCGGAGATTAGATCAGCCTCGCTGATCGGACGGTCGATGCGGCGCTTCATCTGACGGTGCTGGTTCAATCTGGGCCGACTCCTTTGATCTGACGGTGCTGGAGATGCCTGGAAGAACATGGAAGAAGCTCGCCCCCGGCGAGCTTCGATCGAGCACCTCGGGCTCCTCCGGGCATCTCCCTCGCCTCTGACGTGCTCTACTCGTGGTTGGCGACCTTCCGCATCTCCTGAAGGTTCTCTCATGGCTCCTGGAGGTCCGAGTCGTTCGGACGAGGTCGGAGAAGTAGGGGACCTCCAGGAACCTCTTCCTGGTTCGATTCGAGCCCAGATGGGGCTCTTCCTTCGTTTGACCTGCATAGGAAGAATCGGGGGCGCGAGGGCTACCTCCTCGACCCGGGGTTTTGAAGCTTGGCGGCAAGATGGAGTGAGGCGGAGGGGCTCCGACGAACGACGGAGGAGGAGCCCCGATTTGCGAAGACCAGGGGTCCTCGGTTGGTCAAAGGCGATGGATCGATGGAGAATGCGATGGGAATTGAAATGGGGTGCATGTGGCGGTCGGAGACAGTTGGTTTCACAGTGAAGAAGTCGCCGGAGCGGAGCTCCGACGAACTTCGAATTTAGAATTTTACGCTACAGGGATTAACTAAAGTCTAATCTAACAACTGGAATTAAAAGCTAGCATTAAAACCTAACTAAAAAGCATAAAAGGGAGAGCTCTTATACCTGGGGGCCACCAGGGAGCAGGGCGGACGCCGGAGCTCCGCCGTGACAAAAGTCTCCTTCCTCTGGCTGAGTCGAGGCGCTGGAGCACTCCCCCTGTCACGAGGAACGGTCCAGGAACAAGATCAAAGCTTTAGGTTGGAATGAAATTGGCCAAATTCGAGGAAGGAGGCGGAGCTACTTATTTATAAACATTGGCAGGGTCCTTATTGACCGGCGATTATTACTTAATCCAATGAGTATCTGATCGATCCAAGTTATTGGCGGGCATCATGGATAATCAGAGAGCAATTCTGGTGAAGGAAGCGAGCTCGATCGATGGATGGGATGGCCGTAAAAAAGGGATGAAAATCGGGGAAAAGATGGTTCAGAGACGCCAGAGCTGGGATGGGACAGTTGACCAGGGGGTCAACAAAGGCCGGCGCCCCATTGGTCCACGTCAGCCGCTAAAAGACAAAAAGGAAATTTGAGCCTAAATTGATTTATTTACCATAGTAAATGATTTTATTAGAATTTTCTTAAAACATAAAAAATGTGTATTTTTTGTGTAGTATTTATTTGTGATTTTTATTGAATTTTCCGAAGTGTTTTATTATGGTTTTAATTTAATAATGTGTATATGTATGTATTTACATGTATTTGTGTGTATTTTATTTTTAATTTGTTTATTTTCTTTTATTATTTTATTGGATTATTTTATAAATTTGTAATTTAGTTTTGTGAGTACAAAGTTATTTTTATTTAATTTTCATGAGTTTATTTCCATTTTTAAATAAATAGGTATATGCATATGTAGGTATCCTTATAGGTATTCTACCTATATATTTTGTATACTTAATTTATTTAATGTATTTTCTTGATTTTTATTTTGGATTCATATTTTTAATGAGTTGTGTATAATATTTTCATTATTATAAAAATATAAAAATATAAAAGAATAAAAGAATAAAAGGATAAAGTCCTTTTCATTTATATATAGATGGATAGCATAGGTATTTTATCTATGAATCTTATAGACTTATTTTATTTTATAAATTCTTTTTGGTTTTCTTTTACTTTTAATATAATCATGCATTATATACATTATTTACATGATTCTGAAAATATAAATTTGTTGCAATAATGAATGATGAATATTTGGAATATTTTAATGAATACTATGTACAAGGAGGGCCAAAAACCTAACTTTTGCATATGGACTCCAAAAATTATGAAACCAATTTTATTAAATAGTTCATGGAAAGCTATATACAATTAAAGGTGAGTTTGGGTGATTTGGAGTTTTTATGTGCAAGATATGGGTCTGTGAAGTTGAGATTTTGGCTTTTTATTCTGTATATAAAATGTACACTGAGTATTATTTTTACACAAACTCAATTTTGTATTTTTATTTACATTATTATCTACAACTTTCATGAACAAGGTTTCTTTATTTGAGGAATAAATTATTATGTACAAAATAGGTGTCAAAAATGCATAAATAAATGCATGAATAAATGAGGTATTTATTGTACACTGGCCCTTATCTCCCCCTACTTTATTCCTTGTCGACCAATACCATACTAGCCTTGGTCTCGGGGTTTGGGTCATAAAATATCTTCAATATTTTATTCCTTTTTCTTTTCTTTTCTTTATTCTATAATTTTGGCATTAAACACAGTATTTAATGTATACTTAATACAATGAATCGTGAGTGCTATTATGTACAATTTGATGCTATTTACATGCATTTGCTGGGGTTTTTGAGGCCAAAATGATAGAATAAAGGTGATGAAATGGACATTCATCACCCCCTTATACTTGCCTTTGCTAGTCCCTAGCAAACACTTATGCAATAAGTACAAAAAGAATAAAGAAAAGAAAAAGGAGAATTAAAGAAGGATAGAGTGAATAGGGGTGCTTTCAGTGCAATGCATGTCTTTACAAAATCTGAATTTGGAGCTCCTGTCAGACCTTGGGTGTAGATGTGTGTGGAACCTAGTCGGGAACCAGCTCTAAAATACAACAGCCTTCGATAGTCACAGAACTCGGTTCAACCCACCTCAATAGCCTGGTCAGAACTAGTCTACATCATACGCAAACCCTTATAACTATGAAGCTGACTTGTACAGTGTAAGTGATAGCGGCTCTCCCCAACTGAAATGATAATGGAACTGACTTCTCCAGAATGACAACCCAATGATTCCCCAATCCAACAGCTCTTTCCTCGAGGAGCAGGGTATTTCCCTTCTAAGTTCAAGTGGCAACCAGCTCAAGAGGAGGGGGTTAAGAGAAGAATGGACGGTAGCCAGTGTAGCTACCTATCCCGGGATGCAAGACCAGTGTAGTCAAGTCATCCAGCTGCAGGCTCACATTTTTGACTTTGGAACTCAAGCTTGCTTATTAGCTTTACAACATATGTACATACTTCGCAGGCATTTTATTTTTATACAGGCCTGACCATTTTTTTCTACATATTATTCACAACAGCATTTACATAAGGAGTTTTTCCTCTTGAGCCAGTAGACTATCCCTCTTTTGAAGCTTTATCGCAACCCACAATCTCCTGTCTTTAGACCTCATGGCTATTGGACCAGGTTGGGGTGCACTTCCCTCCCTAGACGAGGACGAATGTTTCCACCCGTGTGCGTCTCAGACTGGCAAATCCAACCCCCTCACCACTCCAACTAAGTTGAGCCAAGTGAAAGGTGCAAGTGTCCAAGTTAGGTCATGTCGGCAAGAGTCGTATGTGTGTTTCGAAAAGTTCTAGTTAGTCCACTGAGGTGACTTGAACCCAGCCCTGATTTCTCAAAGAATTAAGTCTGTATAGACCTGAAGTACCTTAGATCTAGTTCCCATAAGGTTCCAGTGCAGTTAGGTGTGGTAAGGTCTAACCGAGCTCCAATTTGAGACTTTATTAGACTGATTCAATCATCAAGCTCACTCGAAAAGAATATGAATGGTATGCTTATGCTATGCACAATGAATGATGCAATGCAATTTTTTTCACAAAGAATTTAAAAGAATCAAAGAATATTTTACACAAAGAATTTTTGCAAATAAAATAAGAACTTGACATACAAAAAGTATATACAATTATTTACACGGGCGTGCCGCTTTATTTACAAAATGAAGTAGTTTATTTAGAATCGTACAGAGAGAATTGTATGTGTCTTATTTATGACTTACAAGAATTTATAATGGTGTTCTTCTTTCTAAGATTTAGTTTTCGAAAATAATTTGGCAAACTCTAGTTCACGATAATTTTTGCAATCATTTACACACATTTGAAAACTATTTTTGCAAAGATTTTTCACACTATATATATACAATTTTCACAATAATTTTGACAAGCATTTTTCAAAATATTTGCACATAGGTTTTTCAAATCCTTTCTTTCACACAAATAAAAATTTTTGCAATCCAAACAGTTTCACACAGGTTGAAATCATTTCACATCAAATTTTTCAAAACTGGTCATACTATTTTTCAAATCATACTGTATAGGTATCTGACCTGATTTATTAATCAATATATACAAAAGAAGTAAACAATAATTGATGTATAATAAGGTTTTGGCTCTTATAAGCTTTATTTGGGATTATGCTTATTTTTGTATCAGAGAGTTTTGTGCAGACTCCTCAGACTTATTCAAGAACCATTTTTCGCAAGAGTTTTGAAAGCTTTAGTCCAAAATAATTTTGCAAACATGTACACGTATTTGAAAATGATTTTACAAAGGTTTTACACATCATAGATAGGTTTTCCAAAACTATTTTGACAATCAAAATTTTACAATCATTTGTACACTAGTTTTCATACATTTTGATTTCACGCAAAGGAAATAAATTTTACACACATAGCTGATTTTTCAAAAGTTGAATACTTGTACACACTATCTTCAAACAATTTTCACAAGGTTTTTTAAAGAAGCTTTCTTTCACAAAACATCTTTCTGACTTAATAATCAGTATAAATACAAAGAGCCTGAGGAGCTCACAATCATCTTTTATTATTATAAAGTTACTTATTGCTTTTTAAATTGAATTGATGTTTTATTTTTCAGTATGAGTTATGGCTTATAGTATATACATGGTATATACGACCCCCCTATACTTAGCTTGAGCTATGTCCTCATAGATCGAAGAGAAAAGCAGAGACATAACTCGTACTGAGTATAGACAAGTCTAAAGAATAAATATGAATGAAATGAACGAATGAGAAGTTGACCGTCCCCCCTATACTTAGGATCAAGTGATCCTAAGTATAGAAGTCTGTACAAAAAGCAGGGAGGGTCAAGGGTGGGAATACACAGATCGTACTTAGATTGTCTCCCCCTATACTTAGGGTAAGATACTCCTATGTATAGACAAGAAGAAGAGACAATGGAGAGGATCGGAATGAAATGAAAAACTCGGGGTGCACCTCCCCCCTATACTTAGGACAAAGTACGTCCGAAGTATAGAAAACTGTCTACAAGGGCGACACCTTTTAGATAGAAAAAGAAAATAGAAAAGGAAAAGAAGAAAAGAAGAAAAGAAGAAAATGAGATAAACAGTGGTTGGAGTACATCGTCTGGATCCTCTGATGCTGGAGGTGCTGAGGGAATGTCATCATGGTGCATGAGCTGAACGGAGTCAACAACGGCCAGGAATGTGTCTGGTTCTAAGTAAGGCTTCAGGAGTTGGCCATTGACGACGAAGGGCTGTACGTCAGGGGACAATTCTGATATGGCAATGCTTCCATAGTCACGCACTTCACAAACTCGAAATGGCCCTGTCCACTTACTCTTTAATTTGCCTGGAAATATCCGCAACTTTGCATCAAATAACCACACTTTCTGTCCAACGTCAAAGGTCTTTCGTCTGATGTGCCGGTCATGCCAGCGTTTCACCTTCTCCTTGTACATCAAGGTGTTATCGTATGCATAGTCTCAGAATTCCAAGAGCCTGTTCAGATCGTCTTTCCTCTTCTGACCACTTTTGCGTGAGTCCAAATTACAACTGTTGATTGCCCAAAGAGACTTGTGAATTAATTCCACGGGCAGATGGCACGGTTTTCCATATACAAGACGATAGGGCGACATGCCCAAAGGAGACTTGTAGGCGGTTCGGTAAGTGATAACCAAGCCAAGTGACTAAGGTAAAGGTACTAAATGGTCGTCGCGACCTCAATCACTCGGTCGTGTAAATCAAGAAAAATAGACCACCAATATAAAAATCAACTCGAAAATCAATAGCGGTCTTGCTATTAGTTTAACCTGGTATAGCGACCAGGGTCGAACACAAGGAGCACGAATTGGCCTCGCGGCCTACGAAGTAGTCAAAAAGGAAAGAAAAGGAAATAAAAAGGTATTTTTGGTGGTTTTTTAAGTCTTTTTATACTTTTTTGGATTTTTAATGTATTAAGAAAATAAAAACAACAACCAAACAAGATAATTCAACTATTTATTAAATGCACTAAAAATCAACCAAAAATTCAAATAAAAATATTTTTGTGGTGTTTTATAATTTTTACTATTTTTATTGAATTTTTGGGATTTTTCTGACGTTTATTTAATTTTCTAAAAATAAAACAAGGTCATAAATTGTAGGTACTGTCCAGCCGAGCTTAAGGGACTTAGATAAAATATCTAAGAGTCCCCAATAAGCATGGAGGTATTTTTCCTGTATAAAGAAGAAAACAAGGAAAATTTGAGCACCTAAATTATTATTTTTAGGTTTTTAGTTTATTTATTAGAATTTTTATAAGATTTTAAGTGTTTTTCAATTTTTAGGTGTTTTAGGCAATGAAAAATAACCAAACTTGGCTAGAAAATCAAGCACAACAAAACAAATAGTAGATAGTTTTTTTGTGATTTTTAGATGAATTTTAATATTTTTTTGTGATTTTTCAAATCAGACAATAAAGGAAATGGATGTTTTTGAATTTTTAAAAATATCAAATTAAAATAAAAATGTCTCCAAAAAATTCCAGTTATGGCAGGAGCCATGTGTCCAATTTTCATTGGATTTGGAGTAGGTTTGCTATTTTATTAAAATCAAACACAAGGGCACAGTACACAGGGACCTAAACGCAAATGCCAAGAGTCTTGGGGGGTCCGGTGCAAAATACCCAGGTAAACATGCGCGTCGCGCGTGCCTGAGGCACTTAGGGACCTATCTGTAAGGAAAACAAGTTCCGAGGGCTATTTGGTAACAGGTACCAAAAGCCCAAGGGCTTGTCTGCAATTAACCCAACAATATACGCACATGCACTATTAAATTACGCACATGGGTATAAATGCAATAATCCAAAAGTTCTCATTCAATTCATAACATCTCAGAACTACAAGGCACAAGATGTAAATAGCCCAGAAAACCACGTGTCGAAGCACATGCTACACCATACACAAGGGCATAAATGCGAAAGAAATAAAGTGCAAGGTTCTTAATGCAATTGTACCCAAAAACTAAACAACTAAACTGAATATTTATAAGACTAAACGCTAAATAAGATAAAAAGGAGGGCCTAAGGGTAAATTACCCTTTATTAAGTCGAGCCGCTGGATGGATGCCATGTGGTAGATGGACGGTCCGGATCAGATGGCTCTCCAAAGCTAGGCTCCTCGGGCGAATCGGACGGCGGATGCGTGGCCACGTGGAGGATCGAACGGTGGAGGGCGTCGGTGGCTAAACCTCGCGCATCGGGCGGTTCAGATCGCCTCTCCCAGTATGTGACGGTGACGGGACCTCCTCAGGTGGACGGTCGAGATGAAAACTGGAGGTCGAAGGCGATCGGACGGTCGGGGAAGATGCTGGAAGAACAGTTGGCCGGCGAGCTTCACCAGCCCGACACACGCGCTGAGATCCTCCCCTGCTGCTCCTGAAGATCGGAAAAGCTCCTCCGTGAAGCCCCGCAGCTGATGGTGGCCTCCGATGACCCAACCGAGCTCTGGAGAGCTCCGGCGAGGTCGATGGAGGTGGAGCTACTGGACCTGAGTCAAAGGACCTCAGATGGCCCTCGCTGTACCTGCAAAATGGGTCCAGAAGACTCGCGGGTCGAGGACAAAGTGCCTCGACCCTGTTAGGCGTGGTGACGGTGATCGGGGGGTCGATGGGGGCGAGCTCCGGCGAGGGTGTAGACGGAGGAGCTCGAACCCCAGCTCCCGTGCGAGCTGGGTTGAGTGGATGGGTGCAGAACGTGCGCGGGAGGAAGGCGGAGGCGAAGGTGGATTCCGATGATCGAACGGAGAAGTGGGATGGTCGGAATCAGCTAGAGACGACGACGGCGCGAAATGGGGATGATCGGAAATTAGCGAAAAGCAAAAGGAACTGGGTCTACTTGGGTGGACGAAGCGACTGTGGGTGAGCTTGCGCAGCTCCTGGTCCTTTCCTCAAGGAGCGTCGGTCTCCGAGGCTCGAGCTTCGGCTCTAGGCGGAGCACGGCGGTGTATCTCGCCGGATCAGTGGGCCACTGCCCCTCTCCTCGCTGCGACAGCACCTGGAGCGAGCTGTCACTCTCACTCACGCACTGGAGGTCACTGGGGGTGGAGCGAATGAGCCAAAGATGCGAATTGCGGAGCTCGAGCTATATACTGTTGGAGGGTTCCGAGAAGATGAGCGCGGGTAGGGCAATGGAGTGCGCGGATCTCGAGGCGGATACCTCGGCGAGGTCTCGGATGTTATCATGTATGAATCAGACCCGGGGTTTAGGCGAGAGGGAATCGGGTTTAGGTGTGAAATTAGGGAGAAGTCGGGTCGGGCACCTAACCCGTGGGAAGTGGTCCTGGGGGGGGGGGGGGCAGTTGACCGGGCGGTCAACAATCCCCAGGGCCAATAGGAATCTCGACCTGGAAAATAATTGAAATTCTATTAAAAATAACAAATGGCTTATTTAATTATAAACTCAAAACATGAATATTTTTTGTTTTAATATTTTCTATTTTTTTGTGATTTTTACTTAATTTTTCAAAGTAAAAATAAGGTATTTACATAGTAGGGCTATATATAGGTATATATACAATATGTATATTTTAATTTTGATTTTTAATTTGTTATTTTTATACAAATTTTATTCCCATTTTATATTTTTTTTATTTATAACATAAAATAAGGAATAAAAAGATATTTTTATTTTTATTTTTATTATTTATATACATAGGTGAAATAAATACATATGTATATTTATATACATGGTATATTTACAAAGTATTTTTTGGATTTTTAATTTTGTTCTTTTTATTTTATTTTTGTTTTAATTTATTTTTTTATTTACACTATAATCTAGAATATTTACAAACTTTTGGAATTTTATTTATTTATAAGGCTAAATAAATAGGGATGAGTGGACTATATACAAGGCGACTATGTACATGAGTGATGTTTTTATCTTCTTTTTAATTTTTCTATTTTTATCTTATTTTTATCTTTATAAATATATACAAGTATTTACAAGCCTATTTTAGTCTCTTTTTGGGAGGAAAATATTTTTATTTTATTTACATATATATTTACACACATGAGCCCCTATCTCCCTCTACTTTGGCTTTTTATTGCGGTCAGACCCATGCTAAGCCCTCCCTTGGGTTAGGTTGCTCAATTATTTATTCTAAATATTTCCCTCTTTTTCTTTTTAATCTTTATTCTTTTATTTTTTGCACAAAAACATGCTAATTATAGGTTTTTACACAATGCATGCTTTTGGTAATTATTTCTATTTACAACTATATACATGCATTTGCAAAGGTTTTTGTACCTAAAAATATAAGAATAAAGAGTGATGAATGAGTATTCATCACCCCCTATACTTAACTTTGCTAGTCCCTTAGCAAACACTTATTTGAAAAAGAAGTGAAAAAAGAAAGAAAGAAAGAAAAAGAAAAAGAGAATGTAAATGGATCAAGGTTGATTTATTTAACTTGCCTTCATTAAATTAAGGTATGGAGCTCGATCAGATCTTTGGATTATTAATGTGTCGGGAACCTTATTTGGACTTAAGAACTCAACAGCCTCTAAGTTCCACTAATCTATAACCAAGACTTCCTCACTGCTCCAGGTCAGAACAAGTCATCAACCACAAACCCCTGAAGACTATGAATCTTTTCTTGTCTTGTGGATGTGAGGTCTAAGCTCTCCACCTCAGAAATGGCAACTGACAACCCTCCCCAACAAGGTAACTCTATGACCTCAATCTGGCCACTCTTTCCTCGAGGAGCGGGGTATTTCCCTTCTAAGTTCAATTTCAACCGGCTCAAGAAGAGGAGGAAGAAGAGAATGGGTCAAGGCCAGTGTAGCCATGTACCCTTGGGAGCTTGACCAGTGTAGCCAAGTCTCCCTGCTGCAAGCTACATAAGGTGAATCATGAACTCAAGCTTTGCTTATTGCACTCTATATACATACTCCGGTGGGATTATCATTTTCTATCAGACCCACCACTTTTTTGGAGTTATTTTCTTTTTGCATTTTTTTCAATGCATCTATACAACATATACATGTGCACCATATATACAAGGAGTTTTTCCTCTTGAGCCAGTAGACTATCCCTCTTTTGAAGCTTTATTGCGACCCACAACTCCCTTCGTTAGACCTCATGGCAACCAGACCAAGTTGAGATGCACTTCCTTCACTAAAAGAAGAAGAGAGGTTCCGCCTAGAAGTACTACCCTCATATGCTACCCCAAGTCAAGGAAGACTGCCTCCTCACCACCTCATCCGTAGAGAGCTCCGGTGCATAGTGCTAGTGTCCAAGTAAAGCCATTGTCTATATGAGTCATGTGTTGTTGTTAAGTGCTCTACTTAGGCTCATTGAGATGACATGTGATCATAGCCTTGTGGACTCAAAGAATTAAAGTCACCATGGACCTGAAAAGCCTTAAACCTAAGCCCTATAAGGTTCTTCTTAGAAATTAAGTGGATTAAGATCTTAATCAAGCTCCATTTCTCAATTTGATTCCAGGCTAGTTTAAATGTCAACTATCATCCATAAAAACTATATACATATGTACAAAAGATGTTATTTACACAAATTTTACAAACATGCAAATTTTTGAAAAATGTTTTAAATCATGAATGGATGATGCATGAGGTGCAAGTTTTGTAAAAAGATATTTACACACATTTACACAAGATTTTTGCAAACTTTTGTTTTTCAAAACATTTTTGGAAAAATTTTTGTACTATACACATAATTTTGATAAGAAAATATTTACACAAGCTTTACACAAAAGATTTTTGAAAACTTTTTACAAAAATAATTTGTACACTAGCTATTTATGTGCAAATAAAAGAATGTTTATGTACATAAAATTTTTTTAATTTTTATGATTTTTAGCCATTTATTTATTAACACACTCACACAAAGTACGAGTTATGGCTAAAGTATATATGAAATATAACACACCCCCCTATACTTAGCTCGAACGATGTCCTCAGAGTCAGAGCGATGAAGAAGACATAACTCGTGCTAGGTATAGGGAAGTGAAAAGGAAGGCTATATACAAAGACGAATGAATGAATAGAAAGTCAAGAGGATCTCAGGTCTTCCCCTATACTTAGGATCAAGTAATCCTAAGTATAACATGTTGTATACTAAGGGAAAACTGAGTGGAGAATGTACAGGGTCTACCCCCCCTATACCTTGGGTAAAATATCCCTAAGTATAGGCAGCAAAAACAGGGGTAGAAAGAAACAAAAAGAAATACCCAAAGGTCCTACATCCCCCCTATACTTAGGGTAAAGTGCACCCTAAGTATAGCATAATCAACATATGAAGAAAGGGATGTGGGACTAAAGAATGTAGTGATATAGACATCTGGATCTATACAAGGCGGAAGATCAGTGAAACTCAGGCGTGAGATGCATTAGATGTGAGTCAAAGACCACATCTCACGCAAAATGAATAGGGGCAAGATCACGACCCGCGGCTCATGATCTAGAAATGGCTTGAGCCGCTGGCCGTTCACTCGAAAGGTACTCTCAGAAGACAACTCGGATATTATCAATGGTACCGTTGTCGTGTACCTTTCTGACCAAGTAGGGTCCCTTCCATTTGCTCTGTAGCTCCCTGGAAATAAACGAAGCCTCGCATCAAACAGTCATACTCTCTGTCCAATCTCAAAATGCTTGTGGCTGATGTGAGAATCATGCCACTCCTTCACTCGCTCCTTATAATGTAGGCTGTTTGAGAAAGCGGTATCTCTCAACTCCTCCAGGGCTGCTAACTCTGCCCTCCACTGGACTCCTACACCATCTGGATCCATAAGTATGTCTGTAACTGCCCATAGTGACCTGTGCCTCAGCTCAACAAATAAATAGCACGGCTTGCCATATACGAGGCGAAAGGGAGATATGCCCAATGTGTCTTGAAAGATGTCCTATATGCCCACAAGACCGAGTCCAAAAGCTGTGACCAATCCTTTCGGTCAGGGCGGACGACTTTCTGCAATATAGTCTTAATCTCCCTATTCGACACCTCGGCTAGACCATTCGTCTGTGGATGGTAAGGTGTAGCAACACGATGGTCTATACCGAACTCGCTAGCAAGGGCCTTCACCTGGTCGTTGATGAAATGAGACCCCCATCTGAAAATCAAAACTCAAGGAACCCCGAACCGCGTGATGATATGCTTCCTCAAAAATCTGCAAACTGTCCTCGCATAAGCGGCTCGGGCGGGGATAGCCTCAACCCAACGACTAACATAGTCCACAGCCAATAGAATGTACTCGAATCCCCTGACTCTTAGGGAATGGACCCATGAAATCGATGCCCCATGCGTCAAAAACCTCACAGAAGTGAATGGGCTGCATCGGCATCATATCACGCTGTCCACAAGTGCCCATCCTCTGACAGTCAGTACACCTCTTCACGAACTCATCAGAGTCCTTGAAGAGGGTAGGCCACCACAAGCCGGATTTGGAGCACTTTCTGTGCCGTTCTCCTCCCAGAATGATGTCCTCCTGCCTCAAGCTTGTGGCAGTAAGTGAGGACGCTATGGTGCTCCTCCTGAGGAATGCACCGACGCCAGACGCTATCCCCTCCTTCGTGGTAAAGGATGGGATCCTCCCAGTGGTAGGACTTGGCTTCGCAAGGAAGTTCTCAAGCCTCTGCCTGGGCCAATCTTGTGGGACTTTCCCATCAACGAGAAAGTTCACAATATCGGCATACCACGGGAGGGAGGCGATAGCAAGGATCGCCTCATCTGGGAAGGTCTCACAAATGGGATCAATCTGCTCAGACTCCTCAGGCTGCTCTACACGGGAGGAGGTGATCCGCCACCACATTCTTGACTTCAGGCTTATCCTTGATCTCAATGTCAAACTCCTGGAGTAGAAGGATCCATCTAGTAAGTCTGGCCTTGGCATCCTTCTTTGCCATGAGGTATCGGATGGCGGTATGATCAATGTACAAGGTCACTCTAGATCCAATGATATAAGATCGAAACTTATCTAGGGCGAATACTATGGCTAGCATCTCCTTCTCTGTGACCGTATAATTCCGCTGCGCGGAATCCAATGTGCGGCTAGCGTAGTGAATAGCAAATGGAACTCCATCCCTCCTCTGTCCCAGCACGGCCCCTACGGCAAAATCAGAGGCATCCATCATGATCTCGAATGGGAGAGACCAATCAGGCGGCTGGAGAACAGAAGCCTCAATCACATACTGCTGGAGAGTCACTGATGAATCCACATTTCATCATCTTTATTCTATCATTTTGGCACCAAAAACCCTAGCAAATGCCTGTAAATAGCATTAAAACCACCATCTTAGCATTCATGCATGTGCATTTCAATAGTGTATAAAACACTGTAATTAAGGCCAAAATTATAGAATAAATAAAGAAAAGAAAAAGAATAAAATATTGTAAATATTTTATGACCCAAAACCCCCGAGACCTAGGCATCTTGATGAAAAGGTCGACAAAGGAATAAAGTAGGGGGAGATAAGGTCAGAATCACAGAGAAAATACCTATACATTCTATTCATTCTTTATTCATTTTGGGACCTATCTTTGGTTCCACTTTTTTGTACATCAAATGAAGAAACCTTGTACATGAAAGTTGTAGATAATTTCATAAAGAAAAAGACAAAATTGATTTCACAGAAAAAGAAGGTACAGATAAAAAGATATGGTCTGAACAAGAATCCAAAATCCCAACTTCCCAGACCCGTATCTCACAAACGACAAATCCAAATGCAGTGTACTCACCTTTAATTGTATATAGAATAAAATAATCTACCCAATGGTGGTGGTTTCGCATTTGGCGGAGCTACGGTCTGAAAGTTGAGTTTTAGACCCTCATTGTATACTTGTACTGAATAAAATATTCAATTTATTCTCCTATTCAATATTTATTCATCTTTATATTTTTAGAATTTTGTAAACATTACTTATAATATATATGTGCATTTAAAATTGAAATAAAATGCAAAGAAAATAGAAATAAAAATACTTGTACAAAGACTACATAGGTATGCTATATACACTTATACCTGTATAGGATACACTTGTATTTTATTAAATATATAAAACATCTCAGAAAAATTAAAATAAAAATATAATTATGTATATAAAAGTATGTTATAATTTTACAAAATTATAAATAAAAAATTAGATTAAAAATGCATAAAATAAAATAAAATATCAAAATACATAGGTATTATACCTATATAGGGTTAAAAAGGCAACTTGTAAAAATATATGTCATAAAAATAAATAAAAATCAGAATAAAATACTACATAAAATTTTGAACATTTTTTATTTTATAACTTTTATTTTAATTCGGCCATTTACTATTTTTAATTGAATTAATAAATGATTTTTCCAGGGTTTTTCCTGGTTGGTCCACGTGGACCAACCAGGTGCAAACCCTAGTTGACCTCGGTCAACTAGGTACCCTACCCCCCTGTAGCCTCTGTCAGAACCGACGTTTGACCCATCTTCTCCATTTTTTCGAGGCATGAACTTGCACCCTTTGAGCTCGATTCCTTCTGCAAAAATCTTCACCTACCATCCCTCTTGCTCGCACAAGGACCATCTTGGGCTGAGAGCTTCTGAATCGGGCCCAGCCACCTCGTTCTTTCCACCCTCGTCACCTCGGGTCAAACCCAATAAAACCAACCCCCCCATTTTCAAATCGATCTTGAGTCCCCTTGGTCCACCCCTCTCCGCCTCTCTTGCGCTCCAAGCCTTGCCGGAGGTGACAGCTCCGCCGCGAGCCTCTCAGCCAAGGCGAACGAGGTCGAGGAAGACTCCAGCACCTCCGCCAATCGCCGGCGTCGAGGTAACCTTCATCCTCTGGCTCCGGCCATCGAGGGCGTCCACCCCGCCACTTCCTTTATTGCTTTAGATTCCTGTTAGTGTAAGCTTGAAAACCCCTAAAGAAATTTGAAGTTACGATCACTGATTCGCCAAATCAAGCACCTTGGCCGGAGCGCACCTCCGGCCGTGCATCTCCATTTCGACTCGACCATCCCCAA
The DNA here is from genome assembly GCA_037367405.1 of Ottelia alismoides. Lineage (NCBI taxonomy): Eukaryota > Viridiplantae > Streptophyta > Magnoliopsida > Alismatales > Hydrocharitaceae > Ottelia > Ottelia alismoides. The sequence goes on from JAZKJV010001266.1 coordinate 1,345,853, forward strand.
GGGCACCCGAGGGTCCAGGCAGTTTGCCCTGGACTCCTTGACTTTGTTTGCAGGTCCAAGCCACTTCACGCGCGCCTGGAGGCGAGTTTTGGAGCTCGCCGGAGCAGCAGCAGCCTTCCAGCTCCGCCCGCTGCCCGAGAGCACCACGGGCCCTCCCCGTGGATTTTTGATGCCCCCAGGAGATAGAAGACCGTTCCAGGAAGCTCCTCGTCCATTTTGAGGACCTGTCGTCGCCGGAGGAGGGATATCGAGGTCGGAGAAGCTCGCCTCCGCCGGCGTTCTTCCCCGTTCTTGCAACCCTCTTCCCAGCCGTTGGATCGAGGAGGAGTCCCAGATCGCACAGTTGCCGTTGGATCTTCCTCAGCCTCAACCGTCAGATCAACTCAGGAGGATCTAATCTTGGCCGCATATCCGCGAAGCGCCATCGGCCGTCCACAACGCGCCACGTGTTTAAGTGGCCCTCCATCCGCCGTTGGATCGCGCGCAAGAGGGTATTTTGCAACTCACCCCTTGCGCATTTTTGTATTTAATATTTAGTTCTTAAACTTTCGTCTGTAGCTTAAATATTTTGTATTATTTGCAAAAAGACCCTCGAACTTTCATTATTTGCAATTAGGTCCTCCGCCACGTCACCTCACGTGACCTGTACACGTGAGGTGGGGGCATTTTGCAGAGGACCCCTCGGTCTTTTGTTTATTTCGTTTTAGCCTAAAACTTTCATAGCACGTGTAATATTTTTGGATATTTTGCAAAGGTGGCCCCCAGGCTTTTGTATTATTGCATTCCAGTCCCTCCCAGGCGCGTGCAAGTCACGCGCCCTGGTGGGTAATTTGTAGGCGTGCCCAGGCGGGTCTTGTATTTACATTTTGGTTCCAGAAGTTAAATCTTAAGTTTCAAGATTTTGTGGAAAATTGCATTTTAGCCCCTGGATGTTTTTAAATATTGCATTTATGCCCTTGCCAGGCCTGTTTAACATTTGTATGCTTGTTGTATTTATTTGAGTGATCATTTTAAGCCCAAAAATTCCACAAAAATAGACTTAAGCTCCTGTGCACCTATACTTTCACGCCACCTAGTTAGTTTTTGATTTTATTTTATTTTCATATTTATTAAAAATCAAAAACTCTCATTTTTGTGCACTGTCTACCTTAGAAAATACCAAAAAAATATCAAAATACCTCCAAAAATTCCCAAAAATTCACATAGTGTCTATTTTATCCTATTTTAGTGTCAGTCCAAAAATCATTAAAAATCTCAAAACAAAAACACTAAAAAAATTAAAAACACTCAAAAACTCCAAAAAAATATATAAAATAGTAGAAAAACCCAAAAAATAGCAAACTCAGCTTCTGTTTATTCCTAATTTTGCTCTCTTTATTAGAAAAATAGTGTGAAATATTTTTGCTACTGGTTGGTATTTTTAACTTGCATTTTTTGTCACATCCAGCCCTTATTTCCACTGTTTGCCTTATTTCAGACTTTAAAAAAATACCAAAAACATCTTGAAAATGCCTAAAAATCATAAAAACAGTAAAAAACCTTAAAAATACCAAAAACATTTATTTTCTGAATTTTGGAGCATTTTTGTGCATTTTTATAAATATTTCACTTTGCCTTGTCTTATATTGCCTTTACTTTCCAATATAAAAAAAAAAGGAAAATACAAAAATATAAAGTATAAAATATAAAAATCAGAAAATCAAAAATCAAAATACAAAATTAAAATTAAATAAAAAAAAAATTAAAAAAATTAAAAACCCACAAAAATTGTAGTTGCTTGCTTAGTGTAGACACTTTCACACACTCACACACTTAGCTTCTGCTAGGACTACACTGTCTGCTCCCTGTGTTCGAACTCTCTGCATACTTGCCCTTTACATCATTTGTGCAGAGTTAAAAATAAATTTTAACTCCACATTTATTTCTAATTGTTTGATTTTTAGTGTGGGTTAATTGTTGACTTTAGTCCGGATTTAGTGTGGTCAACACACCGACTGAGTTCACGCTTTGTGTGAATTCAAGACCACCTATCTTCGGCTAAATCAGTCGCAAAGGACGAAAGACACTTGTCATCGACAAGGAACTCGGTGTCTTTCGTCAAGAGGTCAGTCAACGACCGGGCAATCTTGCTGAAATCATGAATAAATCTCCAATAGAAACCAACGTGCCCCAGGAATGACCGTAGCTGCCTCAAATTGGACGGCGGTGCGAGTTTTCTAATGACATCAACCTTGGCCGGATCAACCTCCATGCCCCTGTTGGAGATGATATGGCCAAGCACCGTCCTTTGAGTCACCATGAAGTGACTCTTCTCCAAGAAAGCACCAAATGGACCTCTATACATCGCTGGAGTACTCGGTCTAGGCAGTTGATGAATCCACATTTCATCATCTTTATTCTATCATTTTGGCACCAAAAACCCTAGCAAATGCCTGTAAATAGCATTAAAATCATCATATTAGCATTCATGCATGTGCATTATAAATATTGTATAAAATGCGGTTTTTAAAGCTAAAATTATAGAATAAAGAAAAGAAAAGAAAAAGAATAAAATATTGTAAATATTTTATGACCCGAAACCCCGAGACCTAGGCATCTTGATAAATAGGTCGACAAGGAATAAAGTAGGGGGAGATAAGGGCCAAAACACAGATAAAATACCTATACCTTCTATTCATTCTTTATTCATTTTGGGACCTATTTTTGGTTCCACTTTTTATTCATCAAATAAAGAAACTTTGTAAATGAAAGTTGTAGATAATTTAATAAAGAAAAATACAAAATTGATTTCACAGAAAAATAATATACAGATAAAAAGTTATGGTCTGAATAAAAATCCAAAATGCCAACTTCCCAGACCCGTATCTCACAAATAAAGACTCCAAATGCAGCGTACTCACCTTTAATTGTATATAGAAGAAAATAATCTAATTAATGGCGGTGGTTCGCATTTGGCGGAGCTACGGTTTGAAAGTTGACTTTTGGACCCTCATTGTATACTTGTACATATTTAAATATTCAATTTATTATTTATTCATTATTTTTATATTTTTATATTTTTATAATGTTGTAAATAATACTTATAATAATTATGTGCATTAAAATCAGAATAAAAACATCATTAAAAATCAAATAAAAATACTTGTATATATTTGATACATAGGTATTATACATACACTTATACCTATATAAAATACACTTCTATTTTATTAAATATACAAAATATATCAATAAAATAAAAATAAAAATATATTTATGTACATAAAAGTATTTTATAATTCTATAAAATAAGAAACAAAAATAAATAAAATTAAAACATACAAAATAAAAATAAAAGAATACAATATGTAGAAATTATACCTATAAAGGGTGTAAAAGTCAACTTGTAAAAATACACTTCCTAAAAATAAATAAAAATCACTATAAAATACTTTATAAAAAAATAAACATTTTTCATTTTATAATTAAAAATCAATAAAATCGTTATCTAATTTTTATATATTTTAGAAGTATTTTTCTCAGGTTTTTTCCTGGTTGGTCCACGTGGACCAACCAGGAGGGCAGGAGAGTTGACCTCGGTCAACTCTCTGCCCAACACCTGCCTTGTGTCAGAAGTGGTTGTTGACCCACTTTCTCCTTTTTTTGGAGGTCGCCCCTTTCACCGAATCGGGTCGACTTCTTCTTGAAACCTGTTCCCCTAACACCCAGCTACCACGCCCAAGCATTGTCTTGGCGTTTTGACCAAAGCCTCGCCCGTGATCAAGCCTCGAACATCGCGTCTCCACCATCTTTCAAAACAACCCCCTCTCTTCCCATTTGCCTTTGAACCCCTTTGGTCCATGTTTTGAGCCTCGTCTTCCACCTCCGGATTGACGTCAGTGACAGGGACGCCTCCAGATGGTCTAGGAGCGCTCGGGCGAGGACATAGGAGGTCTCCAACCCCCCATCTCCGGCTAGAAGCCGTGAGGTCCATACCTTGGGCTCCATAGCCCTTGAGGTCGTTTTTCCACTGTTTTTCGTTCATTTCCTCTTGTAGTGGAAGTAGCTGTTAGTCCTAGGATTAATTTAGTGCTTTTATTCTGTGGTTTCATCGATAACCTTGCCCGCTCTTCTTAACCGACATCTCGCCGGAGCTCAAGAGCTCCGGCGACCACCTCCACCATTTTCCACGCCATTCTTCGCCATTACGACCTGGGCTTGCATACGTGTACTGCTGGGAGCTTTTCTTTTCCTTGCAGGTCCCAGGCGAGGTCCCAGCACCTCGAAGCTCGCTCAAGAAGCAGCCCCAGGTCGCGCGCAACCGCCACGCCAATCCGACGGACCTGGGCTACTTTTGAAGGCTCCATCGTGCGCGGGGGAGTCCCAGGGGCATTTTTGCGTTTTCCCCTCGCCCCCTGGGGACGCCGCAAGTGAGGAGAGGAAGCAAGTCGAGCTCCGCCCCGGCGGAGCTTATCTGCTGTTCTTCCAATCTCCCTCCGTGCCGTCGATCTGAGGAACGTTCTTCGCGACCTACAGCATCCGTCCGATGCGCGCCCACCAGCACCGTTGATCAGCGCAAGGACGATATAATCTTGGCCCTTAAAGCCCAACCGGTATCGGGCATTTCTGGGCGGACACGTGTATTAGTGCCCCATCATCCACCGTCCGCCAGCGGCTTCAGTGAAGGCCGTCAGATCGGTGCTTCAATATCTAATCTCAACCGTTAACGCCGAAGGGGTATCGGCGTGCGAGAACCCGACACGTGGCTTAAGTAATTCATCAAGCGCCGTCGGATCGCGCTTTGGTTTGGGCATTTTGCAAGACGCGCCCCGGCCGTTTCGGTATTTGATATAACATTCTAAAACTTTCATCTGCTGTATATTATTGTTGTAATATTTACTGAAAACCCCCCTGAACTTTTTGATTTTGCACTCGCGCCCTTGCCAGCGAAGCGCACGTGCGTGAGCACGTGCGCTTGGCTATTTTGCAACCAAGGGCCTATTGATTAGGGTATTTCTTCTGGTCCTTAAACTTCATTAATTAGTTAACTATTTTGTGAACATATTACGCACAGGCCCTCGGACTCTCTGCAAATTACATTTCTGCCCCTGCGAATGTGTATTATTCTTTTTGCTTCTAGTAATTTTTGCATGCCTTTATAAAAACCCAACAAATCCCAAAAATCACATTAGTGACCTGTTGCATAGTACTTTATCACCATATTTTTATTTTTCGTAATTATTGCATTTTCTTATTTATTAAAAATCAAAAATAGCCTTTTTCAGCACTGTCTAGCTTATAAAATCCATAAAAAATATAAAAACCCTCCAGAAAAAATCCCAAAAAAATATATTTTGTTTCCTTTTAGTGTGTTTTTAATTTCAGACCAAAAATCATTAAAAAATATAAAACCAAACTCTAAAAAATTGTAAAACTCTAAAAACCTTCATAAAAATTTATAAAATCCTTAAAAAACCCAAAAATAGTGTTTTCTTTTCCTGAATTTTCTTTGTTTTATTATCTTTCACTGAAAATTAAGTTGGAGAATTTTTGTTACTGTTTGACATTTTATTTCTCCATTTAGTTTCAGCCTTGCCTTTTTGCCACTGTTTTCTTTATTTTGATAATTAAAAATACCAAAAACATTCTAAAAATTACCCAAAAATCACAAAAACAGTAGAAAAATATAAAAAGACCAAAAAGACTTTATTTTCTAATTTTTGAACATTTTTATCTATTTATATAAATACCTTAGCTTGTCTTTTATTACCTTGTCTTTATTTTCCAATATTGAAAAAGAAAATAGAAAAATATAAAATATAAAAAGAAAACACAAAATCAGTAAATTCAAAAATCAAAATACAAAAATATAAAAGTAAAAATTAAATAAAAAATATAAAATTCAAAAAACCCACAAAAAATAGCATAAGTAGGCACTTGATCACTTTCACACACATTTTTGAGCACTTGTGCCCCGTTCTACCTGTCTGCTCCCTGTGTTCGACCTCTACACATACTTGCACCTATACACATCTTGTTGTAGAGTTATAATAAATTTTAACTCCGCACATTTACTTTCATTGCCTGATTTATTTGTCGTGGGTTAATTGTTGTTTGAATTAGGATTTCTCGCGGGTCGCCTCAGCGACATTGTGATCCCGCCTTGTGTGGATTACTTTAGACCTGTGAAAAATCTTGTTCAACAGCAGTCAAGACGGGAGTTGAATCCGTCGCCGTAGACCGAGAAATCGTCCATGAAGACCTCCAAACACTCCCCTACCATGTCCGAAAAGATCGACAGCGTGCATCTCTGAAATGTCGCAGGGGCATTGCATAGCCCAAATGGCATGCGTCGAAAGACATATGTACCGAAGGGACAGGTAAAGATGGTCTTCTCCTGATCCTCAGGAGCGATGGCCACCTGGTTGTAGCCCGAGTACCCATCCAGGAAACAGTAATGGCTCTTCCCTGCCAGTCTCTCAATGATCTGGTCAATAAAAGGCAGGGGGAAATGGTCCTTCTTGGTGGCCTGGTTGAGTCTCCTGTAGTCAACACAGACCCGCCAAGAGGTAGGTACTAGTGTAGCAATCTCCTCTCCCGACTCACTGATCACAGTCGTGATGCCCATCTTCTTGGGCACCACATGCAAGGGGCTGACCCACTTGGATTCGAAAATGGGATAAATAAAATCTGCACTCCACCATTTTGAGATTTCCTTCATGACGACCTCTCTCAGTTTGGGGTTCAGCCGCCGCTGGAACTCACGCGACGGCTTCGCCCCCTCCTCGAGATAAACATGGTGGGAGCACAACGCTAGACTAATTCCATGGAGATCTGCTACGCTCCATCCGATTGCCTTGCGGTTCTTTTCAAGAACCCCCATCAAACGGGATTCTTGCTCTCTAGTCAGATCGGCGGAGATGATGACTGGGTACATCTCAGGCTCGCCCGCAAGGAATCTATACTTCAGCGAAGTAGGGAGCGGCTTCAGCTCTGGACAGCTGGGTGCTGGCAAATCTGGCTTCGGAAGAAGATGCGTGTATGCTGCCAAGTCTGCCTCGGAGAATGAAAACGAACTCTCGCAAACTGGATCTGGAGAAGGCTGCTCAACTGAACTGTCTCTGATCTGCTCTGCATCTACCTCCTCCTCAGCTGTAAGCTCTGTGGGACTCAGGTCTGGCACCTGATCCTTGCAATCTGCCCAATCAGACTCTGAATCCGAGGGATCTGCATCAAACAAGGTGGCATCAGTACCACCATCACACAAGGTGGCCTCAGTACCACCATCACTAGAAATCGTGTCGGGGCCAAGAACCGGCTCTGCTGCCACTGAAGTATCCTGGACCAGGGTTGTGCTCTCCAAGCTCTCCTCTGCTATCAACTCGGCATCCGCGGTGTCTGAATATGAGAGGATGGCCTGTGCTGCGGGGTCTGCCCAAGCTGCCTCATCATCTGTGATCACAAAATCACAGTCCTGGTGGATGTCTAACCCAGCATCTGTCAGCTGCTCTGTATCTGTGCTGGTCTCTGAGCATGCTCTGTCTCTGGCTCTGTAGTCCTCGACCGTCTCTATTTGTACACTTTCGCCCTCGATGCGAAAGTATACCTTCCCGCTATCATGGTTAATCACCGCCTTGGCTGTGGCCAAGAACGGACGACCAAGGATGATGGGGGTATCAGCCACTGAATCAGGGATCTCCATGTCCAACACTACGAAGTCCACGGGGAATTGCAGGCCCTGAACAGTGACGATAACATCTCGCAACAACCCCTTCGGCCTCTTGACAGATCGATCAGCAAACTGAAGGACTGTCCTGCTCTGTCTAAGAGTGCCCAACTCGAAACGGTCGAGAAGGGCTGCCGGAAGGAGGTTGATAGACGATCCACTATCCAATAGAGTCTGGTCGAACCTCTGCTCACTAATATGACATCTGACATATGGGGCTCCTGAGTCTGGCCTCTTGGCCGGCAGACGGTTCTGGATCGCGAAGCACGTGGCTTTCGTCAGCACATGAATCTCTGAATGGTGGTTCCTCCTCCTCCTCCTGACTGTAGTCCTATCTCTCAAAGAACGCTGAAGAAGGGGGATGTGCTGCAAAGCCTCTTGAAGGGTCAGCTGGATATGGAAACGATCAATCATGCTCTGGCTGAACTCCTCCTGCTCTCTCTTTTTTGGATCTTTTTCTTTTTTCTTCCTCTTCCACATCAGAAGAGCTCTAGGGAAGGGGATCACAGGGTCCTTCTCAGATGAAGGACTAGGAATAGGTCTAGACGGCTCGACGACCGGATCCGCACATACATCAAGCACCACAGTGGGACCAGAGTAAACTAAACCTTTTCCTTTATTCAAAACATGATTCCGAGCTACATCAGAATGAGGAAAGACAACAACTCTCTCAGAATGAACACCGGTGGCCTCAGTACCACCACGGGCTGGCTCTGCTAGACGACTCGCGGCCTCAGTACCGCGCTCTGGCTCGGCATCTCGGGTGGCATCAGTACCACCTCCTCGAACTGGTGAAGTGGCGGCCTCAGTACCACTGGTGGAATCAGCATCCTTGGTGGCATCAGTACCACCGTCATCATCATGAGCGGCCTACGTACCTCTCTCCTCCTCCTCATCTGGCGCCCTGGATGTATCCTCATGATGTCGCTCAGCTGAGGCGCCGCCTGCTGGTGCCCTACCGCTCCTAAGTGTGACAAAATCAGCATCAAAAAGGTCTGAAGATGTATCATCAAATGGATCCCTAGGAGTGGCGTGCTCAGTGTAAGCTACCTGCTCAGACTTCCGCTTCAGGCTGTTGGGATTCAGCTCTATCTGGGCAGGAATGGCGGCCGTCCCTCTCACAATGTCCCGCATCTCCTGGAGGAACTCGTCCATCTCCCGTCTGAAAGTAGCCTGCTGGTCCGTGAGGAGGCGGGCTATGTCGTCCAAGGCAGGGCTCTCGTATGGAGGACCATGGGAGCCCGACGGGTAGCCTCTCTGGTGATGAGGCTGCTGGAACTGGTGCTGCTGCTGCTGAGAGGGGTAAGAGGAAGGGTGCTGCTGCTGGTGTGGCTGGTGAGGCTGCTCTCGCCTCCAAGACTGTCCTGCTGATAGGGACGCGGAACGAAGGATGACTGCTGTTGTGACTGGTAGGCTGGGGGCTGCTGCTGCTGGTGATCCCTCTGCTAGCTATACTTCCCTCCCTGACCGGATGACTGCTGCTGGGGCTGGGTACCTCCGTTCCCCACCTGAATCCGGGATGGTCTCATCGGATCCCAGGCTGAGGACGGTCATACCAAATCCCGTTGACATCCATCAACGACTCTGCATCGTACTGGGCTGGCGGGAATACTGCCAAAGGCTGATCCGGCTGGTATACCACCACCTGCATGTCTGGAGATGGTGGTGACTGGTAGGTGGGCTGCGGCTGCTGGTACGGCTCCGCCTGTACAAGGTGAACCTGTCTAGGCTGCTGGTGTGAGCTGGAGCGCTGGAACGAGCTGCTGCTGCTGCCAGTATCGCCTCGCGACTGAAGACGGGGCTGTAGAGCCGTCTGTGCTTCCTGGAGACACATGAGTCGGGTCTTCATGTCGCTCAGAGTCTGTGCCATCTGCTCCATTTGAGTGATGCCCTGGCACTGCTTCTTCTCGATCAGCTCCATCCGATCCAACTTCTCGCTGATGATACCCATATCCGCAGCGGATGACTCTGCCTGTGCTGCTGCTACTGCGGATGAACTGGATGGACCGACATCGACCTGTGCTATCCTTTGGTACTGCACGGGTCCTGGCTGCTGCTGGGGTCTGCCCTGAGTGTATAACCTGGTCTGGGACATCACCATGTAGTTCTCGGCCATCTCCTCATAGATGGCCCAGACCTGGTCGTGATCCTTGGTGATGTAAGACCCGCCACAAGAAGCATTCACCAAGTCCTGGAGCTCTGGTGTCAGCTCGCTAAAGAAGCTCTGCACAAGGTTGGGCTTCGAAATGTCATGGTGCGGGCATCGGTCAGTCAACTCACAAAACCTCTCCCATGCCTCATGGAATTGCTCGTTGGGGAGCATGGAGAAGTTGCTGATGAGGGCTCTCGCTGCATTGGTCCGCCCCGAGTGGATAGTACTTGTTCAAGTACTCGGTGCGGAGCTGCTCCCAGGTGTAAACGAACTTCCCAAAGTGCTTCAGCCATGTGGCTGCTTTGTCTGCTAGGGAAAAGGGGAAGGCGATCATCCGGATCGTATCCTGGTCCACCTGACAGTCGTGGACAGTGCTGCAAATCATGAGGAACTCCTGGAGGTAGAGATGGGGATCCTCAGTAGCGAGTCCGTGGAAGCGGGGGAGTAACTGCAAAGTGTTCGGGGGGAACTTGAAGTCCCCCACGATAGCTGGAAGTACAACCCTGTGGTGCGTCAGCGTCGATCCGGGGTTGTGTAACTCCCGCATCGGTCTCGGTGGTCCTCCTGCCGCGGCTGCGGCTACTGTGGCTGCTGCGGCTGCGGCTGCTGCATCAGCATCATCTGGGATCCTCGGCCCGTCTCTCCTCTGCTCTCGCTCTGCTCTCTCTGCTCGCATCTGCTCCATCTCTCTCCTCATATCGAGCATGAATGCTCCCTGATCCCTCAGCTGCTGCTGAACGGTCTCTAGTGAGGCGATCATGGTGGAGTTGATCGCACCCTGGTCCAGCACAAAGTGCTCAGGCTGACCTCGGGAACGATCCTCAGAACTACCGGCCATGGCGTCTGCAAAATCAAATGAGCCAAACTCAGGTGCTGTCAAGTCTGCTAATCTCTCCTCTGGCTCATATCTCTCAGAACCGAAAGAAAGGGGGTCGAGGGGGAACAGGGCGGAATCATACTCGGGCTCGGAGAACTGGTCTCGGCTCTCGCGGGCCAACCTAGATGAATGGGTAGACGTGCCCGAAAGCAGTGCAGCCAGAGGCTGCCTAAGAGAGCGTCTACCCATCATCGTGATCTGACGAGTAGGGCGGATGAGATCTGGAAAAACTATGATCGGCAACCAAACCCTCTGTTCACCAACACAACACGATCTCAAGACCGTGAAGGCTCGGTCAAATTATCTTGTCAGATTTTATTAGGTGAACAATCAATCTGTCAGAGCGCTTACGTGACCTGTTGGGATACCCGATGCTACTCCAACCGACTGGCCGCACGGAAGAGTCGGTAGTCAGCTGGAAATAGCACCGGAGGGCTCTACCTAGTGTGCGAGTCACTCTCTCGCGTAATCAAACCAACCAATGAGGGGGTTGCTCTCCCCAAGACAAATTTTTAAGTTGAGTGTCTTTTAGGGTCAATAGTTTTAGCAGTCCCAATTTTATGGTTTTTCTTTTTAATATTTTCAACAAAAACAAAGGCCTAACGAATTTTTCGGTTCTCCTGGTTATTTAGTCAAAAACAAGGGGGAGAAGACGAAAAAGCCGATGCACGATGAAATCAATGATGCATGTAGAGATAGAAATGCGTACCTTTCCTCCATCACTCTACATGCAAGTGATCCGTGCAGAAATATAAAGACAGAAAATAAACTACCTAAATGATGCAGCGGTGAAAGCCGAGTCCTAAACAAGCAAGTCTACTCGAAGAACCGTCTAACTGGTCACCGATCCTTCAAGCCAAAGGTCCGGTCTCGGTCTACCCCTCCTCTGCTCATCACACTTGAGTTTAGGAGAAAGCGCTTTGCGGGGCAGGCTACGGCACGCAGGCTACGAAGGGGATGAGTCAGTTATTTTTATTAATCAATTTTAGTGGGTCCAATTAATCGCACTATAGGAACAAACAAGCAATTAGGTGTGGGGACCCTACTAAGTACGGCACAATCAAGTAGAAAATCCTAAGTCTAGGGGCCCGATAAAAACCGCTGAAAAACCGGAAAAGGCAGCGAAAAACCAAAAGCCGCGAGAAAAACCACGAAAAACCTAAGGGTCCCCCGAGCACACCGGTGCTCGGCGAAACAGACCCGCTAGTCAACCAAGTCCAAGTCCGAGTGTCTGTCCCTGTATTATTACAATAATAATCAAATAAAATAAAAATAAAAACTATGCTACTCCTCGCCCGCTCGTCTACTCTCTCACGCTCTCCTGCGACTCCGTACAGAAGGGAGCCACCTCCAAGTTCCTCGGTTGCGTCGGCTTCTCAAAATCGACCGCCTCGGTCCTCAGGTCCTCGCAAGAAAACAGATAAGTGTCAGACCAATTAAAATGAGCAAATAATAGCAAGAAAAATAAATTAAAATAAAATGAGGATATATGCAAAAATGTCAAATAAAAATAAACAAACAAAAATCAAATAAAACAATAATGAAAGAAAATAAAATAAAACAAAATAAAGCAAAAATAAAATAAAAACAAAAAGCCGCGAAAAGCCGCGGACTCTGAAAGAGCCGCGAAAAGCCGCGAAAAAGAAAACGAAAATAAAACGAAAACTACTAAGCCATGCTCCCCGGCAACGGCGCCATTCTGATAACCAAGCCAAGTGACTAAGGTAAAGGTACTAAATGGTCGTCGCGACCTCAATTACTCGGTCGTGTCAATCAAGAAAAATAGACCACCAATATAAAAATCAACTCCAAAATCAATAGCGGTCTTGCTATTAGTTTAACCCGGTATAGCGACCAGGGTCGAACACAAGGAGCATGAATTGGCCTCGCGGCCTACGAAGTAGTCAAAAAGGAAAGAAAAGGAAATAAAAAGGTATTTTTGGTGGTTTTTTAAGTCTTTTTATACTTTTTTGGATTTTTAATGTATTAAGAAAATAAAAACAACAACCAAACAAGATAATTCAACTATTTATTAAATGCACAAAAAGTCAACCAAAAATTCAAATAAAAATATTTTTGTGTGTTTTATAATTTTTACTGTTTTTATTGAATTTTTGGGATTTTTCTGATGTTTATTTAATTTTCTAAAAATAAAACAAGGTCAGAAATTGTAGGTACTGTCCAACCGAGCTTAAGGGGCTTAGATAAAATATCTAAGAGTCCCCAATAAGCCTGGAGGTATTTCTCCTGTATAAAGAAGAAAACAAGGAAAATTTGAGCACCTACATTATTATTTTTGGGTTTTTAGTTTATTTATTAGAATTTTTATAAGATTTTAAGTGTTTTTCAATTTTTAGGTGTTTTAGGTAATGAAAAAAAGGAAAGCATGGCTAGAAAATCAAGCACAACAAAACAAACAGTAGATAATGTTTTTGTGATTTTTAGATGAATTTTAATATTTTTTTGTGATTTTTCAAATCAGACAGTAAAGGAAATGGATGTTTTTGAATTTTTAAAAATATCAAATCAAAATAAAAATGTCTCCAAAAAATTCCAGAAAATTTTACACTATGGCAGGAGCCACGTGTCCAATTTTCGTTGGATTTGGAGTAGGTTTGCTATTTTATTAAAATCAAACACAAGGGCACAGTACACAGGGACCTAAACGCAAATGCCAAGAGTACTGGGGGGTCCGGTGCAAAATACCCAGGTAAACACGCGCGTCGCGCGTGCCTGAGGCACTCAGAGACCTATCTGTAAGGAAAACAAGTTCTGAGGGCTATTTGGTAACATGTACCAAAAGCCCAAGGGCTTGTCTACAATTAACCCAACAATATACGCACATGCACTATTAAATTATGCACAGGGGTATAAATGCAATAATCCAAAAGTTCTCATTCAATTCATAACATCTCAGAACTACAAGGCACAAGATGCAAATAGCCCAGAAAACCACGTGTCGAAGCACGTGCTACACCATACACAGGGGCATAAATGCGAAAGAAATAAAGTACAAGGTCCTTAATGCAATTGTACCCAAAAACTAAACAACTAAACTGAATATTTACAAGACTAAACACTAAATAAGATAAAAAGGAGGGCCTAAGGGTAAATTACCCTTTATTAAGTCGAGCCGCTGGATGGATGCCACGTGGTAGATGGACGGTCCGGATCAGATGGCTCTCTAAAGCTAGGCTCCTCGGGCGAATCGGACGGCGGATGCGTGGCCACGTGGAGGATCGAACGGTGGAGGGTGTCGGTGGCTAAACCTCACGCATCGGGCGGTCCATATCGCCTCTCCCAGGATCTAACGGTGACGGGACCTCCTCAGGTGGACGGTCGAGATGAAAACTGGAGGTCGAAGGCGATCGGACGGTCGGGGAAGATGCTGGAAGAACAGTTGGCCGGCGAGATTCGCCGGCCCGACACACGCGCTGAGATCCTCCCCTGCTGCTCCTGAAGATCGGAAAAGCTCCTCCGTGAAGCCCCGCAGCTGATGGTGGCCTCCGATGACCCAACCGAGCTCTGGAGAGCTCCGGCGAGGTCGGTGGAGGTGGAGCTACTGGACCTGAGTCAAAGGACCTCAGATGGCCCTCGATGTACCTGCAAAATGGGTCCAGAAGACTCGCGGGTCGAGGGCAAAGTGCCTCGACCCTGTTAGGCATGGTGACGGTGATCGGGGGGTCGATGTGGGCGAGCTCCGGCGAGGGTGTAGACGGAGGAGCTCGAACCCCAGCTCCTGTGCGAGCTGGGTTGAGTGGATGGGTGCAGAACGTGCGCGGGAGGAAGGCGGAGGCAAAGGTGGATTCCGATGATCGAACGGAGAAGTGGGATGGTCAGAATCAGCTAGAGACGACGGCGGCGTGAAATGGGGATGATCGGAAATTAGCAAAAAGCAAAAGGAACTGGGTCTACCTGGGTGGACGGAGCGATTTTGGGCGAGCTTGCGCAGCTCTTGGTCCTTGCCTCAAGGAGCGTCGGTCTCCGAGGCTCGAGCTCCGGCTATGGGCGGAGCACGGCGGTGTATCTCGCCGGATCAGTGGGCCACTGCCCCTCTCCTCGCTGCGACAGCACCTGGAGCGAGCTGTCACTCTCACTCACGCACTGGAGGTCACTGGGGGTGGAGAGAATGAGCCAAAGATGCGAATGAAGGTGGCTGAGCTCGAGCTATATACGTTGGAGGGTCCGGGAAGATGAGCGCGGGTAGGGCAATGGAGCGCGCGGATCTCGAGGCAGATACCCCGGCGAGGGTCTCGGATGTATCATGAATGAATCGGACCTGGGGTTTAGGCGAGAGGGAATCGGGTTTAGGTGCGAAATTAGGGAGAAGTCAGGTCGGGCACCTAACCCGTGGGAAGTGGTCCTGGGGGGGGGGAGTTGACCGGGCGGTCAACAATCCCCAGG
The DNA here is from genome assembly GCA_037367405.1 of Ottelia alismoides. Taxonomy (NCBI): domain Eukaryota; kingdom Viridiplantae; phylum Streptophyta; class Magnoliopsida; order Alismatales; family Hydrocharitaceae; genus Ottelia; species Ottelia alismoides. The sequence continues at coordinate 1,360,991 of JAZKJV010001266.1, forward strand.
GCCAATAGGAAGCTGCCACCTGGAAAATAATTGAAAATTCGATTAAAAATAGAAAATGGCTTATTTAATTAAAACTCAAAACACGAAATATTTTTGTTTTAATATTTTCTATTTTTTGTGATTTTTAATTTATTTTTCAAATTAAAAATAAGGTATTTACATAGTAGGGCTATATATAGGTATATATACAATATGTAGATTTTTAATTTTGATTTTTAATTTGTTATTTTTATACAATTTTATTCCCATTTTATATTTTATTTATTTATAACATAAAATAAGGAATAAAAAGATATTTTTATTTTATTTTTATTATTTATATATAGGTGAAATAAATACATATGTATATTTATATACATGGTATATTTACAAAGTATTTTTGGATTTTTAATTTTGTTCTTTTTATTTTGTTTTTGTTTTAATTTATTTTATTTATTTACACTATATAATCTAGAATATTTACAAAACTTTTGGAATTTTATTTATTTATAAGGCTAAATAAATAGGGATGAGTGGACTATATACAAGGTGACTATGTACATGAGTGATGTTTTTATCTTCTTTTTAATTTTTCTATTTTTATCTTGTTTTTGTCTTTATAAATATATACAAGTATTTACAAGCCTATTTTAGTCTCTTTTTCGGAGGAAAATATTTTTATTTTATTTACATATATATTTACACACATGAGCCCCTATCTCCCTCTACTTTGGCTTTTATGCGGTCAGGCCCATGCTGAGCCCTCCCTTGGGTTAGGTTGCTCAATATTTATTCTAAATATTTCCCTCGTTTTCTTTTTAATCTTTATTCTTTTATTTTTGCACAAAAACATGCTAATTATAGGTTTTTACACAATGCATGCTTTTGGTAATTATTTCTATTTACAACTATATACATGCATTTGCAAAGGTTTTTGTAGCTAAAATATAAGAATAAAGAGTGATGAATGAGTATTCATCAGTAAGCCCATAGGAATGAGTCCAAGAGTTGAGACCAGTCCTTTCTGTTTGGCCTAACAAGTTTCTGCAGAATAGTCTTGATTTCTCTGTTCGATAACTCTGCCATGCCATTGGTCTGAGGATGGTAAGGAGATGCGACACGATGGTCGATGTCGTACTCCTTCGTTAACTTCTTGACCTCTTTGTTAATGAAGTGGCTACCCCCGTCTGAGATGAGGATTTTTGGTATCCCGAACCACGAAATGATGTTCTTCTTCAGAAACTGGCATACTGTTCGGCTGTCGGCGGCTCGAGCGGGGATAGCTTCAACCCAACGACTCACGTAATCGACAGCGAGAAGGATGTGCTCAAAACCTTGACTGTTAGGGAAAGGTCCCATGAAGTCAATGCCCCATGCATCGAAAACGTCTGCTATCTAAATGATTTTCATGGGCATTGAGTCTTTGGCAGTTAGTGTTCCTTTCAATCTCTGATAGTCAGTGCATCTTTTGACAAACTCAGCTGCATCCTTGAATAAAGTGGGCCACCAGAAGCCACACTGAAGTACCTTTGCTGCCGTCCGATCTCCAGAGTGATGTCCACCAGATTCGAGCGAATGACAATGCTCGAGGACACTAGATTGCTCCGTCTGAGGGATGCACCTGCACCAAATACAATCTGCTCCTTCTCTGAATAAAAGAGAATCTTCCCATTGGTAGAAGCGGATGGTCGACATGAATTTGTTCTTTTGGTTCTTCGTCCAATCCGAAGGTATTACCCCAGAGGCGAGGTAATTGACTATATCAGCATACCAAGGAAGAGAATCCACCGCTAAGATGGCTTCGTCAGGGAAGGTTTGTGTGATAGGTGCATTGCTCAGAGGAGGTTCATGCTGCTCTATTCTGGAGAGATGATCTGCTACCACATTCTGAACTCCAGGCTTGTCCGTTATTTCCAAATCGAATTCCTGGAGGAGAAGGATCCAACGGATCATTCTTGGCTTGGCATCCTTCTTCTGCTGTAGGTAACGGATAGCAAAGTGGTCCGTAAAAATTGTGACTTTTGATCCCAACAATAGGATCTGAACTTCTCTAAGGCGAAAACCACAACCAACAATTCTTTCTCTGTCACTGTATAATTTCTTTGTGCTTTATCTAATGTTCTGCTGGCATAGTGAATGGCATAGGGCGCTCTGTCTTTCCTTTGCCCAAGAACTGCCCCGACTGCAAAATCTGACGCATCGGTCATTATCTCAAAGGGAAGAGTCCAGTCGGGGGGCTGTAAGATTGGAGCCTGAGTGATAAGCTCCTTCAACTGATTGAAAGCAAGGAGAACTGGCTGATCAACAATGAACTCTGTTTCCTTGCATAAAAGTTCTGTCAGAGGTCGGGCAATGCGGTTGAAATCCTTGATGAATCGCCTATAAAATCCCACATGCCCCAGGAATGACCTCACATTCTTTATCGACTGAGGTGGCTGGAGATTTGAAATGACATCTACCTTTGCTGGGTGATGAATACCCATTCATCACTCTTTATTCTTATATTTTAGCTACAAAAACCTTTGCAAATGCATGTAGATATGTGTAAATAGGAATAATTACCAAAAGCATGCATTGTGTAAAAACCTATAATTAGCATGTTTTTGTGCAAAAATAAAAGAATAAAGATTAAAAAGAAAAAGAGGGAAATATTTAGAATAAATATTGAGCACCCTAACCCAAGGGAGGGCTCAGCATGGGCCTGACCGCATAAAAGCCAAAGTAGAGGGAGATAGGGGCTCTTGTGTAAATATTTGTGTAAATAAAATAAAGATATTTTTCTTCACCAAAAATATGCTTGTAAATACTTGTACATATTTTAAAGTATAAAAACAAAAGAAAAAGATAAAAATCAAAAAGAACAAAAATACTCCTTTCACCATGTACATAAACCACTCCTATATATTTATTTAACCTTATAGATAAATAAATTTAATTTCCAAACTTTTTGTAAATAGTTTATATATTGTAAATAAATAAAATAAAAACAATTAAAACAAAAACAAAACAAAAATAACAAAATTAAAAATACAAAAACACATTGTACAAATACCATGCATATTGATGTACATATATATTTATTTTACCTATGTTTATAAATAATAAAAATGAAATAAAAATACCCTTTTATTCCTTATTTTATAATGAAAATAAATAAAATATAAAATAGGAATAAAATTGCATAAAAATAATAATTTAAAAATAAAAAATAAAAAACCCTAATTATGTACATATACCTATATAGTACATACTATGTATTTAGCTTATTTTTATTTCCAAAAAATTAATTAAAAATCACTAAAAAATAGAAAAAAAATAAAATAAAAACATTTCATGTTTTAAGTTTTTGCAAATTCGGCCATTTGCTACCTTAATTCTGAGCTTCAAGATTCAGCCACGTGGCCGATTTCCATTGGGTCCTGGGGATGTTGACCGCTCGGTCAACTACCCCCCCCAGGACCACCTTCCGCGGATACAAGCGCCCGACCCGATTTCTCGCAATTATACCCGCTTGATCCGACTCCCATCTCCCTAAACCCCGGGTCCGAATCTTTAATCGTTCATCCGACATCCTCGCCGGAGCCGCTCCCTCGGGATCCGCGCGCTCCTGAGCTTGCCCGGACCCATCTTTCTCGGACCCCTAGCCGTATAAAGCTGTAGCTCCGCCACCCATTTGCTTCATCCTTGGCCATTTGCTTCGTTCTCCAGTGAGCTCCAGAGAGTGCGTGAGGTGACAGCTCGCGTCTGAGCCTGTTGAAGCGAGGAGAGGGAGCTTCGCCATCGATCCGGCGAGCCCAGCCGCCGTAGCTCCACCACCAGCGTGAGCTCCGAGCCTCGGAGCGAGACGATCCTCGAGGCAACGACCAGGAGCTTCCCCAGCTCCTCCCCAGTCTCTCCGACCACCCAGGTAACCCCTTAGCCTTTCCCGTTTCCTTCAATTTCCATTTAAGCCTAATTCGCTCCGCCGCCGTATTTCTCCGATTCATCCCGGTTCCGACCACTATCCGATCATCGGAATCGACCATCACGTTCACCTCTCCCCGACGCACCTTCTTCACCCATTCGCCCAACCCAGCTCGCACAGGAGCTGGGAACCGAGCTTCTCCGTCCACCACCTTCGCCGGAGCTCGCCGCTTCGACTCACCGTTCACCCCCACCTCGCCTAACCGGGTCGAGGCAATTTGCCCTCGACCCGTGAGTCTTCTGGTTCGCTTTTCAGGTCAAAACGAGGGCCATCTGAGGCCCTTCGCCATCTAGCCAGGAGGCCCAGCTCCGCCGACCTCGCCCGAGCTCCTCGGAGCTCGACTCGATCATCGGAGCATCGTAACAGACACAGGAACACTCCAGCTTTCTTCTCCGACCATCAGAGTGCTCCAAGGAGGAGCCTAGCGCACGCACGAGCCCGGTGAGTCTCACCGGGGACCTGTTCTTCGAGGACCCTCCTCTGCCGTTGATCGTCCCCCTCCGCTCCAGACTTCATCCAGGCCGTCCGTCCCTGGAGCCACCAGCACCGCTCGATCTGAGGAGAGGCGATCCGGAGCGCCCACCGTCAGCAGCCGTCCGATCTCCACGTGGCGCGCATCCAGCCCATCCGCTTAATAAAGGGTAATTTACCCTTAGGCCCTGTCTTTATTTTAATTTCGTTGTAGTCCTGTAAATATCAAAGTTAGTTGTTAAGTTTTAGGTGTATTTGCATAATGGACCCTTAGCTTTATTCTATTTGCATTTATACCCCTGCCAGTTGTGGACACGTGCATCGACACGTGATATTTTGGGTTATTTGCAGTAGATACCCCTGTAGTTCTGGATGTTAATGAATGAATGAAATCTTTTACTTATTTGCATTTATACCCCTGTGCGTGATTTATTTCCACATGTGCGATATATTTTGGGTAATTTGCAGGTAAGCCCCCTAGACTTTTGGTACCTGTTACCAATAAGTCCTCGGGACTTATTTTTATTACATTTGGGTCCCTGAGTGCCCCAGGCATGCGCGTGGCGCGTGTTTTGCTGGGAAAATTGCACCAGACCCCCCAGAGCTTTGGGTATTTGCACTTTGGTCCCTGTGCACAGTGCCCCTCTTTTATTTTTGAATAAAATATCAAATCACCTCCAAATCCAACGAGAATTTGACACATGGCTCCTGCCATGGTGTAGGATTTTTGTGGATTTTTGAGGACATGTTTGATTTTGTTTGATATTTTTAAAAAATCAAAAACCTTCATTTTGCCACTGTCTAACTTGGAAAATCACAAAAAAATATTAAATAGTGTCTAAAAATTACAAAAAAATTGTCTACTGTTTACTTTGTGTTGCTTAATTTTCTAGCCAATTTTGACTATTTTTCATTACTAAAAACCCTAAAAATTGAAAAACACTCAGAAACCTATAAAAATTCTAGTAAATAAATTAAAAATCCAAAAATAATAAAAGTGGTACCTAAATTTTCCTTGTTTTATCATCTTTACAGGAAAATTACCTCCAGGCCATTTCAAGGCCCTTAGTTATTTTATCTAGGGCTTTTTGGCTCGGCTGGACAGTACCCACTATTTGCTTCACTTTTTGATTTTAGAAAATAAAATAAACATCAGAAAATTCTCAAAAATTCACCAAAAACACTACAAAATATAAAACACATAAAAACATTTTTGTTTGAATTTTTGTTTGATTTTTAGTGCTTTGAATAATTTGTTGAAGTGTACCTTTCGTTGTTTTTCTTAATTTCTCAATCCATTAAAAATCCAAAAAAAATATAAAATAAATTAAAAACCACTAAAAATATTTTCTGCTTTTATTTTATTTCTTTTTACTACTTCGTAGGCCCTCGGGCCATCCCATGCTAGTTGAGTTCGACCTTGGGTGCTATGCCAGGTTAATCCAATAGCAGGACCGCTGTTTCGTATTTTGATCGATTTCATCTTTTCTAAGCGGTTCATTTTTCTTGTTGACCCGAGTCCGATTGATTGAGGTCGCAACGACCGTTTGATACCTTTACCTTAGTCATTTGGACGGTCATCACTGGGTCGACTTCCATGCCACGTTTGGAAACGACGTGACCCAGCACAATACCTTCTGTGACCATAAAGTGGCTCTTTTCCCATGAAAGTACTAGATTGACTTCTCAGCATTTTTGAAGCACTCTGTCCAGGTGCTCAAGACAAGAATCGAAACTATCACCATAGATAGAGAAATCGTCCATGAACACCTCGAGAAAACTGCCTACCATCTCGGCGAAGACTGCTAACATGCATCTTTGGAAGGTGGCATGTGCATTGCATAATCCAAAGGGCATTCTCTTGAAGGCGTAGGTGCCGAATGGGCAAGTAAAGGTAGTCTTCTCTTGATCTTCAGGAGCGATTGCCGCTTGGTTGTACCTGGAGTACCCATCCAGAAAGAAGAAGAACTCCTTGCCTGCTAATCTCTCCAAAACTTGATCAATGAATGGCAAGGGAAAGTGGTCCTTCTTGGTTGCTGCATTGAGACGGCGTTAGTCAACACACACCCGCCAGGATGTTGGCACCCGAGTGGAAATTTCCTCTCCTTTATCATTTGTAACCACGGTAAGCCCTGATTTCTTCGGAACTACATGCAGTGGGCTTACCCATTTTGAGTCGGAGATGGGATAGATAAAGCCTGCGTCACACCATTTCGTGATTTCTTTCATGACGACGTCCCGAAGGTTAGGATTCAGCCTTCTCTGGAATTCACGGGACGTCTTGGCATCTTCTTCCAAATAGATGTGGTGTGAACATAAGGCTGGATTTATCCCTCGGAGGTCCGATACCCTCCAACCAAGTGCCTTGCGGTTCTTTTCTAGAACCTCGAGAAGTCGAGATTCCTGATCCGGATTCAGCCTGCTGCTGATGATGACCGGATACATTTGTTCTTCACCCGCAAGGAAAGCATACTTCAGGCCTGCAGGAAGTGGCTTGAGTTCTGGTTTTGATCTGTCCACTTTATCTGTCACTTCAGATACCATGCTGGTGGTGGGATGTACTTTCTTGCAATACTTACCATCCTCATCATCCTGTTGAGATCCCGGTGATGCACCGAACGGTTCTGCGCTAAGCTGATCATGTTCGGTCTGGAGTGAATGCTCAAGAAGATGCGCCTTCATCTGATAATCTGTCTCCCAAGAATCATCGGAGCATAGGCTGACTGCGCTTTCCAAGTCCTCCTCAAGAGTGAGGATTTCTCGGGTCCATGGATCGTCCAATGATAATTCTGAGTCTCTGATCTCCGCAGTAAAATCACAGTCTGCTTCGGATGCTGCCCGACTCTCATCAGTTGTGGCATTCGGCTCTCTGTTCATGTTTATCGTGATCCGCTGGGTGTTCGAGCTGAAAGTAATCGTGCTAGACCCGTAATCAACCACGGCACCTGAAGTACGAAGGAATGGTCTGCCAAGGATGATAGGGGTCTGAAGCAGGGGTGCAGGCGAGTCCATATCAAGGACTACAAAGTCAGCTGGGAATTTCATTTCCTGTACTTTAACTATCACGTCTTCCAAAAGACCTCGGGGCCGCTCGACGGATCGGTCAGCGAACTGAAGGATCATACGTGTCTGCTTGAGCGGTCCCAACCCGAATTCTTGCATTATGGACGAGGGAAGAAGGTTGATGGAAGATCCACTGTCAAGAAGAGTGCGCTCGAAGACCTGGTCAAAAATCTCACAACTGATCAGAGGCGCTCCTGTATCTTGTTTCTTCTAGGGGAGATTGCTGATAGCTGCTACTGTGGTCAAGGTGAGGACATGCCTCTCAACCTGCTGGCATCTGTTTTCTTGCGTTGGGCGACGCCTGTTAGTACATGCCTCTTTCAGTCCTTTCTTTACGTCTGGCATGTATTCCACGTCCTTTAACAAGGGAATCTCAACAGTCAATTTATCCAAAATATCCACAACACCTGGATCAGACAATGCCTTTTTTCGTTTTGCATTTTTTTTGGATTTTTGTATTGCATAAGGAAAAGGAATATTTACACCACTGGCAGGAAAATGAGAGTTCTTATTTACATCAAAATCATCGCCCCTAGAATGTTGTACATCCGAACTGCAAAAAGGAGTACAAGCTGGATCTGGACATGCGGGTGCTGCAGGGCGATCAAAAAGGGTAGCATCGGCTCCATCGGCTGGCGAGGGATCGGCTGCTGCTGGCGGCTCCTCCAATGCTGGCACGGCTTTGCTTCGGCTACAAGCTTCTTTTTGGTGTTTTTGCTTTTGCTGATTTTTTTGTATTTTCTGCTGAGGTTGCTGGTGACATGGCACGACGGCTGGACTGGCTTCTCCTTCTTCTTCCTCCTCACCCGCCCCTGGAGCTGGCACGGCTGATGCGGAAGATGACGATCCACCTGTTTCTTTATTCACCCCACTTGTGGTAGCAGGCGGAGGCAAGGCCCTACTGCTCCTGAGAGTAGCAGCATTAGAATAAACAGTAATATCATTACCAGACACGGACAGGACATCACATTCTACCTGCTCTTTCTTCTTGAAATTATTGGGGTTGTCTTCGACCTGTGCCGGAATGGTAGTTCGGGTGGCGGTCAGGTCATCAAGCCGCTTTGTCATTTCCGCTAGCCCTTTAACAAGCTGGGCCAGACAATCCATAGTGGGGTTCACAGGGGTTATTTCAGAAGACTCAGCGTGCAGACCACGCTGCTGTTGGGTAGATGGGTGGGGAGGTTGTTGCTGGTGGTTCTGAGGTGGTGCAGAAAGTTGAAGTTGTTGGTACGACTGAGGAGGATACTGCTGATATGGTTGAGGCGGAGCAGCCGCATACTGGTGATACGGCTGTGGGTGGCGGTACTGCAGCTGCTGCTGGTAAGGAAAATTCTGCCTCCATTGATGTGTAAATTGGGGAGGCTGCTGGTGTTGTTGGTGAGGCTGAGAGACTTGCCCAAAACGACCCCCCTGAGGTTGGTGATATTGTCGATTGGCAAATGGCTGAGCCTGGGGTTGTTCCTGAGGACGGGTCGGCTGTGCATCATTAGTCCATACCCCATTCACTTCTTGAATCAGGGGTGGTGGAGGGAAGACTGGATCAGGTACAGAAAGAAACTCTGGTTGGTACACGACCATCTGCTGCTGCGGCGGGCCCTGGTCGGGTGCCTGCACGTAGTACACGTGCTGGACTGCCGGTGGCTGCTGGCTTGGCTGAGGCTGATGCTGCGGTTGCTGCTCGTCTTTCTTCTCAACGGGAGCGTCCGATGGTGTAGCCGACTGAACAGAGTTGATAGTGCCGACCAACAGTTCAAGGTACTTATTGATCTGATCTAGCTTGTCCAAGTTCTGGGTCCTCTTCTCGATCACATCGAGTTTCTTGAGGTCCTGTGATCGCTTCTCAATGATATCTACCTTAGAGAGATGGCCCCCGATGATGCTGAGGTTGGAGCTCTCATCTCTCTCTGCTTCCTTGGATGCAGCCATGTGCACTTGCTTATGGAGGATCTGGGGTTGTTTCTGATACGCCTTGGATGAAGAGAGGGCGGCCTCTCCTTCGACCATTTCTTCAAAGATCTGCCAAACTACATCTTCATCCTTGTTAAAATGTGAGCCCCCACATGCTGCGTCCACGAGCCTTTGGCTTTCAATGTTCAGTCCCCCAAAGAAATGCTGTACCAAGCTGGTCTTAGGGATCTCATGGTGGGGACACTTCTCCTGCAGGTCAGTAAATCTCTCCCAAGCTTTGTGTACTGACTCATGGGCTCCTTGGGAGAAATTACTGATACGGGCTCGCATCTGGTTGAGCCGACCTAGAGGGTAATATTTGTGCAGAAAGGCGGACTTCAACTCCTCCCAGGTTGTCACAACCTTCCCCAGATGATTGACCCAATAAAGGGCCTTGTCCTGTAGACTAAATGGGAAAGCCATCATCTTGACAATGTCCAGAGGGACATTGGGATAGTGTGTAATACGACAAATGCGGGAAAATTGCTGCAGGTGAATGTACGGCTCTTTATTGGTGTTTACATGAAATGCAGGGAGAAGAGCGATGAACTGGGGCTTCAGCTCAAAGTGAGCGTGTACCGGTGGGATGAGGATCCACTCGGTCATCTGGCTGTCTCCCGGATTGTATGTTTCTTTAAGTGTTGGCTTTGGTGGTGGTAATTCAAGGTCATCATTGTGGTCATCACCACCTCCTCCACCTCCACCTCCTCCTCCCCTGCCTCCTCTACCTCTGCCTCCTCCTCCATCGTCACGGTTCATCATGTCATTCAACATATCCTGGAATGCGGTCTGTGTGAGGGCCTGCTCGGTCAGCTGCTGCTAAATATCTTGGATAGATGCCAGTAGTTGTGCATTGACTTGGTTCTGGTCTGGCAACTGTCCCTCTGGTTGTGGTGGCTGCTGACCCTTGCCCTTTCCTCCTGGAGCCATGTCAGGGTCTGAGTCGGACGAGATGAACTCCGGAGTAGTCTCCAGGGCTCGCACTGTCTTCTATCTGCATAATGAGATGGTCCGAATCAGATCACTTGCAATTAATGTTCAGCTGCCGTGATGAAGCTGGAGTTCAGGTCAACCCCAGCATGTTGTGAATGGAAAAGGATGTAGACTGTAATCAACTCCCATTCACAACGGCGAAAGCGAGACAAAAGTGATCCCAGTTTATTGGGTGGCCAAGAGAAAGGTAGAAAACGAGGAGTCTGGAGATCGATCCGCAAAGTCCGGATCGGGTTCTCGAGAATCGCCTCAAATTTATTGGCGGAGTTGAGTCCATGGAATCGATGTGGGTGTTGGCATGGTCCCGACGGAAACCATCCATGGATCAACTTCGCGGAGTACAAGAGAAAATAGGATGTTGGATGAAAGATACGATGGTCAATGAGGAATAAAAGGAGTGTAAAACAGTAGAGAGGCTCGGTTGAGCGAGGTGGTCAAAGGGGGAAACGACAAAGATGTGCGCAAAGGCGCGGGACTTGATCTTTGAACCTTAATCTAGATCCATACAAACACAATATAAAATCGGTTCACCAACTCACGCCATGTGAAGCCGTGAAAGCTCGGCTATTTATTATCTTTTCATTTTTAGAGTTGTTATTTCAGGCATATCTTATAACAAGTCCTTAGTACGCTACCCTATAGGAGAGAGAGTACTGCCAGAAGAGTATCTCGTACTTGTCCCTCCTGTGTAACCTGTAGTATGTACTTTTTGGGTCCTTGTAAGTCCTTCCTGGATCCCTACTCAGCCAAAGAAATAGAGAGAGGAAGCCGATAGGCGAAACCAATACTTTGGTTCTCGCTCGCAACGGAATCACCCGTGAGCATGCAAGAACCTACTCGGATGCAGGACAATGAGACAGACACCCCCGTGAAGGCGTGACCTATGCTCAATACTTCGGACAGGGTCGATGCTCCACACAATAGGGAGTCATCATTGGTGACCAAGCCCTACTTGCCTACGTACGATAGAAGCGCCATTACTTCGGAAATCCAGGCGATACACAAGGCAGTTGCAGACTGGGTTTTGGGCTTTAATCCTTAGGGGTCACACTCGCTCAAGGGAGTAGGGTTTTGGTCCCCCTCCAAGGTACCTGAAAACAATGAGGGCTTTATGAACCCGGTACAATGATAGTCCATTACATATTTTAATTAAGGTCAAAGTTTATTTAGCAGTCCCCTTGTTTTATTTTTGGATTTTCACTTTTTTTTGAGTCTGTTTTCATACCAGCGTCTAACGTTTTTGTAGATTTTCATTTAAGTCCTAGGTGCTCAAAATCAGAGGGAGATAGCGGAAAAGCCGTGCAAGTGGTTCCATGATGGAAATCTCACCATTGAACCGAATGATGCATGCTGAGTTAGAAGACTTACAGTGCATCCCAGCTCTCTCCATGTGGTATGCAAGACAGAATTTTTAAACCTATCTACATGTCGGTATGCAAGGAACAAAATCGCCCTAAACATTAGCTGCTATTGACGTGAAGAACCATAAGTCTTTCATTCATCTCTAGCCCGAAAGGTCCGGTCTTGGCTCACCCCTCCTCTACTCAACACACTTGAGGGTAGGAGAAAGCGCTTTACAGGGCTCGCTGCGGCACAAGGGCTAAGAGACAAATGAGCGGCTTGTTTAACTTTACCCGGCAACTGCGCCATCTGATAACCGAGAATTTAGCAAGGGTCACCATAAATAATATGTCTAAAGTGTCGCTGAGGCAACCACTCACAAAACACCCGGTTAATCAGCAATTAACCCACAATGAAAGAATGAATAAATTAAGTCCAAAAAGAGATGTGAATTAATCTTTATTACTCTACCATAAAATGTACAGTGAACAAGCATGTAGAGGTCGAACCACAGAGAGCAATACAAAAATGCATAAGCCTACAATGTGCATCTATCACAGAGTCATCCATGTGTGAAGCCTATTTTTGTGGGTTTTTGAATTTTATATATTTTTTATATTTTTTTATTATTTTTATTTCTTATAATATAATTAGGTAATATTAATATATTTTATAGAATATAAATATATAAATATATGTATACTCATAGAGGGTGAGCATATAGCTTATAATACATGCATTATATCTATATGTATGTATAAATAATAATAGTATATATATTTTTTTTTAATTTTAATTTTAAGATTTTGTATATTAATATATATATATATATATAGATGTATACATAGATATATTTTTTATATAAAATTTTTTTATTTTCTCTAGAATAGGGGATGTATATAAAAGGGGTGCTATAATATTTATAAAAATACTCAAAAATAGTCAAAATTTGAGATTTAAAGTCTTTTTGGTATTTTTGTCATTTTTTACTTTTTTGGTGATTTTTGGGTATTTTTCAAATTGTTTTTGGCATTTTTAAATGCTGAAATAGGGGAAAACAGTGAAATAGGTACTGGCTGTAAGTAAAATAGGGATCAAAAATAGCAAACAACCACAAAACTTTTCCACACTATTTTTCTAATACAGATAGTAAAAGATAGAAGAAATAGGAACTGAGTTTACATTTTTCTGATTTTTTTTTAATTTTATATATTTTTTTGTAGTTTTTGTGTATTTTTCAGTTTTTAAGGTTTTTCTTTTGAGATTTTTTGGGATTTTTGGACTGACACTAAAATAGGTCAAAATACACACTAGGGAATTTTTTTGGAATTTTTATAGGTCTTTTAAAATTTTTTTGGTATTTTATAAGTTAGACAGTGTATAAAAGACCTGTTTTTTGATTTTTAATAAATGCAAAAATGCAACAAAATTAAAAACTAAAAATGTAGCCTACAAGGGTACACTAACAGGAGCTTATGTCTATTTTTACAATTTTTTTCAAAGAAATATAAAGCACAAAATAAATAGACAAAGCATACAAAAATAAATGGCCTAGCAGGGGTATTTTTGCAATTAAGATATCTCTCAGGGGCATACATGCAAAAATTACAACAGAAATAAACATTTATTTTTATTTTCAGGGCCATTTGACAAATACCAAAACCCGACAGGGTTTACATGCAAATTTCACGCGCTTCACGTGCGGTCTGCACGTGAGGCGTAGAGGGACTAAAATGTAAATACATAAACATCAGGGGGTATTCTGCAAATTTTACAAGTTATTTACAACGTGACTTTTTATTTTTGGTATTAAACTACAAATACAAAAAGGCAGGGGTTGAATCTGAAATTTACCCCTAATAAGCGTGCGATCCGACGGTTGGGCCGCTTCCACTTGCCACGCGTCGTGGTCCTATCGGCCGATGACGATTCGCAGATGACGACGGAGATTAGATCATCCTCGCTGATCGGACGGTCGATGTGGCGCTTCATCTGACGGTGCTGGTTCAATCTGGGCCGACTCCTTTGATCTGACGGTGCTGGAGATGCCTGGAAGAACAGGGAAGAAGCTCGCCCCCGGCGAGCTTCGATCGAGCAGCTCGGGCGCCTCCGGGCATCTCCCTCACCTCTGATGTGCTCTACTCATGGCTGGCGACCTTCCGCATCTCCTAAAGGTTCTCTCATGGCTCCTGGAGGTCCGAGTCGTTCGAACGAGGTCGAAGAAGTAGGGGACCTCCAAGAACCTCTTCCTGGTTCGATTCGAGCCCAGATGGGGCTCTTCCTTCGTTTGACCTGCATAGGAAGAACCGGGGGCGCGAGGGCTACCTCCTCGACCCGGGGTTTTGAAGCTTGGCAGCAAGATGGAGTGAGGCGGAGGGGCTCCGACGAACGGCGGAGGTGGAGCCCCGATTCGCGAAGACCAGGGGTCCTCGGTTGATCAAAGGCGATGGATCAATGGAGAATGCGATGGGAATTGAAATGGGGTGCACGTGGCAGTCGGAGACAGTTGGTTTCACAGTGAAGAAGTCGCCGGAGCGGAGCTCCGACGAACTTCGAATTTGGAATTTTACGCTACAGGGATTAATTAAAGTCTAATAAACAACTGGAATTAAAAGCTAGCATTAAAACCTAACTAAAAAGCATAAAAGGGACATCTCTTATACCTGGGGGCCACCAGGGAGCAGGGCGGACGCCAGAGTTCCGCCGCGACAAAATTCTCCTTCCTCCAGTCGAGTCGAGGCGCTGGAGCACTCCCCCCTGTCACGAGGAACGGTCCAGGAAAAAGATCAAGGCTTTTGGTTGGAATGAAATTGGCCAAATTCGAGGAAGGAGGCGGAGCTACTTATTTATAAACATTGGCAGGGGGCCTTATTGACCGGCGACTATTACTTAATCCAATGAGTATCTGATTGATCCAAGTTATTGGCGGGCATCATGGATAATCAGAGAGCAATTCTTGTGAAGGAAGCGAGCTCGATCGATGAACGGGATGGCCGTAAAAAAGGGATGAAAATCGGGGAAAAGATGGTTCAGAGACGCCAGAGCTGGGATGGGACAGTTGACTAGGGGGTCAACGAAGACCGGCGCCCCATTGGTCCACGTCAGCCGCTAAAAGACAAAACAGGAAATTTGAGCCTAAATTGATTTATTTACCATAGTAAATGATTTTATTAGAATTTTCTTAAAACATAAAAAATGTGTATTTTTTCGTGTAGTATTTATTTGTGATTTTTATTGATTTTTTCGAAGTGTTTTATTATGGTTTTAATTTAATAATGTGTATATGTATGTATTTACATGTATTTGTGTGTATTTTATTTTTAATTTGTTTATATTGTTTTATTATTTTATTGGCTTATTTTATAAATTTGTAATTTATTTTTGTGAGTACAAAGGTATTTTTATTTAATTTTCATGAGTTTATTTCCATTTTTAAATAAATAGGTATATGTATATGTAGGTATCCTTATAGGTATTTTACCTATATATTTTGTATACTTAATTTATTTAATGTATTTTCTTGATTTTTATTTTGGATTCATATTTTTAATGAGTTGTGTATAATATTTCCATTATTATAAAAATATAAAAAATATAAAAGAATAAAAGAAATAAAAGGATAAAGTCCTTTTCATTTATATATAGATGGATAGCATAGGTATTTTATCTATGAATCTTATAGACTTATTTTATTTTATAAATTCTTTTTGGTTTTCTTTTACTTTAATATAATCATGCATTATATACATTATTTACAGGATTCTGAAAATATAAATTTGTTGCAATAATGAATGATGAATATTTGGAATATTTTAATGAATACTATGTACAAGGAGGGCCAAAAACCTAACTTTTGCATATGGACTCCAACAATTATGAAACTAATTTTATTAAATAGTTCATAAAAAGCTATATACAATTAAAGGTGAGTTTGGGTGATTTGGAGTTTTTATGTGCAAGATATGGGTCTGTGAAGTTGAGATTTTGGCTTTTTATTCTGTGTATAAAATGTACACTGAGTATTATTTTTACACAAACTCAATTTTGTATTTTTATTTACATTATTATCTACAATTTTCATGAACAAGGTTTCTTTATTTGAGGAATAAATAATTATGTACAAAATAGGTGTCAAAAATGCATAAATAAATGCATGAATTAATGAGGTATTTATTGTACACTGGCCCTTATCTCCCCCTACTTTATTCCTTATCGACCAATACCATACTGGCCTTGGTCTCGGGGTTTGGGTCATAAAATATCTTCAATATTTTATTCCTTTTTCTTTTCTTTTCTTTATTCTATAATTTTGGCATTAAACACAATATTTAATGTATAATTAATACAATGAATCATGAGTGCTATTATGTACAATTTGATGCTATTTACATGCATTTGCTGGGGTTTTTGAGGCCAAAATGATAGAATAAAGGTGATGAAATGGAGATTCATCAGTAGATAAAATCGACGCTCCACCATTTCGATATCTCCTTCATGACAACCTCTCTCAGATTCGGGTTCAACCGCCGCTAGAACTCACGCGACGGCTTCGCCTCATCCTCGAGATAGATATGGTGGGAGCACATGGCCGGACTTATCCCCTGGAGATCGGCTACGCTCCATCCTATCGCCTTGCGGTTCTTTTCAAGAACCCCCATTAGACGGGATTCCTGCTCTCCAGTCAAATCGGCGGAGATAATGACTGGGTACATCTCATGCTCACCCACAAGGAACCTATACTTCAGCGACGCAGGAAGTGGCTTCAGCTCTGGACAACTTGGTGCTGGTGGATATGGCCTCTGAAAACTCTGCGTGAAGGCTGCCAAATCCGCATGGGAGAACTGAAACTCTCGCTGACACTCTGAAACTGGAGAAGGCTGCCTTGCTGGACTGTCTCTTCTCTGCTCGGCATGTACCTCCTCCCTAGCTGTAGGCTCAGTAGAAGTCAGATCTGGTATGTAATCATCAAACTCTGTCCAGTCAAAATCTGACTCCGAGGGATCTGTATCATCTAAGGTGGCCTCAGTACCACCGTCATCAGAGAACAAATCAATCTCACGATCTCGAACCGGCTCTGCCGACTGAACGGTATCCTGGACCAGGAATGCGCTCTCCAAACTCTCCTCGGCTGGCGTCTCTGCATCGGTGAACTCTGAAGGTGAGAGGATGGCCTGTGCGACTAGGTCTACCCAAACTGCCTCATCATCTGTAATCACGAAGTCGCAGTCCTGGTGGACGTCTGGCCCTGCATCTGTCATCTGCTCTGTATCGGAAGTAGTCTCTGAGCATGCTGTATCTCTGGCTCTGATGTCCTCGACCATCTCTATTTGTACACTCTCGCCCTCGACGCGAAAGTATACCTTCCCGCTATCATGGTCGGTCACTGCCTTGGCTGTGGCAAAGAACGGGCGACCGAGAATGATGGGGGTATCAGTCACTGACTCAGGGACCTCCATGTACAACACTACGGAGTCCATGGAGAATTGCAGGCCCTGAATCGTGACGACAACGTCCCTCAGTAACCCCTTCGGCCTCTTGATAGATCGATAAGCAAACTGAAGGACTGTCCTGCTCTGTCGAAGAGTGCCCAACTCGAAGCGGTCGAGAAGGGCTGCCGGATCGCGAAACAAGTATCTCTGGTCAGCACATGAATCTTTGACTGGTGGTTCCTCCTCTTCCTCCTAACTGTGGTCCTATCTCTGAGTGAACGGTGGAGTAGAGGGATGTGCTGCAAAGCCTCCTGAAGAGTCAGCTGAATGTGAAATCGGTCTATCATCTGCTGGCTGAACTCTTCCTGCTGCCTCTTTTTGGGGTTTTCTATTTTCTTCCCCTTTCCCATGTGAAGAGCTCTAGGAAAGGGGATCACAGGGTCCTTCTCAGATGAAGGACTAGGAGAGGGTCTAGACTGCTTGACGGCAGGATCCACACATACATCAAGCACCACAGGTGGACTAGAAGAAAACAAACCCTTTCCTTTATTGCCAGAAGTGTTCTGAGATACATCAACATATGGAAAAAATACAGGACTCTCAGAAGTGAAAATGGTGGCATCAGCACCACCCTCGGCTGGTAGACTCGCGGCATCGGTACCGCGCTCTTGCTCGACAACATTGGTGGCCTCAATATCACCTTCTCCAAATGGTGAAACGACGGCATCAATACCGCCGGTGGGATCAGCATCCGTGGTGGCATCAGTACCACCGTCATCATCTCTAGCGACCTCAGTACCACTCTCCTCCTCGTCGGACACTCTGGAAGTGGCCTCGGGGTGTCGCTCAGACGAGGCGTCGCCTGCTGGCATCCTACCGCTCCTAAGTGTAATAAAATCAGTATCAAAAAGACATGCAGACATATCACCAAAAGCATCACTCGGAGTGGCATACTCAGTGAAATCTACCTGCTCAGACTTCCTCTTGAGGTTGTTCAGATTGGGCTCTATCTGGGAAGGGATGGCGGCCTTCCCTCTCACGATGTCCCGCATCTCCTGGCGGAACTCATCCATCTCCCGTCGGAATGTAGCCTGCTGATCTGTAAGGAGGCGGGCTATGTCATCTAAGGTGGGGTTCTCATAGGATGGCCCATGAGAACCTGACGGGTAGCCTCTCTGGTAGTGAGGCTGCTGTTGCTGCTGGTGTTGTGGGTGAGAGGGGTATGATTGTGGATGATGCTGCTGCTGAGGCTGATCACGCCTCCAAGAATGTCCCTACTGATAGGGACGAGGACCAAACTACTGTGACTGCTGCTGCTGGGTATACACTGGGGGTTGCTGCTGCTGGTGATCCCTCTGATGGCTGTACTGGCCACCCTGTCCTGACGGCTCCTGCTGGGAGCTGGAACCTCCGGCCGACCAACGAAATCCGGGATGATCTCATCGGATACCAGGCTGGGGTCGGTCGTACCAAATCTGGTTGACATCCATCAATGACTTTGACTCGTAAGGGGCTGGCGGGAGTACTTCCAGAGGCTGATCCGACTGGTGTACCACCATTTGTGTGTCTGGAGATGGCGGTGACTGGTAAGTGGGCTGCAGCTGCTGGTATGGCTCCGCCAGTACAAGGTGAACCTGCCTAGGCTGCTGGTGGCTGGAGCGCTGGGACGAGCTGTTGCTGCTACTCGGATCGCCTCGTGCCTGAAGATGGGGCTGGGAAGCCGTCTGTGCCTCCTCGAGACACATGAGTTGTGTCTTCAGGTCACTCAGAGTGTGTGCCATCTGCTCCATCTGCGTGATGCCCTGGCATTGCTTCTTCTCAATGATCTCCATCCGGTCCAGCTTCTCGCTGATGATCCCCATGTCGGCAGCTGTGGACTCGGCTTGTGCTGCTGCCGCTGACAAACTAGAAGGACTGGCATCAACTCGTGCTATCCTCTGGTACTGCACGGTCTGTGGCTGAGGACGTCCCTGTGTGTAGAGACAGGTCTGGGACATCACCATAAAGTTCTCGGCCATCTCCTCGTAGATGGCCCAGACCTGATCATGATCCTAGGTGAAATAGGACCCACCACAAGAAGCATTCACCAAGCCCTGAAGCTCTGGTGTCAGCCCGCAGAAAAAACTCTGAACTTGGTTCGGCTTGGAAATCTCATGGTGCGGGCATCTGTCAGTCAGCTCACGGAACCTCTCCTATGCCTCATGGAACTGCTCGTTGGGGAGCATGGAGAAGTTGCTGATCAGGGCTCTCGCGGCATTCGTCCGCCCGAGTGGATAGTACTTGTTCAAGTACCCGGTGCAGAGATGCTGCCAGGTGTAGACAAACTTCCCCAAGTGCTTCAGCCAGGTGGCTGCTCTCTCTGTTAAGGAGAAGGGGAAGGCAATCATGCGGATGGTGTCCTCGTCCACCTGTCTGTCATGGACGGCGCTGCAGATCATCAAGAACTCCTGAAGGTGGAGATGGGGCTCCTATGTGGCGAGCCCATGAAACCGGGGGAGGAGCTGCAAAGTGTTCGGGGGGAACTTGAAGTCCCCCACGATGGCTGGTAAAACAACCCAACGATGCGTCAACGTCGATCTGGGGTTGTGTAACTCCCGCATCGGTCTCGGCTGGTCTGGTGCTGTCGCGGCTGCGGCGGCTGCTGCTGCCTCATCGGGTCTCCTCGGCCTGTCTCCTGGCTCGCGCTGGTCGCGAGCATCTCTCAACTGCTCCATCTCTCGCCTTATCTCTATCATGAACGCTCCCTGATCCCTCAACTGCGGCTGAACTATCTCGAGAGAGGCGATCAGGGTGGAGTTGATCGCACCCTGGTCCAAAATGAATGTCTGCTCATGCTGGGGACCTCTGGTGTGATCATCACTGCTGTCAGCCATGGTCTCTGCAAAAGCAAAAGACCGAAACTCAAGTGCCGATAAATCATCTGATAGTCTCTCATCTGGCACTGGTATCTCAGAACTGAAAGAAGGGGGGTCGAGGGGGAACAGGGTGGAGTTGAACTCGGGTTCGGAGAGCGGGTCTCGGCTCTCACGAACCAACCTAGATGAGCGGGCAGAAGTGCTGGGAAGCGGTGCAGCCAGAGGCTGCCTAAGAGACCTTCTACCCATCATCTTGATGTGGCGAGTTGGACGGATGAGATCTGGTAACAACAATGATCAGCAAGCAATACCCCAAGTTCACATACTCAATGCGAGCTGGAGACCGTAAAGGTTCGGTCAATTATCTTATCAGTTTTTATTAGGTGAACAAGTCAAGATAGCAGAGCGATTAATGTGACCTGTTGGGAATCCAATCTGCCAACCAGACTGTCCCGTATAAAAGGCCGGTAGTCTGATCGGGGCTCGGATATGGCTCTAACCTAGTGTGTGGGCCACTCTATCACGCAAGCAAACTAGATAAGGAAGGGGTTGCTCTCCCCAAGACAAATTTTTATGATGAGTGTCTTTTAGGGTCAATAGAGTTAACCAGTCCCAATTTTATGGTTCAAATT
Organism: Ottelia alismoides; assembly: GCA_037367405.1. Classification (NCBI taxonomy): domain Eukaryota; kingdom Viridiplantae; phylum Streptophyta; class Magnoliopsida; order Alismatales; family Hydrocharitaceae; genus Ottelia; species Ottelia alismoides. The sequence goes on from JAZKJV010001266.1 coordinate 1,381,665, forward strand.
TTTAGGTGTTTTTAAATAAAAAGCAAATGTCTAACGAATTTTTCGGTTCTCCTGCTTATTAAGTCCAAAAAAATCAGGGGGAGAAGTCAAAAAAGCCGATGCGCGAGAAAATCAATGATGCATGCAGAGTAAGAGATGCGTACCTGACTCCAACAATCTACATGCAATATGATCCGCGCAGAATTTAAAGACTGAAATAAAACTACCTAAATGATGCAGGCGGAAATCCGAGCCCTAAGCAAGAAGTTCTACTCGACAGAACGTCTAGTCGAACACCAACCTTCTATCCAAGAGTCCGGTCTAGGCTCACCCCTCCTCCTCTCGACAAATCGAGTTCAGGAGCAGTGCTTGATAGGGTGGGTTGTGGCGCGTAGGCTCGAAGGTAGTGGATCGACTATTTTATTAGCTTTTTATTCTTGGTCCAATTACCGATCTATAGGTACATGCAAAATTATTAGGGTGTTTGGATCCTATTTATTACGTCACAATAAAGCAAAAATCCTAAGGCTAGGGGCTGAAAATCGCGAGAAACCGAGTAGGCAGAAAATAAATAAAAACCGCAAAGAAAACAACGTAAAACCGAGGGATCCCCCGAGCACACCGGTGCTCGGCGAAACAGACCCCGAGAGTCTAAGTCTGGCTGAGAGAGTCCTGTCCCTGTTTTATTACAACAATAATTCAAATAAGCTGAAAATAAAACCTAATCTACTCTAAGCTAATCCTCCCACACCGGCTGCCTCCTCGCGCTCTCCTACGGCTCCGTGCAGAAGGGAGCCGCCTCCAATAGCCGCAGTTGCGCCGGCTCCTCGAAAGTCGCCGCCTCATTCCTCGGGCCCTCGCAAGAAAGCAACAAAGTGTCAAATCAGAAAAAATTAAGCAAATAAAGCAAATAAAATAAAACAGGGTATATATGCAAAAAATAAAAATAAACAAGCAAAAACAACCAAAAATAAAATAAAAGAAAATAAAGAAAATAAAAGAAAATGAAAATAAGAGAAAAATAAAAAGCTACGAAAAGCTGCGGACGAAACAAAAGCCGCGAAAAGCCGCGAAAAAGAAAATAAGATAAAATAAAAATGACTACTAAGACGTGCTCCCCGGCAACGGCGCCATTCTGATGAGCCACCCGAACGACTAAGGTAAAGTATCTAACTAAGGTCGTTGTGACCTCAGTCACTCGGGACTCAGAGCTCAATCAAAAAATAATCAGACCACCAATAAGAGATGAAAACCAATAGAAATCAAAATCGCCGTCTCGCTATGATATTAACCTAGTATAGCACCCAGGGTCGAACTCGAGGAGCACGAGATGACCTTGCGGCCTACGAAGTAGTCTAAAAATAAAGAAAATAAAAACAAATATTTTTGGGATTTTTACCCGGCAGACCCTGTAATCTTTTGCAATTACCGCTACGACCTCTGAAACATCCTAATTCCTCCCTCGACCTCATAAACTTGCTCCATCTTACCCAACAAACCCTGCCGTCAATTTTAACTATATTTGAGTCATTTACTTGGGTTAATCTTGAGTTAACCCAACTCATTTACCATTGAACGGTTAGGATTACCCAAAATTAAAAAAAAATAGGACGGTGGCCCCCGCCACGGTCTCCCCCGCCAGGTGCGGGTGTACAAAGGCGTGCTGGCGCGGTGGCCTCCTCCTCCTGATCTCCCTCCTCCGCCCCCTCTCCGCCGTCGATCACCTCTTCAACGGCTTCTCCCCTTCTGACCTCCTCCTCTATGGCGACGCATCCGTGCCCCCCTCGCCCGCCCATCGCCACCTCTCCCTCACCAACTCCTCCCACTTCTCCATCGGCCGCGCCCTCCTACCCTCCAAGCTCCGCCTCACCTCCCCTGACTCCCCCGACTCCATCCTCCCTTTCTCCACCTCATTCATCTTCTCCATCTCCCATGTCCCCTCCGCCCTCCCCGGCCACGACCTTGCCCTCCTCTTCCCCCCCTCCCCGGCCTCCGCGGCTCCACCGCCGCACAGCACCTCGGGCTTTTCAACCGCTCCACCGATGCCGACCCCTCCAACGGCGTCCTGGCTGTCGAATTCGATGTTTTCGAGAATGAGGAATTTCGCGACATCGACGACAACCACATCGATGTTTTGGTGGATTTTAATATTTATATATTTTTTGGGGATTTTCAATTATAAAGAAAATAAGAAAACAATGAAAATAAGCAACTTTCACCAATTATTTAATTACTCTAAAATGGTCCAAAAATTCAAACAAAAATACTTTTAGAATTTTTATATTTTTTACTATTTTTGGTGAATTTTTGATGATTTTATGATTTTTATAGAATTTTATAAAAAAATTAAAGAAGACTACAACAAATGAAGATTGTCCAGTCAGGCGTTAAAGACCATTTAAAAATATCAATGGCCTGATCAAGGCCTGGAGGTATTTTTCCTATAAAGTAGAAGTAAAAAGGAAAAATTAGGAAAAAGATTTATTAATTTTTGGGTTTTATGTGATTTATTAGAATTTTTATGAGTTTTTCAAGGTTTTTTTAGTTTTTATGGTTTTTATAAATCCAAAAATAGCCCAAAACTGGTCAGAAAATCAAACAAACAAAAACACACAAAATCTGATTTTTTTGTATTTTTTAAAGTGGTTTGTATTTTTTTATGAATTTTAAATCTGAACAGGCAGAAAATTAAGGGTTTTTGAATTTTTAAAAATAATAAAAGGGCTCAAAAATTTTCCCAAAAATTGGTGAAAATTCTACACAGTGGCAGGAGCCACGCGTCCAATTTTCACTCAATTTGGATGAAATTTGATATTTTATTTAAAACAAACAAGAGCCCACAGTGCACAGGGAACTGTTCATAATAAAAATATCTTCTGGGGCCAAAAAGTAACACAATCAAAAGCTCAGGGGGTTCTTGTGCAATTTCTCCAAATTCTGCACGCGCGCGGCACGTGGGCTGGCACTAAGGGACCCAAATGTAAAGAAACTTAAGTCCCCGGACTTATTAGCAACATGTGCTAAAAGTCCAGGGGCTAAGTTGTAAAAAGCCCAACAATATTCAACATGTGTCAATTTAAACCATTCACAAGGGCATAAGTGCAATTAACTAGAAAGATATTTCATTCAATAACACATCCAGACTACAGGCCCATATCATGCAAATTCACCAACATATCACGTGACGATGCACGTGTCCAACATACACAGGGGTAGAAATGTAATTAAAATAAACAACCAGGTCTTTTATGCAATTTTACCAAACTAAAAGTAACTACAGAAAATATTTACAGGACTAAAATGAAAATGCAAAACAGGAGGGGGCCTAAGTAAAATTACCCCACTTATGATCGGAGGGATGAGACGACGCCACGTGGCTGATCTAACGGCTGCTAGTGCGCTGCGCCTCTCGAAGGGCCCTCGGTTATGATCGGACAGTGGAGAGGGAGCCACGTGGACGATCTGACGCTCTAGAATCGAGGGCGCCTCTCCTCTGCAACGGACGGTCCTGATCAACTCCCCAAAGGGATCAACGGTGCCGGCTGCTCCTCAAATGGACGGCGTGGATCACAACTGGAGCAGCGAGAGGGATCGGACGGATCTGGAAGGTCCTCCAAGAACAGGTGGCCGGCGAACTTCGCCGGCCCAGAACTCGCGCGGTGGACCTCTCCTGCTGCTGCTAAGATGCGGAAGAGCTCCGCCGTGACGTTCCGCAGCTGATGCACCTTTCCGATGAGGCCGGGAACCACCGGAGTGGCCCGGCGACGGCGGTGGCCTGGAGCTGCTGTCCCTGAATGCTCAGGCCCTCAGATGGGCCTGTCGTGACCTGCAAAGTAGCGCAACAAGCTCCTGGGTCGAGGGCAAAGTGCCTCGACCCTGTGAGGGGTGAAATGGGTGGCTGGTGCGTCGGGCGGAGGATCTCCGGTGATGCGACGACGAGGGAGATCGACTCCCAGTTCTGGGGCGAATTGGGTTGGATGGATAGGTGAAGAACGCGCAGAGGAGAATGGCGGAGATGATGGTCAGGTCGATCGATGAAAGGGGTGGACGGAGCGGAACTAATTGATGGTCGACGACGAAAGATGAATTTGGGCGTAACTGGAAATTAGAGAAAGATAGAAAGAATAAAGCTTACCGGATGCGTGAGGTCGACTGTGGAAGAGCTCCTGGAGCTCCTGGTCTTCGCCTCGAGGGTCGTTGAGGCCCGAGGCTCGAGCGCTTGCTCCTGGGCGGCGCACGGCGGGGAAACGTCACCGGATCAATGGCTGGGACACCTCCTCCTCACTGTGACACCACCCGCGACTAGCTGTCACTCTAGGGAAGGTAGTGGAGATCTTGGGATGGGAAGGCGGAGCCAAAGATGAGAGGAATTGTGCGACGGAGTAGGAGCTAAATACTCCTAGGGGTCCGAGAAAATGGGGTCGGGCATGGATATCGGAGCTCGGTTGATGAATCTTTAATCAAGACCTGGGGTTTATTGATTTGGTATTCGGATCAAGGCACGATAATTGGGAGAAAAGACGGGTCAGGCGCAGATCCGCGGGCTAGTGGTCCAAGGGGGGGAGTTGACCGGGGGTCAACATCCCCCGTAGACCAATCAGGTGCGGCCACACATTAAAGATTAGGAAATTAAATATAAAATAGTAAATGGTCGAATTTTGCAAAACTTAAAACATAAAAAATGTTTCTTTTATTTTAAACTATTTTTTGTGATTTTTATTTATTTTTTTGAAATAAAAATTAGGTATGTACAATATAGTATTAATATATATAGGTATATACAATATTGTATTTTTTATTTTGATTTTTAATTGTTTATTTTATAAAATTTATTCCAATTTTATATTTTATTTATTTATAGAATAAAATTTGGAATATTATGATATTTTTATTTTATTTTTATTAATTATTTACAAAGGTGAAATAAATACTTATATGTACATATATACATGGTATATATACAATATTTATTTTGATTTTTATTTTATTTCTTTTTATTTTATTTTTTTTATGATTTTTATTTTATTCAATTACACTATGAAATATAGAATATGTACACCATTTTATTGGATTTTAATTTATTTATGTATAGGGATAAATAAATAGATAAAAGGTTCTATGTACATGGCTTTTATACAATGATGAAGGGACTTTTATTTTTATTTTTATTTTCCATTTTTATTTTGACTTTGTATTTACAAATATATATACATAAACCCATATTTATTTTTATTTAGAGGATATATATATAGGTATATATGTACACATATGAGCTTCCTTATCTCTCTCTACTTTGGTTTTTATGCGATCAGGCCCATGCTGAGCCCTCCCTTGGGATTAGGTCGCTCAATATTTATTCTATATATCTCCCTCTTTTTTTTGTTTCTTTATTCTTTTATTTATGCATAAAAACATGCTAAAAATACATATTTACACAATGCATGCTATTTGATAATTATTACTATTTACAGGAATATACATGTGTTTTGCGAAGGTTTTGTAGCTAAAATAAAAGAATAAAGAGTGATGAATGGGTATTCATCACCCCCCTATACTTAACTTTGCTAGTCCCTTAGCAAACACTTATTTGAAAAAGAAGTGAAAAAGAAAAAGAAAAAGAAAAAGAAAAAGAGGAGAAAATGCATGGATTAATGCTGATTATTAAACTTGCCTTCATTAAATTGAAATATGGAGCTCGATCAGTTCTTTGGATTAATGATGTGTCGGAACCTTATTTAGACTTAGGTTTAAAACTCAACAGCCTCTAAGATCCACTAATCTATACTCAAGACTCCTCAATAATCCAGATCAGAACAAGTCTACATATACAAACCTTGAAGACTATGAATCTTTCCTTGTACAATGTAAGTGAGGTATAAGCTCTCCACCTCAGAAGTAGTAACTTGACAACCCTCCCCAACAAGGTAACTCTATGACCCTAGTCTGGCCACTCTTTCCTCGAGGAACGGGGTATTCCATTCTAAGTTCAAGTTCAACCGGCTCAAGAAGAGGGGGAAGAAGAGAATGGACCATGGCCAGTGTAGCCATGTATCCTTGGGAGCTCAACCAGTGTAGCTAAGTCTCCTTGCTGCAAGCTACATAAGATGGAATCCATAAGTCTCAAGCTTTGCTTATTTGCACTATATACATACTCCGGTGGGATTATCATTTTCTATCAGACCCACCACTTTTTTGTAGTTATTTTCTTTTTGCATTTTTTTCAAGTGCATCTATACAACATATTTACAATGTGCATCATATATACATAAGGAGTTTTTCCTCTTGAGCCAGTAGACTATCCCTCTTTTGAAGCATTATTGCAACCCACAACTCCTGTCGTTAGACCTCATGGCAACCAGACCAAGTTGAGACGCACTTCCTTCACTAAAAGAAGAAGAGAGGTTCCGCCTAGAAGTACTACCCTCATATGCTACCTGATGAATACTCATTCATCACTCTTTATTCTTATATTTTATCTACAAAAACCTTTGTAAATACATGTAGATACTTGTAAATACAAATAATTACCAAAAGCATGCATTGTGTAAAAAGTAATAATTAGCATGTTTTTGTGCAAAAATAAAAGAATAAAGAATAAAAAGAAAAAGAGGAAATATTTAGAATAAATATTGAGCAACCTAATCCCAAGGGAGGGCTCAGCATGGGCCTGACCGCATAAAAGCCAAAGTAGAGGGAGATAGGGGCTCATGTGTGTAAATATCCCTGTAAATACAATAAATATATTTTCCTCTAAAAATAGAATAAAAGTGGCTTGTACATATTTGTAAATATTTGTAAATACAAAATCAAAATAAAAATTGAAAAATTAAAAAGAAAATGAAAACCTCTTCACTTGTGCATATTCATCATGTACATAATACACTCCTATATTTATTTCACCCTATAAATAAATAAAATTAATTTCCATAAAATTTGTATATATTCTATCTTTTATGATGTAAATAAATAAAATAAAAACCATTAAAAACAAAAATAAAATAAAAAGAACAAAATTAAAAACCAAAAATATCATTGTACATATACCATGTATATAGATGTATATATCTATTTATTTCACCTTTTTTATATAAATAATAAAAATAAAATGAAAATATCTTTTTATTCCTAATTTTATGCTATAAATAAATAAAATATAAAATGGGGATAAAAATGTATAAAAATAACAAATTAAAAATCAAAAATTAAAAACCTATATTATGTAAATATCTATATATAGCTCTATAGTGTAAATACCTTATTTCTATTTTGAAAAATTAATTAAAAATCACAAAAAATAGAAAAAATTAAAACAAATATTTTTCATGTTTTAAGTTTTTAATAATTCGGCCATTTGTTATTTTTAAATTAATTTCCAAATCATTTCCAGGTGGCTGATTCTCATTGGTCCACGGGGATGTTGACCCCCCGGTCAACTCCCCCCTGTGGACCACTTCCCACGAATCGTGACACCCGACCCGACTTCCTCGATTTTTTACGTCACGACCTGACGCCCAAATCCGCAACCCCTGAGCTCCGATCGATCACCTTGCATCCGAGATCCTCGCCGACGTATCCGCGTGGAGATCCGCGCTTCGCGGAACCCTGCCCGCTCCATTCTTCTCGGACCTGCACCCATATAAAGTCCCAGCTCCGCCTCCCTGTTCCTCATCATCGGATCATTCACACTCCACCCAGTGACCTCCAGTGCCTCCGTGAGAGTGACAGCTCGCTTCGGGCATTGTTGCAGCGAGGAGGGGACGTCTCGTCCATTGATCCGGCGAGCTTGCGCCGCCGTGCGCTGCCTGGAGGTAGCGCCAGAGCCTCGGACACCGACGGTCCTCGAGGTAAGGACCAGGAGCATCTCCAGCTCCTCCACAGTCGACTACACCCAGTAGGTAGCTCTCTTTCCCTTTCTATTTCTCGAATTTCTATTTTGCCCCAAATCGACCCATCGTCTTTCCGATTCGATTCCGACCACCGCACCCATCCATTCGACCATCGAAGTCGCCGACTGATGAATACCCATTCATCACTCTTTATACTTATATTTTAGCTACAAAAACCTTTGTAAATGCATGTAGATATGTGTAAATAGGAATAATTACCAAAAGCATGCATTGTGTAAAAATCTATAATTAGCATGTTTTTGTGCAAAAATAAAAGAATACAGATTAAAAAGAAAAAGAGGGAAATATTTAGAATAAATATTGAGCAACCTAACCCAAGGGAGGGCTCAGCATGGGCATGACCGCATAAAAGCCAAGTAGAGGGAGATAGGGGCTCTGGTGTAAATATTTATGTAAATAAATAAAAATATTTTTCCGTACCAAAAATATGCTTGTAAATACTTGTATTTATTAATATAAAAAACAAAATAAAAAGCTAAAAATCAAAAAGATTAAAAATACCCTTTCACCATGTACATAAACCATACCTATATATTTATTTAACCTTGTAAATAAATAAAGTTATTTTCCAAACTTTTTGTAAATACTCTATGCTATATATTGTAAATAAATAAAATAAAAAGAATCAAAACAAAAATCAAATAAAAATAACAAAATTAAAAATACAAAAATACATTGTACATATACCATGTATATAGATGTACATATCTATTTATTTTAACTATGTACATAAATAATAAAAATAAAATAAAAATACCCTTTTATTCCTTATTTTATTCTATAAATAAATAAAATATAAAATAAGGATAAAATTGTATAAAAATAATATATAAAAATCAAAAATCAAAACCCCATACATTGTGTATATACCTATATCTAGTACATAATGTATATAGCCTATTTTTATTTCCAAAAATTAATTAAAAATCACCAAAAAATAGAAAAAAATAAAATAAAAATATTTCATGTTTTAAGTTTTTGTAAATTCGGTCATTTTCTAGCCTAAAATAAAGAAATAAAAATTCAATATTTGGTGGCTCCTGATTGGTCCACGGGGGTTTGTTGACCCCGGTCAACTTCCCCCGCGGACCTTCTTCTTTCGCGGATTAGGCGACTGACCCGTTTTCTCGACTTTTTGCCCGCCTAACCCGACCGCCATTAACCCAAACCCCGGGCCCCGATTACTCGCCGATTATCCAGGATCCTCGCCCGGGGTGGGTTTGCTAGATCCGAGCTCCGCCTGACTCGCCCGAACGCCATCTTCTCGGATCCGGCACCATATTTAACGTCGCCACCGGCGACCTAATTCACGCATCTTTGATCTTCCCCTCGGTGCCTGTGAGCTCCTCCAGCGTCCCTGAGTGACAGCCGTGGCCCCTTGGAGTTGCAGCGAGGCCCGGGAAGCCGGGAGTCACTGATCCGGTGGTTCTTGCCGCCGTGCGCCGCCGCAAGCGCGCTGAGCCTCGGGGAACTCGACGGCCCCTTGAGGCAACGACCGGGAGCTCCACCGGCTCCAGCCCAGTCGAATGCATCCATCAGGTAGTTCCTTTAGCCCGTAGAATAGCGTAGAATAGGATTTTTTCGATTTCCAGTAGCTTAGCTCCGCCGCCTCCGCCAGCCGTCTCCGTCCACGCACTCGACCATCCGACACCACCACCACCTTCGCCTGACTCCTATCCACCTTCTCCGACCCTTCACTCCCCCTGGCTCGCCCCGGAGCAGGGTCTCGGCTCTCACCCTCCGCCGCTCGCCGGAGAGCCCCCACAGCGCCTCACCGTTCACCTTCCGCCCGCTCTGACGGGTCGAGGCACTTTGCCCTCGACCCAGCTTCTTTCCTGTGCAGGTATCGAGGCTAATCGACCTCATCTGGAGGTCGGAACTTCTGGGCACAGCAGCTCCAGTTCTTTCACGTCGCCGGAGCTCTCTGGAGCTCCTCGCCTCCATCGGAGCAGTGCATCGGGTGCGGAGCTTCATGGCGAAGCTTTCTAGCATCTCCTGAGCACCGGACGAGGACTACCGTACACGCAGAGGGCCGGCGAAGCTCGCCGGCCGCCAGTTCCTCCAGATCCTTCGTCCACCGTCAGATCGACCTCGACACTCCAGTTTAGATCTCGCCCGTTCATCCACGGAGCAGCACTAACCATCGGATCTCCCTGGGGTCGATCTTCACCGTTGAGCAGCGAGGTTAAGCCACGACGCCTCTCGGCCATCCGATCAAGCACGTGGCTGCACCTCGTCCATCCGATCCGAGCCCGAACTTCTTCGAAGACCCACGTTGCAGCATCTTCGTCCGATCATCCACGTGGACACATACCAATCGTCTGATCGACTCGAGGGGTTGCTCTTGTGTGCGGCGCACCATCCCATCCATCCAACCTGCCACGCGTCCTGCATCCGACCCTCGACATTAATAAAAGGGGTAATTTGTCCTTAGGCCCCTTTACTTTATGCATTTAGTTTTTAATCCTGTAAATACGTAGTGTAGCGCTTTTATTTTTGTAAATTTTGCACTGAGGACCTTAACTTTTATGTGATTTGCATTTATACCCCTGCTTATTGTGGACACGTACATCGTCACGTGGAATTTTGGTACATTTGCGTTTTTGACCCTGTGGTTCTGGCTGGTTACGTTTTGCATTTATAGAAATAGGAATTGCAATTAGGTCCCCCCAGGCCTGAGTCACGTGTATCGTGCGTGGCCCGGGGGGTAATTTGCATTTCTAGCCCTAAGCTTTCCAAGCTTGTTCCTCCAGGGACCCAGAACTTTGTTTTAATTGCAGAAAGGTCCCTGTGCACTGTTGCTTTTCTTTATTTTTGAATAAAATATCAAATCACCTCCAAATTTGATGAAAATTTGACACATGGCTCCTGCCATTGTGTAGGAGTTTTGTGAATTTTTTAGGACATTTTGGATTTTATTTGCTATTTTTAAAAATTCAAAAACCTTAGTTTTTGCTACTGTCTAGATTGAAAAATCACAAAAAATATAAAAACTCCCCTAAAAATTCTATAAAAATTAGCTACTGTTTAGTTAGTGTTCCTTGATTTTCTAGCCAATTCTGGCTATTTTTCATTGCTTAAAAACCTTAAAAACTTAAAAACCCCAAAAAACCCATAAAAATTCTAATAAATACATTAAAAATCTAAAAACAATAAATCTGGTACCTAAATTTTCCTTATTTCATCTATTTTATAGGATAATTACCTCCAGGCCTTTTTGAGGTCCTTAGGTATTTTATCTAGGGACTTTAGGCTTGGCTGGACAGTACCCCTTGTTTTTGTTACTGTTTGATTTTTAGAAAATAAAATAAACATCAGAAAATTATCAAAAATTCACTAAAAACATAAAAAAATATAAAACACATAAAAATATTTTTGTTTTGATTTTTGGTTGATTTTTGATGCCTTAAATAATTTGTCAAAGTGTGATTGTTTTTGTTTTTATTATTTTCTTTACATATTAAAAATCCAAAAAAATATAAAAATACTTAAAAACCACTAAAAATATTTTGTCTTTTATTTTATTCATTTTTACTACTTCGTAGGCCTTCGGCCAATCCGTGCTCCTTGAGTTCAACCCTGGGTGCTATACCAGGTTAAACATATAGCAGGACCGCTTCCTTGCTTTGATTGATTTTATTTGTATTGAGTGGTTCGATTTTTCTTGATAGACACATCCGAGTGATTGAGGTCGCAACGACCATCGATTCAGTACCTTTACCTTAGTCTCTCGGGTTTCTGTGTCATCAGAATGGCGCCGTTGCCGGGGAGCATGGCTTAGTAGTTCTTTTTATTTTTCATTTTTGATTTTCGCGGCTTTTCGCGGCTCTTCCAGAGCTCGCGGCTCTTCGCGGCTTTTTGTCTATATTTTATTTTCACTTTATTTTGCTTTATTTTCTTTCTCTTTTATTTTTGTTTTTGTTTTTGTTTTCTTTTGTGTGCTTATTTTATTTTGTATTTTTTTGCACATATACCCTTATTTTTCATTTCCTTTTATTTTTCTTTTATTATTATTTGATTATTGGTTCTGACCACTTTATTGTCTCTTGCGAGGGACCGAGGACCAAGGCGGCTACTCTCGAGAAGCCGACGCAACCGCGGGATTCGGAGGCGGCTCCTTTCTTCGCAGAGCCGCAGGAGAGAGTGAGAGAGAGTTGAGTGGGCGAGGTCTTTTATTTTTATTCATTTATTATTGTAATAATACAGGACACTCTTGGACAGTTGTGGACTTGCCGTAGCGGGTCTGTTTCGCCGAGCACCGGTGTGCTCGGGGGACCCTTAGGACTTGCGCGGTTTTTCGCGGCTTTTCACGGTTTTCTTTTCTTTTTCTCTCTGCCTTTTCCGGTGTTTACGTGGTTTTTGCTCGAGCCCTTAGACTTAGGATTTTCTGGTGATTGTGCCGTAATTAGTAGGATCCACACACCTAACTGCTTATCTGTTCCCATAGATCGATAATTGGACCTACTTAAAAATCACTAATTAAAATAACCGATTCATTTGCCTTCGTAGCCTACGTGCCGCAGCCCGTCCTGTAAAGCGCTTACTCCTACCCCCGATTTGTCGGACAGAGGAGGGACGGGCCAAGACCGGACTCTTTGGCTTGGAGGTCGGTGACCGGTTAGACGGTTCTTCGCTAGAACTTGCTCATCTAGGACTCGGCTTTCCTCGTTGCATCATATATGTAGTTTCCTTTCTGTCTTTACTTTTATGCGCGGATCATATTGCATGTAGAGTGTTGGAGGCAAGGTACGCATTTCTTACTCAGCATGCATCATTGATTTCATCGCGCATCGGCTTTTTCGTCTTCTCCCCCCTGTTTTGGACTTAATAACCAGGAGAACCGAAAAATTCGTTAGTCGTTTCTTTTTATTGAAAAATATCTAAAAACAAAAAAAATAAAATCGGGACTGCTAATCATACTTGACCTAAAAGACACTTCACGAAAAATCTGTCTTGGGGAGAGTAACCCCCTCCTTGTCTTGTTTGGATGAGCGAGAGAGTGATCCGCACATTAGGATAGAGCCTCCGATCTTTTCTTGACTGATTACCGGCTTTCAGTACGGGACAGTCGGTTGAGAAAGATCCGGATACCTATTGACCTCACGTAATCGCTCTGATAGACTGGATGATCACCTAAAATAAAATGGACAAGATAATTGATCGATCCCTTCGGTCTTCAGCTCTGCGTGCGTAGGTGAATTGGGGGTTTGCTTGTTCATCTTGTTTGATTGCTAGATCCCTTCGATCCTTTCTCATCTTCCTTCTATTCCCCTCCCTCACCTCCCTTCATTCCACTTTCTTCTTCTTTATCCCTGGATGATGGATCCCCCTCACTACGAGCCGACCCTTACGGCTTTTTCTCCGTCTTCTGACCATCACTCCAGTCCACCTTCTAGGGAGGTCGGATCTCCGACCAACCTCCCGCTCCCTCCCTCCCTTTCATCTCATCACTCTGGGCATGCTGTGCGAGACGTCCGAGGATATCAGACAGAGCAGATGCGAGACCCGGACGATGCTGTGGCTGAGTTGAGAGCGCACTCCGTTGGTGACCTGAGAGAGCAGTGGAGATCAGTGGACTCATCCTATTCCAGAAGGATGGAGGAGCAGATAGCATATGGAGCTCAGTCAGCTTCTACACTTGGTCCATTCGTCTTGGATGTGGATTACATTCAGCAGCTGCCGACATTTTCAGGAGAGGCGCACGAGGAGCCTTATCTTCACCTGTCAGCTTTCGAGGAGTTTTGTAGAGCACATAGATATTCAGATATCACTGCAGAGGAGCTGATGAGCAGGCCCTTCCCATTCACGCTTCACGACAGAGCCATGAGGTGGCACCGACGATTGGGAAGGACATTCGAGACGTGGGGAGAGCTACGCCGAGAGTTCTTGCAGAGATACTTCCCTCCACGGAGAGCAGATTTCATGCGGTCTTTGATTATGGACTTTTCAGTTGACCCCCAGGAGCCATTGTACGAGGCATGGCCGAGGTTTCTTGACCTCTTGAGGAGATTTCCAGACCATGGACTTCCACTGACAGATTTGATTGAGATCTCCATGCGGGGGATGACCGCAGAGCAGCTTGCACTGGTGATTACCACATGTGGCGGTTCACACCGCAGTTCCGACATTCACTTCCTGGATACCATCTCGAGGTTACTTTCACAGAGTTCTTCTACACGAGATACCTTGGTCGGGACAACACATGTGGACGATGTTGTACCAGTACGGTGTGTCACTTTACATGGTGATTCAGCGTCTACACACCAGCCCGAGGATTTGGATGATGTCGCACCATTGACAGAGGAGATGACCGCGATAGCAGAGGTTCGGACCCAGAGTCTACTTGAGTTCCCGTTGGCCTTCCAGTCGGAGTTCGAGTCAGTTCCAGAGTTCCCAGTCGACGAGTCTTGGATATCAGATCTTCTGATACTCCAGGAGCCGGAGGAGCCCCAGCTTTTGCAGCCATTGATTCAGACACTTCAGTTTCCAGTCCCAGAGGAGTCAGTCTCCTTCCTGCAGAGACACTTCTCGGATGCAGACAGTCACCAGGACTCAGCCCAGCAGCCACAGCTTGAGGAGGGACCACACTTTGAGAGCACAGATATAGAGAGTCCCGTCTTCGAGCCTTTTGTCCTCCACTTTATTGAGATAGATACATTTCATGAGGACCAGTTGGCAGCCAGCATAGCCGCAGAGCGAGGATCAGCCGCAGACACTTTGCCAGCTTCCGCGGTGTTGACTAGTACCTTCTCCCACTTCTAGATTGCCGAGACTTACACTTCCGATGATGATGCAGCCTGGTGCACTGAGTGGATACTTGATAGCAGCGCAGATGCCTATCTATATCCTGATCCTCTTCTAGTCGCTTCTGATCTTGCATCCATCCCCGAGGGTTATCTGCGGGAGGATGCTACACTCGATGAGTACTCGGTTTCACCTACTGAGAGTGTTTCCGATCTGGCGGAACACGAAACCGAGTCTTTAGATCTTTCTTATTCTGAGTCTTCTCACCTCGACAACCCTCGCGAGGATGAGCCCATTCTGGAGATGTTCGATGATTTGCCTGATATGATTCTATCTCATGCATCGGATATCAGTTTGTTTAGAGAGTCTCCTGATCTTGATTGCCCACACCTGCTTGAGACACTGATTGACGTGGAGGATTCTATTACTGATCCATCCTTCTCCACGTTTGATTTCATCGGCTCTATACTCTCACTCTAGTCTAAACCAGAGCCGATGATTTCTTTTGTGTTACCGGATCCCGATCATTTCTTCCCATATCTTTGGCCGGTAGCAGACACCCGCCTGATTGCATATCTGGGTGTCTTACTTTACACTGTTGAGTTCGTCGTTGTTCTCATACCGAGACTACGACGACAGTACGACATTCGACTTACCGATGCCGTCCTGAACCTTGATACTGCATTATCCTAGCCTTTGCGCCCAGCTAGGGGCGTAAAAACTAGCGCTTGTTGAGAGGCACCTCAACATTGTACTCTTTTGTATATACGTGTTTCGTCTTATGTTGATCCTTCTTTCTTCCGTTCTTGTTTTCACCCTAGGTCTCGCTTAGGATTATCTTTGCTATACTTAGGATATTCCTCATCCTAAGTATGGGGGGGTGAAAACACCGGGTTGTTCTTCGTTCTGTTCCATCATTTCTGTTGTTGCCTATACTTAAGGTTCGTCACCTTAAGTATAGGGGGAGTGATGTCCTCCTTCTTGTATATAGTCGTGATTTTCTTCGTGTCTTGCTACCCCTGTTTTGCTGCCTATACTTAGGGATATTTCACCCTAAGTATAGGGGGGGGGGGGGTGGACCCTGTACATTCTGCACTCAGGTTTTCCCTTAGTATACAGCCTGCTATACTAAGGATTATTTGATCCTAAGTATAGGGGGGAGACCTGAGTCCCTCTTGACTTCTATCTTTTCTCTTTGTATAGCCTTCCTTTTCACTTTCCTATACCTAGCACGAGTTATGTCTTCTTCATCGCTCTTGACTCTGAGGACATCGTTCGAGCTAAGTATAGGGGGGTGTGTATATATTTCATATATACTTTAGCCATAACTCGTACTTTGTGTGAGTGTTCTAATAAATAAAATGGCTAAAAACCACAAAAATTAAAAAATTTTCATGTACATAATCTTCTTTTATTTGCACATACATAGCTAGTGTACAAAGTATTTTTGTAAAAATGATTTCAAAAATCTTTTGTGCAAAGCTTGTGTAAATATTTTTGTATCAAAATTATGTATATAGTACAAAATTTTTCCAAAATGTTTTGAAAATCAAAAACGTTTGCAAAAATCTTGTGTAAATGTGTGTAAATATCTTTTTTGCAAAACTTGCACTTCATGCATCATTCATACATGATTTCAAAACAGTTTTCAAAAATTTTGCATGATTGTAAAATATTGTGTAAATAAGCATCTTTTTGTACATATGTATATAGTTTTTCTGGATAATGGTTGACATTTAAACTAGCATGGAATCAATTTGAGAAATGGAGCTTGATTAAGATCTTAATCCACCTAATTTCTAAGAGGAACCTTATAGGACTTAGGTTTAAGGCTTTTCAGGTCCATGGTGACTTAATTCTTTGAGTCCGCTAGGCTATGATCACATGTCATCTCAATGAGACTAAGTAGAGCACTTAACAACAACACATGACTCATATATATTATGGCTTTACTTGGACACCAGCACTATGCACCGAGCTCTCTACGGATGAGGTGGTGAGGAGGCAGTCTTCCTTGACCTGGGGTAGCATATGAGGGTAGTACTTCTAGGTGGAACCTCTCTTCTTCTTATAGTGAAGGAAGTGCGTCTCAACTTGGTCTGGTTGCCATGAGGTCTAACGACGAGAGTTGTGGGTTGCAATAAAGCTTCAAAAGAGGGATAGTCTACTGGCTCAAGAGGAAAAACTCCTTGTATATATGCTGCACATGTATATGTTGTACAGATGCACTTGAAAAAAAATGTGCAAAAAGAAAAGAACTCCAAAAAAGTGGTGGGTCTGAGAGAAAATGATAATCCCACCGGAGTATGTATATAGAGTGCAATAAGCAAAGCTTGGGTCCATGATCCACCTGTTGTAGCTTGCAACAGGGAGACTTGGATACACTGGTCAAGCTCCCAAGGGTACTTGGCTACACTGGCCTTGACCCATTCTCTTCTTCCCCCTCTTCTTGAGCCGGTTGTACTTGAACTTAGAAGGGAATACCCCTCTCCTCGAGGAAAGAGTGGCCAGATTGAGGTCATAGAGTTACCTTGTTGGGGAGGGTTGTCAAGTTGCCATTTCTGAGGTGGAGAGCTTAGACTTCACATTCACAGGACAAGAAAAGATTCATGGTCTTCAGGGTTTGTGATTGATGACTTGTTCTGATATGGAGCATTAAGGAGTCTTGGTTATAGATTAGTGGAACTTAGAGGCTGTTAGGTTTTAAGCTTAAGTCTAAATAAGGTTCCGACACATTAATAATCCAAAGATCTGATCGAGCTCCATACCCCAATTTAATGAAGGCAAGTTTAATAATCAACCTTGATCCATGTACATCCTCTTTTTCTTTTTCTTTCTTTCTTTTTCACTTCTTTTTCAAATAAGTGTTTGCTAAGGGACTAGCAAAGTTAAGTATAGGGGGGTGATGAATACCCATTCACCACTCTTTATTCTTATATTTTAGCTACAAAAACCTTTGCAAATGCATGTAGATATGTGTAAATAGGAATAATTACCAAAAGCATGCATTGTGTAAAAATCTATAATTAGCATGTTTTTGTGCAAAAATAAAAGAATACAGATTAAAAAGAAAAAGAGGGAAATATTTAGAATAAATATTGAGCAACCTAACCCAAGGGAGGGCTCAGCATGGGCCTGACCGCATAAAAGCCAAGTAGAGGGAGATAGGGGCTCTGGTGTAAATATTTATGTAAATAAATAAAAATATTTTTCCTCACCAAAAATATGCTTGTAAATACTTGTATTTATTAATATAAAAAACAAAATAAAAAGCTAAAAATCAAAAAGATTAAAAATACCCTTTCACCATGTACATAAACCATACCTATATATTTATTTAACCTTGTAAATAAATAAAGTTATTTTCCAAACTTTTTGTAAATACTCTATGCTATATATTGTAAATAAATAAAATAAAAAGAATCAAAACAAAAATCAAATAAAAATAACAAAATTAAAAATACAAAAATACATTGTACATATACCATGTATATAGATGTACATATCTATTTATTTTAACTATGTACATAAATAATAAAAATAAAATAAAAATACCCTTTTATTCCTTATTTTATTATATAAATAAATAAAATATAAAATAAGGATAAAATTGTATAAAAATAATATATAAAAATCAAAAATCAAAACCCCATACATTGTGTATATACCTATATATAGTACATATAATGTATATAGCCTATTTTTATTTCCAAAAATTAATTAAAAATCACCAAAAATAGAAAAAAATAAAATAAAAATATTTCATGTTTTAAGTTTTTGTAAATTCGGTCATTTTCTAGCCTAAAATAAAGAAATAAAAATTCAATATTTGGTGGCTCCTGATTGGTCCACAGGGGTTTGTTGACCCCGGTCAACTTCCCCCGCGGACCTTCTTCTTTCGCGGATCAGGCGACCGACCCGTTTTCTCGACTTTTTGCCCGCCTGACCCAACCGCCATTAACCCAAACCCCGGTCCCGATTACTCGCCGATTATCCAGGATCCTCGCCCGGGGTGGGTTTGCTAGATCCGAGCTCCGCCTGACTCGCCCGAACGCCATCTTCTCGGATCCGGCACCATATTTAACGTCGTCACCGGCGACCTAATTCACGCATCTTTGATCTTCCCCTCGGTGCCTGTGAGCTCCTCCAGCGTCCCTGAGTGACAGTCGTGGCCCCTTGGAGTTGCAGCGAGGCCCGGGAAGCCGGGAGTCACTGATCCGGTGGTTCTTGCCGCCGTGCGCCGCCGCAAGCGTGCTGAGCCTCGGGGAACTCGACGGCCCCTTGAGGCAATGACCGGGAGCTCCACCGGCTCCAGCCCAGTCGAATGCATCCATCAGGTGGTTCCTTTAGCCCGTAGAATAGCGTAGAATAGGATTTTTTCGATTTCCAGTAGCTTAGCTCCGCCGCCTCCGCCAGCCGTCTCCGTCCACGCACTCGACCATCCGACACCACCACCACCTTCGCCTGACTCCTATCCACCTTCTCCGACCCTTCACTCCCCCTGGCTCACCCTGGAGCAGGGTCTCGGCTCTCACCCTCCGCCGCTCGCCGGAGAGCCCCCACAGCGCCTCACCGTTCACCTTCCGCCCGCTCTGACGGGTCGAGGTACTTTGCCCTCGACCCAGCTTCTTTCCTGTGCAGGTATCGAGGCTAATCGACCTCATCTGGAGGTCGGAACTTCTGAGCACAGCAGCTCCAGTTCTTTCACGTCGCCGGAGCTCTCTGGAGCTCCTCGCCTCCATCGGAGCAGTGCATCGGGTGCGGAGCTTCATGGCGAAGCTTTCTAGCATCTCCTGAGCACCGGAAGAGGACTATCGTACACGCAGAGGGCCGGCGAAGCTCACCGGCCGCCAGTTCCTCCAGATCCTTCGTCCACCGTCAGATCGACCTCGACACTCCAGTTTAGATCTCGCACATTCATCCACGGAGCAGCACTGACCATCGGATCTCCCTGGGGTCGATCTTCACCGTTGAGCAGCGAGGTTAAGCCACGACGCCTCTCGGCCATCCGATCAAGCACGTGGCTGCACCTCGTCCATCCGATCCGAGCCCGGACTTCTTCGAAGACCCACGTTGCAGCATCTTCGTCCGATCATCCACGTGGACACATACCAGCCGTCGGATCGACTCGAGGGGTTGCTCTTGTGTGCGGCGCACCATCCCATCCATCCAACCTGCCACGCGTCGTGCATCCGACCCTCGACATTAATAAAAGGGGTAATTTGTCCTTAGGCCCCTTTACTTTATGCATTTAGTTTTTAATCCTGTAAATACGTAGTGTAGCGCTTTTATTTTTGTAAATTTTGCACCGAGGACCTTAACTTTTATGTGATTTGCATTTATACCCCTGCTTATTGTGGACACGTGCATCGTCACGTGGTATTTTGGTACATTTGCGTTTTTGACCCTGTGGTTCTGGCTGGTTACGTTTTGCATTTATAGAAATAGGAATTGCAATTAGGTCCCCCCAGGCCTGAGTCACGTGTATCGTGCGTGGCCCGGGGGGTAATTTGCATTTCTAGCCCTAAGCTTTCCAAGCTTGTTCCTCCAGGGACCCAGAACTTTGTTTTAATTGCAGAAAGGTCCCTGTGCACTGTTGCTTTTCTTTATTTTTGAATAAAATATCAAATCTCCTCCAAATTCGATGAAAATTTGACACATGGCTCCTGCCATGGTGTAGGATTTTTGTGAATTTTTGAGGACATTTTTTTTTATTTTCTATTTTTAAAAATTCAAAAACCTTAGTTTTTGCTATTGTCTAGATTGAAAAATCACAAAAAAATATAAAAACTCCCCTAAAAATTCTATAAAAATTAGCTACTGTTTAGTTAGTGTTCCTTGATTTTCTAGCCAATTTTGGCTATTTTTCATTGCTTAAAAACCTTAAAAACATAAAAACCCCAAAAAACCCATAAAAATTCTAATAAATACATTAAAAATCCAAAAAAATAAATCTGGTACCTAAATTTTCCTTATTTCATCTATTTTATAGGAAAATTACCTCCAGGCCTTTTTGAGGTCCTTAGGTATTTTATCTATGGACTTTAGGCTTGGCTGGACAGTACCCCTTGTTTTTGTTACTGTTTGATTTTTAGAAAATAATATAAACATCAGAAAATTATCAAAAATTCACTAAAAACATAAAAAAATATAAAACACATAAAAATATTTTTGTTTTGATTTTTGGTTGATTTTTGATGCCTTAAATAATTTGTCAAAGTGTGATTGTTTTTGTTTTTATTATTTTCTTTACATATTAAAAATCCAAAAAAATATAAAATACTTAAAAACCACTAAAAATCTTTTATCTTTTATTTTATTCATTTTTACTACTTCGTAGGCCTTCGGCCAATCCGTGCTCCTTGAGTTCGACCCTGGGTGCTATACCAGGTTAAACATATAGCAGGACTGCTTCCTTGCTTTGATTGATTTTATTTGTATTGAGTGGTTCGATTTTTCTCGATAGACACATCCGAGTGATTGAGGTCGCAACGACCATCGATTCAGTACCTTTACCTTAGTCTCTCGGGTTTCTGTGTCATCACCGACCACCTCCGCCTCTCCTCTGCGCGCGTTCTCCACCCACTCATCCAACCCAGCTTGCATAGGAGCTGGGGTTTCGAGCTCCTCCGCCGTCGCATCGCTGGAGCTCGACCATCTCACCGCACCGATCACCTCCACCACCGCTAACGGGGTCAAGGCACTTTGCCCTCGACCCGCGAGTCTGCTGATGTGCTTTGCAGGTCCATTCGAGGCAATCTGAGGCTCTCAACCATCTGGTGCAACAGCTCGAGCTCCGCCGACCTCGCCTGAGTTCCCAGGAGCTCCGTCGAGTCATCGGAGGGTACCAGACAACGCGGGAGCCCAAGGTGATCCTTCCCCAATCTTCAGCTGCCTGCGAGGAGGACCCTAGCGCGTACACAAGCCCGACGAAGCTCGTCGGCGCCCTGTTCTTCGACCATCCTCCGTAGCCGTCCGATTCAGCCCCAGCTCCAGGTCTTCATCGAGCCGTTCGTTCATGGAGTAGCAGTGACCATCAAATCCTCGGAGGGTTGATCGGGACCGTCCGATTAGCGAGGGCGTCCCACGTTGCTCCCCAACCGACCGATCCTCCACGTGGCGAGACCCCAGCCGCTCGATCAGGACCGAGGACCCCAGCGTTGAGCGCCACCCTTCCCCGACCGTCAGATTTCACACGTGGTGCTCAGCCGACGGCCGACGTAATAAAGGGTAAATATCCCCTAAGCCCTTAGTTTCTTAGTTGTTTATTTCCAGCCCTGTAAATATTTTAGAAATTTTATTTCAGTTAGGTAAATTGCATAGTGGACTCTGTAGTGTTTGGTAATTGCTGTTATACCCCTGCCTGTAGTGGATCACGTGCATCGACACGTGTTTATTTGGGTTAATTGCATGTATGACCTCCTTATTTCAGAATGTTAATGAATGAATGAATGTTTTTATTAATTGCATATATACCCCTGCGCGTGGTTTTTTAGAACATGTGTTGAAATTAGTGGGTATTTTACACTAAGGCCCCTACTTTTATACCTGTTATTAAATAGTCCAAGAACCTTAGTTTCTTTGCAATTAGGTCCTTGAGTGCCCAAGTCATGCGCTACGTGCGTGTTTTCTTGGAAAATTTGCACCGGACCCCCTAGAACTTCTACTATTTGCGTACAGGTCCCTATGCACTATACCTTAGTTTTGATTTTTAATAAAATAGCAAATTAACTCCAAATTTAACGAAATATGGACTCATGGCTCCTGCCATAGTGTAAAATTTTCTCCAATTTTTGGAAACATTTTTGATTTTATTTACTATTTTTAAAAATTTAAAAACAAGCTTTTTCTTTACTGTTTAACTTTCAAATTAACAAAAAAATATTAAAACACTTCCAAAAATTACAAAAAAATTATACAGTAGTTGCTTTACCTTGTCTGATTTTCTGACCAATTTTGGTCATTTTTGGATATATAAAACTCATAAAAATTGAAAAACACCAAAAACCCAATAAAAATTTTAAAAATTAATTTAAAAATCCAAAAACAATAATTCTAGTGCCTAAATTTTCCTTATATTTTTTAGTTTTTAGGAAAATTACCTCCATGCCTTGATAGGGCCTTTATCTATTTTATATTGGCCATCCAAGTCTGACTATACAGCAGCACTATTCTCTTGACTTGTTTGATTTTTAGAAAATTCAATAAACATCAGAAAATTACCAAAAATTACCCAAAAACAATAAAAAATATAAAAAACATGAAAATATTTTTATTTGAATTTTTGAATGATTTTTGAGTGCCTTAATAATTGCTTGAAGTTGGTTGCTTTATTGCTTTCTTTATTTTCCTTATTAATTACAAATACAAAAATATTATAAAAATATAAAAAATCTACTAAAAACACTTTTCTTTTATTTATTTCTTTTTTAGACTATTTCGTAGGCCGTGAGGCCATTACGTGCTCCCTGAGTCTGACCATGGTCGCTATATCAGGCTAATCTAATAGCCAGGACCGCTATCGTATTTATTTGATTTTCATCTGATTTTGGTGGTCTGCACTTGATTTTCTTGATTGAGCTGAGATTCTCATCGATCCGGGTCGCAACGACCCGAGTGATATTTTTACCAGATCCAGATTAGTGGAATTTTCTTGCCCAACACTACCCCAAGTCAAGGAAGACTGCCTCCTCACCACCTCCTCCGTAGAGAGCTCGGTGTAAAGTGCGGGTCCAAGTCAAGCCATTGTCTATATGAGTCATGTGTGTGGTTTTAAGTGCTCTACTTAGGCTCATTGAGATGACATGTGATCATAGCCTAGTGAACTCAAAGAATTAAGTGACCATGGACCTGAAAAGCCTTAACCCTAAGCCCTATAAGGTTCCTCTTAAATTAAGTGGATTAAGATCTTAATCAAGCTCCATTTCCCAATTTAATTCTAGGTTAGTTTAAATGTCAACTATAATCCAGGAAATACCATACACATATATACAAGGATGCTATTTACACAATATTTACACAAATGCAAAATTTTTGAAAAATGTTTTGAAATCATGGATGTATGCATGAATGCAAGTTTTGCAAAATATTTACTCAAATTTACACAAGGTTTTTGCAAACTTTTGATTTTCAAAACATTTTGGAAAAATTTTGTACTATATACATAATTTTGATATGAAAATATTTACACAATCTTTACTCAAAAAGTTTTTGAAAACATTTTTACAAAAATAATTTGTACAATAGCTATGTATGTGCAAATAAAAGAATGATTATTTACAGGGAAAATTTTTAATTTTTATGGATTTTTTGGTTTTTAGCCATTTTTATTTATTTACACACTCACACAAAGTACGAGTTATGGCTAAAGTATATATGAAATATATACACACCCCATATACTTAGATCGAACGATGTCCTCAGAGTCAGGAGAGATGAAGAAGACATAACTCATGCTTAGTATAGGGAAGTGAAAAGGAAGGCTATATACAAAGACGAATGAAAGAATAGAAATCAAGAGGGTCTCCGCTTTCCCCCTATACTTAGGATCAAATAATCCTAAGTATAGCAGTCTGTACACAAAAGAAAAACCGAGTGAAGAATGTACAGGGTCTACCCCCTATACTTAGGGTAAAATATCCCTAAGTATAGGCAGCAAAAACATGGCTAGAATGAATCAAAAGAAATACCCGAGAGTCCTACATCCCCCCTATACTTAGGGTAAAGTACACCCTAAGTATAGCGTAATCAAAAGATGAAGAAAGGGATGTGGGACTAAAGAATGGATTGATATGGACAACTGGATCTATACAAGTCAGGAGAACAGTGATAATCAGGCGTGAGATGCAATAGATGTGAGTCAAGAGACCACATCTCACGCAAAATGAATGGGGACAACATCAACGACCCGCGTCTCATGATCTAGAAATGGCTTGAGCCGCTGGCCGTTCACTCGAAAGGTACTCTCAGAAGACAACTCAGATATATCGATACTTCCATTGTCGTATACCTTTCTCACTAGATATAGTCCCTTCCATTTGCTCTGTAGCTTCCCTGGAAATAGACGAAGCCTAGCATCAAATAACCATACTCTCTGTCCAGGCTCGAAATGCTTGTGGCTGATATGAGAATCATGCCACTCCTTCACTCTCTCCTTGTACTGTAGGCTGTTTGAGAAGGCGATTTCATGAAGCTCCTCCAAGGCTGCTAACTCTGCCCTCCTCTGATCTCCTACACTATCTGGATCCAAAAGTATATTGTGACTGCCCAAAGTGACCTGTGCCTCAACTCAACAAGTAAATGACACGGCTTGCCATAAACGAGGCGAAAGGGAGATGTGCCCAAAGGTGTCTTGAAAGACGTCCGATATGCCCACAAGACCGAGTCCAAAAGCTGTGACCAATCCTTTCGGTCAGGACGGACGACTTTCTGCAATATAGTCTTGATCTCCCTGTCCGACACTTCGGCTAGACCATTCGTCTGAGGGTGGTATGGAGTGGCAACTCGACGGTCTATGCCGAACTCGCTAGCAAGGGCCTTCACCTGGTCGTTGACGAAATGAGACCCCCCGTCAGATATCAACACTCGAGGTACCCCTAACCGTATAATGATATGCCTCCTCAAAATCTGCAAACAGTCCTAGCATCTGCGGTTTGGGCGGGGATGGCCGAAGGGACAGGTAAAGGTAGTCTTGTCCTGGTCCTCGGGAGCGATGGCCACCTGGTTGTAGCCGGAGTACCCATCCAGAAAACAGTAGTAGCTCTTCCCTGCCAGTCTGTCAATGATCTGATCTATAAAGGGCAGGGGGAAATGATCCTTCTTGGTGGCCTGGTTGAGTCATCTGTAACCCACACAGACCCTCCAAGAAGTGGGTACCCGGGTAGCGATCTCCTCTCCAGACTCGCTGACTACTGTAGTGAAGCCCATCTTCTTAGGCACCACATGCAACAGACTGACCCACTTGGAGTCGGAGATGGGGTAGATGATGAATACCCATTCATCACTCTTTATTCTTATATTTTAGCTACAAAAACCTTTGCAAATGCATGTAGATATGTGTAAATAGGATTAATTAGCAAAAGCATGCATTGTGTAAAAACCTATAATTAGCATGTTTTTGTGCAAAAATAAAAGAATAAAGATTAAAAAGAAAAAGAGGGAAATATTTATAATAAATATTGAGCAACCTAACCCAAGGGAGGGCTCAGCATGGGCCTGACCGCATAAAAGCCAAAGTAGAGGGAGATAGGAGCTCTTGAGTATATATTTATGTAAACAAAATAAAAATGTTTTCCTCACCAAAAAATATGCTTGTAAATACTTGTATATATTTATAAAAGATATAAAAACAAAATAAAAAGTTAAAAATCAAAAAGATTAAAAATACCCTTTCACCATGTACATAAACCATGCCTATATATTTATTTGACCTTGTAAATAAATAAAGTTATTTTCCAAACTTTTTGTAAATAAATAAAATAAAAAGAATCAAAACAAAAATCAAAATAAAAATAGAAAAATAAAAAATACAAAAATACATTGTACATATACCTTGTATATAGTTGTACATAACTATTTATTTTACCTATGTATATAAATACTAAAAATAAAATAAAAACACCCTTTTATTCCTTATTTTATTCTTAAAATAAATAAAATATAAAATAAGGATAAAATTGTATAAAAATAATAATTAAAAATCAAAAATCAAAAGTCTACATATTGTACATATACCTATATATAGATATATATAATGTAAATACCTTATTTTTATTTCCAAAAATTAATTAAAAATCACCAAAAAATAGAAAAAAAATAAAATAAAAATAGTTTGTGTTTTGAGTTTTTACAAAATCGGGCCATAACTACCTTAATTTTGAGCTTTAAAAACCTGCCACGTGGCCTGACCCCATTGGGCCCTGGGGATGTTGACCGCCCGGTCAACTGGCCCCCCCAGGACCACTTCTCACGGACTCGAGCATCGGACCCATCTTCTCGGATTTATACCCGCTCGACCCGATCCCCAATCCACCAAGCCCCGGGTCCGAATCGTTCCCCTTGCATCCGGCATCCTCGCCGGAGCCGCTCCTTCGGGATCCGCGCGCTCCTGAGCTTGCCCGGACCCCCTCTTCTCGGACCCCTAGACATATAAAGCTGGAGCTCAGCCGCCTTCCCACGCCATCTTTGGCCATTTGCGTAGTCTTCCAGTGAGCTCCAGAGAGAGAGCGAGGTGACAGCTCGCGTCCCCGACCTGTTGCAGCGAGGAAGGCCGGCGAATCCACTGATCCGGCGAAGAACTCGCCATAGCTCCGCCACCGGAAGCGAGCTCGAGCCTCGGGCAGTGACGTCCCTTGAGGTGACGACCGGGAGCTTCCCCAGCTCCAGCACAGTCTTCTCCCCCACCCAGGTAGTCCCTTAGCTCCGCCATTTCGTCCAATTTCCGTTTACCCCCAATTTGCTCCGCCGTCATCTTTCTTCGATTCACCCCGGTTCCGACCGACATCCGACCATCGGACCCGACCCACATCTCCGCCTTCCTCCGCCGCACATTCTACACCCACTCACACAACCCAGCTCGCACAGGAGCTGGGAACCGGGCTCCACCGTCTTCCACCTTCGCCGGAGCCCGTCGCCCCGACGCACCGTCCACCTTCGCTCCGCCTAACGGGGTCGAGGCACTTTGCCCTCGACCCGCGAGTCTTCTGAGCCCTTTTGCAGGTCCTACCGAGCCCATCCGAGGTCTTGGTCATCCAGGCCGGGAGACCCAGCTCCGCCGATCGTGCCTGAGCTCCTCCGAGCTTGGGACGATCATCGGAGCGCCGCAGCCGACGCAGGAGCGCACGGAGCTTTCTTCTCCGATCATCGGCGCGCCCCGAGGAGGAGGCCAGCACCCGCACGAGCCCGGCGAAGTTCGCCGGGGACCAGTTCCTCCAGGACCCTCCAGCGTCGTCGGATCAATCCCCTCAGCTCCAGACGCCATCCAGACCGTCCATTCCTAGCACCTCCTTTGACGTCAGATCTGAGGCGATAGATCCAGGCCGTCAGATCCACACGTGTCCTGGCCTGGACTGTTGGATCGACCAGAGCAGCAGCAACATGAGGAGCCGCCGCCATCCCGACCGTCCGAATTGCCACGTGGGCGCCATCCAGCAGCTCCGGTTATTAAAGGGTAATTTACCCTTAGGGCCCTTATCTTTACTTTTATTTCGCATTAGTCCTGTAAATGTTTAAAGTACGTTGTTTAGTTTTAGGGTAAATTGCGTAGAGGACCTCGAGCTTATGTTATTTGGCATTTATATACCCTTGCCTATTGTGAGCCATGTGCTTCGCCACGTGTTTTGTTGGTGTATTTGCAATCTATGCTCTTGTAGTTCTGGAGTGTTCTGAAATGAAAGAAACTTTTTAGTTATTGCATTTATACCCCTGTGCGTGGTTGTTTTATTATTTTTTGGGTTATTGCAGCTGAGGCCCTCGGACTTTTGGTACGTGTTACCAATTGGTCCTTGGGACTTATTTTTATTACATATAAGTCCCTGAGTGCCCCAGGCACGCGCTTGGCGCGTGTTTTGCTGGGTATTTTGCATCGGGACCCCAGAACTTTGGGTATTTGCATTCCAGTCCCTGTGCACAGTACCCTCTTGTCATTTTTGAATAAAATATCAAATCACCTCCAAATTCACGAACAATTTGACACATGGCTCCTGCCATGGTGTAGGATTTTTGTGAATTTTTGAGGACATTTTTGATTTGTTGTTATTTTTAAAAATTCAAAAACCATCATTTTGTTACTGTCTAGATTTGAAACTCACAAAAAATATAAAAATACCTCTAAAAATTCTACAAAAATTAGGTACTGTTTAGTTTAGTTTGTTTTATTTTCTAATTCAAATTTGGATATTTTTCGTTGCTTAAAAACCTTAAAAACTTAAAAATCCCCAAAACCCATAAAATTCTAATAAATGAATTAAAAATCAAAACAATAAATCTGGTACCTAAATTTTCCTATTTCATCTATTTTATAGGAAAATTACCTCCAGGCTTTTTGGAGATCCTTACGTATTTTATCTAGGGACTTTAGGCATGGCTGGACAGTACCCCTTTGTTTTTGTTAACTGTTTGATTTTTAGAAATTAAAATAAATATCAGAAAAATCCAAAAATTCACCAAAAACATAAAAAATTATAAAACACATAAAAATATTTTTTGTTTAATTTTTGGTTGATTTTTGTGGTCTTGAAATAATTTGTTGAAGTGTGATTGTTTTTGCCTTTCTTATTTTCCTTTACATATTAAAAATCAAAAAAAAATATAAAAATAATTTAAAAACCACTAAAAATATTTTGTCTTTTATTTTATTTATTTTTACTACTTCGTAGGCCTTCGGCCAATCCGTTCTCCTTGAGTTCGACCCTGGGTGCTATACCAGGTTAAACATATAGCAGACCGCTTCCTTGCTTTGATTGATTTTATTTGTATTGAGTGGTTCGACTTTTTCTTGATAGACACATCCGAGTGATTGAGGTCGCAACGACCATCGATTCAGTACCTTTACCTTAGTCTCTCGGGTTTTTGTGTCATCAGAATGGCGCCGTTGCCGGGGAGCACGTCTTAGTAGTTTTTCTTTCTTTTCATTTTGAATTTGCGCGGCTTTTCACGCTGCTTTCAGAGTCGCAGCTCTTCGCGGCTTTTGTTTATATTTTCTTTTTATTTTATTTTGTTTTATTTTCTTTTTCTTTTATTTTTGTTTTTGTCTTATTTTGTGTGTTTATTTTATTTTTGCATTTTTACATATATATACCCTTTTATTTTCATTTTCATTTCTTTTTCTTTTTATTATTATTATTTGATTATTGGTTTCTGACCACTTTGATTGTCTCTTGCGAGGGTCCGAGGACCGAGGCGGCTACTCTCGAGAAGCCGACGCAACCGCGCGGGATTCCGAGGCGGCTCCTTTCTTCGCGGAGCCGCAGGAGAGAGTGAGAGAGAGTTGAGTGGGCGAGGTCTTTTATTTTATTTCATTATTATTGTAATAATACAGGACTTGGACTTGGACAGTTGTGGACTTGCCGTAGCGGGTCTGTTTCGTCGAGCACCGGTGTGCTCGGGGGACCTTAGGACCTTCACGATTTTTCGCGGCTTTTTTCCGCGGCTTTCTTTTTCTTTTCTTTCTGCCTTTTCGGTGTTTACGCGGTTTTTTGCTCGAGCCCCTAGACTTAGGATTTTCTGGTGATTGAGTCGTAATTAGTAGGATCCACACACCTAACTGCTTATCTGTTCCCATAGATCGTTAATTGGACCTACTTAAAAATCACTAATAAAAATAACCGACTCATTTGCCTTCGTAGCCTACGTGCCGCAGCCCGTCCTGTAAAGCGCTTACTCCTACCCCCGATTTGTCGGACAGAGGAGGACGGGCCAAGATCGGACTCTTTGGCTTGGAGGTCGGTGACCGGTTAAACGGCTCTTCGCTAGACTTGCTCATCTAGGACTCGGCTTTCCCGTTGCATCATTTAGGTAGTTTTCTTTCTGTCTTTACTTTTATGCGCGGATCATATTGCATGTAGAGTGCTGGAGGCAAGGTACGCATTTCTTACTCAGCATGCATCATTGATTTATCGTGCATCGGCTTTTTCGTCTTCTCCCCCTGTTTTGGACTTAATAATCAGGAGAACCGAAAAAATTTGTTAGGCCATTTGTTTGCTTTGAAAAATACTAAAGAATGAAACCATAAAATTGGGACTGGCTAATTCTATTGATCTTAAAATCCGCTCACCCTAAAAACTTTGTCTTGGGGAGAGCAACCCCCCTCATTGTATGGTTTGGATGCGCGAGAGAGAGTGACCCGCACCCTAGGTAGAGCCCCCCGGTGCTAGTCCGACTGATTACCGACTTTTCCGTGCGGGCCAGTCGGTTGGGTTAGCATCGGATATCCTAACAGGTCACGTAGCGCTCTGATATTTTGTGTGTTCACCAATAAAATTGACAAGATAAATTGATCGAACTTTCACGGTCTTCAGCTCGCGTTGCGTTGGTGAACCGGGGTTTGTTTGTGATCATAGTTGCTCCGTAATCTCATCCGCCTTACTCGCCAGATCAGATGATGGGTAGACGGTCTCTTAGGCAGCCTCTGGCTGCACCGCTTTCGGGCACGTCTACCTCATCATCTAGGTTGGCTCGCGAGAGCCCAGACCCGCTCTCCGAGCCCGAGTACGATTCCACCCTGTTCCCCCTCGACCCTTTCTGTTCTACCTGAGAGACATGAGCCCGAGGAGAGACTGATTGATTGACAGCACCTGAGTTGGGGCTCGTTTGATTTTGCAGACGTCGCTATGGCATGGCCGGAGCCGGCAGTTCAGATGATCACTCCCGTCAGCCCGAGCACTTTGTACTTGACCAGGGAGCGATCAACTCCACCCTGATCGCATCACTTGAGACAGTCCAGCAGTCCAGCAGCAGTTACGCGATCAGGGGGCATTCATGATAGAGATGAGGCGAGAGTTGGAGAGGCTCAGAGCAGAGCGAGACCAGCAGAGCGATCCTGAGGAGATACCTGATGCAGAGGCACGAGCCGCAGCAGCCGCAGCCGCAGCAGCAGCCGCAGCCGCCGCGGCGGGAGGCGCCGCGGCAGGAGGACCACCACGACCGATGCGGGATTTACACAATCCCGGATCTACTCTGATGCATCACTGGGTAGTGGTACAGGCGATCGTGGGGGACTTCAAGTTCCCCCCGAACACCTTGCAGATGCTACCCCGCTTCCACGGACTTGCCACTGAGGAGCCCCACCTCCACCTCCAGGAGTTCCTGATGATCTACAGCACTGTCCACGATCGCCATGTGGACCAGGACACGATCCGGATGATAGCCTTCCCGTTTTCACTGGCAGATAGAGCAGCCACCTGGCTGAAGCATCTTGGGAGGTTTGTCTACACCTGGGAGCAGCTCCGCACCGAGTACTTGAACAAGTACTATCCACTCGGGCGGACGAACGCAGCGAGGGCCCTGATCAGCAACTTCTCCATGTTCCCCAACGAGCAGTTTCACGAGGCATGGGAGAGGTTTCGAGAGCTCCTAGACCGATGCCCGCACCACGACATCTCCAAGCCGAACCTAGTTCAGAGCTTTTTCAGCGGGTTGACGCCAGAGCTTCAGGGTCTGGTGAACGCTTCTTGCGGCGGGTCCTACTTTGCCAAGGACCATGACCAGGTCTGGGCCATCTACGAGGAGATGGCCGAAAACTACATGGTGATGTCCCAGACCAGGTTGTATACTCAGAAGACCCCGCCACAGCAGCCAGGACCCGTGCAGTACCAGCGGATAGCACGGGTCGATGCAGGTCCATCCAGTTCGTCCGCAGCCGCAGCAGCACAGGCAGAGTCGACAGCTGCGGACATGGGCATTATCAGCGAGAAGTTGGACCGCATGGAGCTGATTGAGAAGAAGCAGTGCCAGAGCATCACTCAGATGGAACAGATGGCACAGGTTCTGAGCGACATGAAGACCCAGCTCATGTGTCTTCAGGAGGCACATACGGCTCCTCAGCCCCGTCTTCAGTCGCGAGGCGACTCCGGCAGCAGTAGCAGCTCGTCCCAGCGCTCCAGCACCCCTGTGCAGCCTAGACAGGTTCACCTTGTACAGGCGGAGCCGTACCAGCAGCCGCAACCCACCTACCAGTCCCCACCATCTCCAGACATGCAGATGGTGGTATACCAGCCGGACCAGCCTCTGGCAGTACTCCCGCCAGCCCCCTACGATGCCGAGCCGTTGATGGATGTCAACGGGATTTGGTATGACCGCCCCCAGCCTGGGATCCGACGAGACCATCCCGGATTCAGGTGGGGGAGTGGTGGTGCCCAACCCCAGCAGCAGCCGTCAGGACAGGGAGGGCAGTACTCCCATCAGAGAGATCACCAGCCGCAGCAGCAGCCCCCAGCATATCAGCAGCACCATCCATCCTTCGGTCCTCGTCCCTATCAGCAGCAGGGACAGTCGTGGAGACGTGAGCAGCAGGCTCACCCAGTTCAGCAGCAGCACCCTTCCTCATACCCCTCTTTCCACCAGCAGCAGTACCAGCAGCCTCACCCCCAGAGAGGCTACCCGTCGGGCTCCCACGAGAGCCCCGCTTTGGATGACATCGCTCGCCTCCTCACAGACCAGCTGGCCACATTCAGATGGGAGATGGACGAGTTCTGCCAGGAGATGCGGGACTTGGTGAGAGGGAAGGCCGCCATTCCAGCCTAGATTGAGCCGAATCCGAATAACCTCAAGAGGAAATCTGAGCAGGTAGTACATACTGAGTTTGCCACTCCTAGTGACCCACTTGTTGATACATCTTCGGATCTATTTGATGCTGATTTTGTCACACTTAGGAGCGGTAGGACCCCAGCAGGCGGCGGCGCCTCATCTGAGCTTCACCACGAGGATACTTCAGAGGCGCCACATGAGGAGGAGGAGAGCGGTACTGAGGCCGCTCCAGATGATGACGGTGGCACTGATGCCACCAAGGATGCTGATCCCACCGGCGGTACTGAGGCCGCCGCTTCACCAGATCGAGGAGGTGGCACTGACGCCACCAGGATAGCCGAGCCAGCCCGCAGTACTGATGCCGCGAGACGTCTACCAGCAGCAGTAGCAGAGCCAACCCACGGTGGTACTGAGGCCACCAGTGTTTGTCGTGATAGAGATGTTGTCTTTCCTTCAGTTCATGTACCTCAGAATACTGTTTTGAATAAAGGAAAAGGTTTAGTTTCTTCTGGTCCCACTATGGTGCATGATGTATGTGTGGATCCGGTCATCGAACCGTCTAGGCCTTTTCCTAGTCCTTCATCTGCGAAGGACCCTGTGATCCCCTTCCCTAAAGCCCTTCAGATGGGGAAGGGGAAGAAAAAAGAAAAAGATCCAAAAAAGAGAGAGCTTGAGGAGTTCAGCCAGAGCATGATAGACCGATTCCATATCCAGCTGACCCTCCAGGAGGCTTTGCAGCACATCCCCCTTCTCCAGCGATCTTTGAGAGACAGGACTACCGTCAGGAGGAGGAGGAACCACACTTCAGAGATCCATGTGCTGACGAAAGCCACGTGTTTTGCGATCCAGAACCGACTGCCAACCAAGAGGCCAGATTCAGGGGTCCCGTATATCAGATGCCAGATCAGTGAGCAGAGGTTCGACCGTACTCTTCTAGATAGCGGATCGTCGATCAACCTTCTTCCGGCAGCCCTTCTCGACCGCTTCGAGTTGGGCACTCTTCGACAGAGCAGGACAGTCCTTATGTTCGCTGATCGATCTGTCAAGAGGCCGAAGGGGTTATTACGAGACGTTATCGTCACGATCCAGGGCTTGAAAGTCCCCATGGACTTCGTAGTGTTGGACATGGAGATCCCTGAGTCAGTGGCCGATACCCCCATCATCCTTGGTCGCCCGTTCTTGGCCACAGCCAAGGCGGTGACTGATCATGATAGCGGGAAGGTGTACTTTCACGTCGAGGGCAAGAGTATACAAATAGAGACGGTCGAGGACTACAGAGCTAGAGAGAGAGCCCGCTCAGATGCGAGTACAGATTCAGAGCAGCTGACAGACGCAGAGGCAGACATCCACCAGGACTGTGATTTTGTGATCACAGATGATGAGGCAGCTTGGGCAGATCCTGCAGCACAGACCATCCTCTCATATTCAGATACAGCTGATGCCGAGATGATAGCAGAGGAGAGTCTGGAGAGCACAGCCTTGGTTCAGGATACCATAGAGGCAGCAGAGCCGGGTCCTTGATCGCGACACGATTTTCAGTGATGGTGGTGCTGAGGCCACCTTGCTTTACGGTGGTACTGATGCCACCGCGGTTGATACAGATCCCTCGGATTCAGAGTCTGATTGGGTCGATTGTGATGATCAGATGCCAGACCTGATTCCACCTGAGCCTACAGATGAGGAGGAGGCAGATGCAGAGCAGACCAGAGACAGTGCAGTTAAGCAGCCTTCTTCCGATCCAGTTTGCGAGAGTACGCTTTCACTTTCCCAGGCAGATTTGGCAGACTTAGCAACATTCACTCAGTTTCTTCCACAGCCAGATTTGCCAGCACCCAGCATTCCAGAGCTGAAGCCGCTCCCTACTTCGCTGAAGTATCGATTCCTTGCGGGCGAGCCAGAGATGTACCCAGTCATCATCTCCGCCGAGTTGACTGGAGAGCAGGAATCCCGTTTGATGGGGGTTCTTGAAAAGAACCGCAAGGCGATCGGATGGAGCGTAGCAGATCTCCATGGGATTAGTCCATCAGTGTGCTCCCACCATATCTATCTCGAGGAGGGGGTGAAGCCGTCGCGTGAGTTCCAGCGGCGACTGAACCCTAACCTGAGAGAGGTCGTGATGAAGGAAATATCAAAATGGTGGAGTGCAGATTTTATTTATCCCATTTCCGACTCCAAGTGGGTCAGCCCCTTGCATGTGGTGCCCAAGAAGACGGGCATCACGACTGTGATCAGTGAGTCGGGAGAGGAGATCGCTATACGAGTACCCACCTCTTGGAGGGTCTGCGTTGACTACAGGAGACTCAACCAGGCCACCAAGAAGGACCATTTCCCCCTGCCTTTTATTGACCAGATCATTGAGAGACTGGCAGGGAAGAGCCATTATTGCTTCCTGGATGGGTACTCGGGCTACAACCAAGTGGCCATCGCTCCTGAAGATCAGGAGAAGACCACCTTTACCTGTCCCTTCGGCACATATGCTTTTCGACGCATACCATTTGGGCTATGCAATGCCCCTGCGACTTTTCAGAGGTGCATGCTGTCGATCTTCTCGGACATGGTAGGGGAGTGTTTGGAGGTCTTCATGGACGATTTTGCGGTCTACGGCGACGGATTCGATTCTTGTCTTGACTGCCTAGACCGAGTACTCCAGCGATGTATTGAGTTTCATTTGTTTTTATCTTGGGAAAAGAGTCACTTCATGGTGACTCAAGGGACGGTGCTTGGCCATATCATCTCCAACAGGGGCATGGAGGTTGATCCGGCCAAGGTTGATGTCATTAGGAAACTCGCACCGCCGTCCAATCTGAGGCAGCTACGGTCATTCCTGGGGCACGTTGGATTTTATAGGAGGTTCATTCAGGATTTCAGCAGGATTGCCCGACCGTTGACTGACCTCTTGACGAAAGACACCGAGCTCCTTGTCGATGACAAGTGTCTTTCGTCGTTCGCGACTCTTCAACAGTGTGTTATTGAGGCTCCTGTCCTCCAGCCGCCTGATTGGTCTCTCCCATTCGAGATCATGACGGACGCCTCCGACTTTGCCGTAGGGGCAGTGCTGGGACAGAGGATGGATGGAGTTCCATTTGCCATACACTATGCTAGCCGCACATTGGATTCCGCCCAGCGGAATTACACGGTCACAGAGAAGGAGATGCTAGCCGTAGTGTTCGCCCTAGATAAGTTCAGATCGTATATCATTGGATCTAGAGTGACTTTGTTTACATATCACACCGCCATCAGGTACCTCATGGCAAAGAAGGATGCCAAGGCCAGACTGACTAGATGGATCCTTCTACTCCAGGAGTTCGACATTGAGATCAAGGATAAGCCTGGAGTCAAGAATGTGGTGGCAGATCATCTCTCCCGACTAGAGCAGCCTGAGGATTCTGAGCAGATTGACCCTATTAGAGATACCTTCCCAGATGAGGCGATCCTTGCTATTGCCTCACTCCCGTGGTACGCCGATATTGTGAACTTTCTCGTTGCTGGGAAAGTCCCACAAGATTGGCCCCGGCAGAGGCTTGAGACCTTCCTCGCGAAGGCCAAGTCTTACCATTGGGAAGATCCCATCCTTTACCACGAAGGAGGGGATAGCGTCTGGCGTCGGTGTATTCCTCAGGAGGAACACCATAGCGTCCTCACTTACTGCCACAAGCTTGAGGCAGGAGGACATCATTCTGGGAGGAGAACGGCACAGAAAGTGCTCCAATCCGGCTTGTGGTGGCCTACTCTCTTCAAGGACTCTGATGAGTTCGTGAAGAGGTGTACTGACTGTCAGAGGATGGGCACTTGTGGATAGCGTGATATGATGCCGATGCAGCCCATTCACTTCTGTGAGGTTTTTGACGCATGGGGCATCGATTTCATGGGTCCATTCCCTAAGAGTCAGGGATTTGAGTACATTCTGTTGGCCGTTGATTATGTGAGTCGTTGGGTGCAGGCTATCCCCACCCGAGCCGCTGATGCGTGGACCGTTTGCAGATTTTTGAGGAAGCACAACATCACGCGGTTCGGGGTTCCACGAGTTCTGATTTCTGATGGGGGATCTCACTTCATCAACGACCAGGTGAAGGCACTTGCTAGCGAGTTCGGCATAGATCATCGTGTTGCTACACCTTACCATCCACAGACGAATGGTCTAGCCGAAGTGTCGAATAGGGAGATCAAGACTATTCTGCAGAAAGTCGTCCGCCCTGACCGAAAGGATTGGTCACAGCTTTTGGACTCAGTCTTGTGGGCATATAGGACGTCTATCAAGACACCTTTGGGCACATCTCCCTTTCGCCTCGTATATGGCAAGCCATGCCATTTACCTGTTGAGCTGAGGCACAAGTCACTTTGGGCAGTTACAGATATTTTGATGGATCCAGATGGTATGGGAGACCAGAGAAGGGCAGAGCTAGCTGCCCTGGAGGAGCTTAGAGATGCAGCTTTCTCAAGCAGCCTACATTATAAGGAGAAAGTCAAGGAGTGGCATGATTCTCATATCAGCCACAAGCATTTTGAGATTGGACAGAGAGTATGGCTGTTTGATGCGAGGCTACGCCTATTTCCAGGGAAGCTACAGAGCAAATGGAAGGGACCTTATCTGGTTAGAAAGGTACACGACAACGGTAGCATCGACATATCTGAGTTGTCTTCTGAGAGTACCTTTCGGTGAACGGCCAACGGCTCAAACCATTTCTAGATCATGAGCCGCGGGTCGTTGATCTTGCCCCTATTCATTTTGCGTGAGATGTGGTCTTTGACTCACATCTAATGCATCTCACGCCTGAGTTTCACTGATCTTCCGCCTTGTATAGATCCAGATGTCCATATCATCACATTCTTTAGTCCCACATCCCTTTCTTCATCTTATGATTATGCTATACTTAGGGTGCACTTTACCCTAAGTATAGGGGGGATGTGAGGCCTTTCGGGTATTTCTTTTTGTTTCTGTCTACCCCTGTTTTTGCTGCCTATACTTAGGGATATTCCACCCTAAGTATAGGGGGGGTAGACCCTGTACATTCTGCACTCAGGTTTTCCCTTAGTATACAGCCTGCTATACTTAGGATTACTTGATCCTAAGTATAGGGGGGAGACCTGGGTCCTTCTTGAATTTTCATTTCCTTTTTGTATAGCTTTCCTTTTCACTTTCCTGTACCTAGCACGAGTTATGTCTTCTCCATCGCTCTTGACTCTGAGGACATCGTTCGAGCTAAGTATAGGGGGTGTGTATATATTTCATATATACTTTAGCCATAACTCGTACTTTGTGTGAGTGTGTTAATAAAATGGCTAAAAACCACAAAAAATTAAAAATTTTCATGTACATAATCTTCTTTTATTTGCACATACATAGCTAGTGTACAAATTATTTTTGTAAAAATGATTTCAAAAATCTTTTGTGTAAAGCTTGTGTAAATATTTTTGTATCAAAATTATGTATATAGTACAAAATTTTTCCAAAATGTTTTGAAAATCAAAAGTTTGCAAAAATCTTGCGTAAATGTGTGTAGATATCTTTTTGCAAAACTTGCACTTCATGCATCATTCATACATGATTTCAAAACATTTTTCAAAAATTTTGCATGATTGAAAAATTTGTGTAAATAAGCATCTTTTTGTACATATGTATATAGTTTTTCTGGATGATAGTTGACATTTAAACTAGCCTGGAATCAAATTGAGAAATGGAGCTTGATTAAGATCTTAATCCACCTAACTTTTAAGAGGAACCTTATAGGGCTTAGGTTTAAGGCTTTTCAGGTCCATGATGACTTAATTCTTTGAGTCCACTAGGCTATGATCACATGTCATCTCAATGAGCCTTAAGTAGATCACTTAACAACAACACATGACTCATATAGATTATGGCTTTACTTGGACACCAGCACTATGCACCGAGCTCTCTACGGATGAGGTGGTGAGGAGGCAGTCTTCCTTGACTTGGGGTAGCATATGAGGGTAGTACTTCTAGGCGGAACCTCTCTTCTTCTTTTAGTGAAGGAAGTGCGTCTCAACTTGGTCTGGTTGCCATGAGGTCTAACGACGGGAGTTGTGGGTTGCAATAAAGCTTCAAAAGAGGGATAGTCTACTGGCTCAAGAGGAAAAACTCCTTGTATATATGCTGTACATGTATATGTTGTATAGATGCACTGAAAAAAAATGTGCAAAAAGAAAAGAACTCCAAAAAAGTGGTGGGTCTGAGAGAAAATGATAATCCCACCGGAGTATGTATATAGAGTGCAATAAGCAAAGCTTGGTTTCATGTTCCACCTGTTGTAGCTTGCAACAGGGAGACTTGGCTACACTGGTCAAGCTCCCAAGGGTACTTGGCTACACTGGCCTTGACCCATTCTCTTCTTCCCCCTCTTCTTGAGCCGGTTGAACTTGAACTTAGAAGGGAATACCCCGCTCCTCGAGGAAAGAGTGGCGAGATTGAGGTCATAGAGTTACCTTGTTGGGGAGGGTTGTCAAGTTGCCATTTCTGAGGTGGAGAGCTTAGACTTCACATTCACAGGACAAGAAAAGATTCATGGTCTTCAGGGTTTGTGATTGATGACTTGTTCTGATCTGGAGCATTGAGGAGTCTTGGTTATAGATTAGTGGAACTTAGAGGCTGTTAGGTTTTAAGCTTAAGTCTAAATAAGGTCCCGACACATTAATAATCCAAAGATCTGATCGAGCTCCATACCCCAATTTAATGAAGGCAAGTTTAATAATCAACCTTGATCCATGTACATCCTCTTTTTCTTTTTCTTTCTTTCTTTTTCACTTCTTTTTCAAATAAGTGTTTGCTAAGGGACTAGCAAAGTTAAGTATAGGGGGGTGATGAATACCCATTCATCACTCTTTATTCTTATATTTTAGCTACAAAAACCTTTGCAAATGCATGCAGATATGTGTAAATAGGATTAATTAGCAAAAGCATGCATTGTGTAAAAACCTATAATTACCATGTTTTTGTGCATAAATAAAAGAATAAAGATTAAAAAGAAAAAGAGGGAAATATTTAGAATAAATATTGAGCAACCTAACCCAAGGGAGGGCTCAGCTTGGGCCTGACCGCATAAAAGCCAAAGTAGAGGGAGATAGGAGCTCTTGTGTATATATTTATGTAAACAAAATAAAAATGTTTTCCTCACCCAAAAATATGCTTGTAAATACTTGTATATATTTATAAAAGATATAAAAACAAAATAAAAAGTTAAAAATCAAAAAGATTAAAAATACCCTTTCACCATGTACATAAACCATGCCTATATATTTATTTGACCTTGTAAATAAATAAAGTTATTTTCCAAACTTTTTGTAAATAAATAAAATCAAAAGAATCAAAACAAAAATCAAAATAAAAATAGAAAAATTAAAAATACAAAAATACATTGTACATATACCTTGTATATAGTTGTACATAACTATTTATTTTACCTATGTATATAAATACTAAAAATAAAATAAAAACACCCTTTTATTCCTTATTTTATTCTATAAATAAATAAAATATAAAATAAGGATAAAATTGTATAAAAATAATAATTAAAAATCAAAAATCAAAAGTCTACATATTGTACATATACCTATATATAGATATATATAATGTAAATACCTTATTTTTATTTCCAAAAATTAATTAAAAATCACCAAAAAATAGAAAAAAATAAAATAAAAATAGTTTGTGTTGTGAGTTTTTACAAAATCGGGCCATAACTACCTTAATTTTGAGCTTTAAAATCCTGCCACGTGGCCTGACCCCATTGGGCCCTGGGGATGTTGACCGCTCGGTCAACTGCCCCCCCCCCTCCCCCAGGACCACTTCTCACGGACTCGAGCATCGGACCCATCTTCTCGGATTTATACCCGCTCGACCCGATCCCCAATCCACCAAGCCCCGGGTCCGAATCGTTCCCCTTGCATCCGGTATCCTCGCCGGAGCCGCTCCCTCGGGATCCGCGCGCTCCTGAGCTTGCCCGGACCCCCTCTTCTCGGACCCCTAGCCATATAAAGCTGGAGCTCAGCCGCCTTCCCACGCCATCTTTGGCCATTTGCGTAGTCTTCCAGTGAGCTCCAGAGAGAGAGCGAGGTGACAGCTCGCGTCCCCGACCTGTTGCAGCGAGTAAGGCCGGCGAATCCACTGATCCGACGAAGAACTCGCCGTAGCTCCGCCACCGGAAGCGAGCTCGAGCCTCGGGCAGTGACGTCCCTTGAGGCGACGACCGGGAGCTTCCCCAGCTCCAGTACAGTCTACTCCCCCACCCAGGTAGTCCCTTAGCTCCACCATTTCGTCCAATTTCCGTTTACCCCCAATTTGCTCTGCCGTCATTTTTCTTCGATTCACCCCGATTCCGACCGCCATCCGACCATCGGACCCGACCCACATCTCTGCCTTCCTCCGCCGCACATTCTACACCCACTCACACAACCCAGCTCGCACAGGAGCTGGGAACCGGGCTCCACCGTCTTCCACCTTCGCCGGAGCCCGTCGCCCCGACGCACCGTCCACCTTCGCTCCACCTAACGGGGTCGAGGCACTTTGCCCTCGACCCGCGAGTCTTCTGAGCCCTTTTGCAGGTCCTACCGAGCCCCATCCGAGGGCTTGGTCATCCAGGCCGGGAGACCCAGCTCCGCCGACCGTGCCTGAGCTCCTCCGAGCTTGGGACGATCATCGGAGCACCGCAACCGACGCAGGAGCGCACGAGCTTTCTTCTCCGATCATCGGCGCGCCCCGAGGAGGAGGCCAGCACCCGCACGAGCCCGGCGAAGTTCGCCGGGGACCAGTTCCTCCAGGACCCTCCAGCGTCGTCGGATCAATCCCTCAGCTCCAGACGCCATCCAGACCGTCCATTCCTAGCACCTCCTTTGACGTCGGATCTGAGGCGATAGATCCAGGCCGTCAGATCCACACGTGTCCTGGCCTGGACCGTTGGATCGACCAGAGCAGCAATAGCATTGAGAGCCGCCGCCATCCCGACCGTCCGATTGCCACGTGGCGACCATCCAGCAGCTCCGGTTAATAAAGGGTAATTTACCCTTAGGCCCTTATCTTTACTTTATTTCGCATTAGTCATGTAAATGTTTAAGTACGTTGTTTAGTTTTAGGGTAAATTGCGTAGAGGACCTCGAGCTTAGTATATTTGCATTTATACCCTTGCCTATTGTGAGCCACGTGCTTCGCCACGTGTTTTGTTGGTGTATTTGCAATCTATGCCCTTGTAGTTCTGGAGTGTTCTGAAATGAAAGAAACTTTTTAGTTAATTGCATTTATACCCCTGTGCGTGGTTGTTTTATTATTTTTTGGGTTATTTGCAGCTGAGGCCCTCGGACTTTTGGTACGTGTTACCAATTGGTCCTTGGGACTTATTTTTATTACATATAAGTCCCTGAGTGCCCCAG
Source organism: Ottelia alismoides (assembly GCA_037367405.1). NCBI lineage: Eukaryota > Viridiplantae > Streptophyta > Magnoliopsida > Alismatales > Hydrocharitaceae > Ottelia > Ottelia alismoides. Next base: position 1,423,916 of record JAZKJV010001266.1, read on the forward strand.
GCACGCGCTTGGCACGTGTTTTGCTGGGTATTTTGCATCGGGACCCCCAGAACTTTGGGTATTTGCATTCTAGTCCCTGTGCACAGTACCCTCTTGTCATTTTTGAATAAAATATCAAATCACCTCCAAATTCGACGAAAATTTGATACATGGCTCCTGCCATGGTGTAGGATTTTTGTGAATTTTTGAGGACATTTTTTATTTCGTTTGTTTTTTTTTTAAATTCAAAAACCATCATTTTTGTTACTGTCTAGATTGAAAACTCACAAAAAAATATAAAAACACCTCTAAAAATTCTACAAAAATTAGGTACTGTTTAGTTTAGCTTGTTTTATTTTCTAGTCAATTTTGGCTATTTTTCATTGCTTAAAAACCTTAAAAACTTAAAAACCCCAAACAACCCATAAAAATTCTAATAAATAAATTAAAAATCCAAAAACAATAAATCTGGTACCTAAATTTTCCTTATTTCATCTATTTTATAGGAAAATTACCTCCAGGCCTTTTTGAGGTCCTTAGGTATTTTATCTAGGGACTTTAGGCTTGGCTGGACAGTACCCCTTGTTTTTGTTACTATTTGATTTTTAGAAATTAAAATAAATATCAGAAAAATTCCAAAAATTCATCAAAAACATAAAAAATTATAAAACACATAAAAATATTTTCGTTTTAATTTTTGGTTGATTTTTGTGGCTTGAAATAATTTGTTGAAGTGTGATTGTTTTTGCCTTTCTTATTTTCTTTACATATTAAAAATCCAAAAAAAATATAAAAATAATTAAAAACCACTAAATATTTTGTCTTTTATTTTATTTATTTTTACTACTTCGTAGGCCTTCGGCCAATCCGTGCTCCTTGAGTTCGACCCTGGGTGCTATACCAGGTTAAACATATAGCAGGACCGCTTCCTTGCTTTGATTGATTTTATTTGTATTGAGTGGTTCGATTTTTCTTGATAGACACATCCGAGTGATTGAGGTCGCAACGACCATCGATTCAGTACCTTTACCTTAGTCTCTCGGGTTTTTGTGTCATCAGTAGATAAAATCTACGCTCCACCATTTCGATATCTCCTTCATGACAAACTCTCTCAGATTCGGATTCAGCCACCGCTGGAACTCATGCGACGGCTTCGCCTCATCCTCGAGATAGATATGGTGGGAGCACATGGCCGGACTTATCCCCTAGAGATCGGCTACGCTCCATCCTATCGCCTTGCGATTCTTTTCAAGAACCCCCATCAGATGGGATTCCTACTCACCAGTCAAATCGGCGGAGATAATGACTGGGTACATCTCATGCTCACCCGCAAGGAACCTATACTTCAGTGACGCAGGAAGTGGCTTCAGCTCTGGACAACTGGGTGCTGGTGGATCCGGCCTCTGAAAACTCTGCGTGAAGGCTGCCAAATCCGCATGGGAGAACTGAAACTCTCGCTCACACTTTGAAACTGGAGAAGGCTGCCCTGCTGGACTGTCTCTGCTCTGCTCGGCATGTACCTCCTCCCTAGATGTTGGCTTAGTAGAAGTCAGATCTGGTATGTAATCATCAAACTCTGCCCATTCAAAATCTGACTCCGAGGGATCTGTATCATCCAAGGTGGCCTCAGTACCACCGTCATCAGAGAACAAATCAGTCTCACGGTCTCGAACCGGCTCTGCCGACTGAAGGGTATCCTGGACCAGGAATGCGCTCTCCAAGCTCTCCTCTGCTGGCATCTCTGCATCAGTGAACTCTGAAGGTGAGAGGATGGCCTGTGTGACTGGATCTGCCCAAACTACCTCATCATCTGTAATCACGAAGTCGCAGTCCTGGTGGATGTCTGGCCCTACATCTGTCATCTGCTCTGTATCGGAAGTAGTCTCTGAGCATGCTGTATCTCTGGCTCTGATGTCCTCGACCGTCTCTATTTGTACACTCTCTCCCTCGACGCGAAAGTATACCTTCCCGCAATCATGGTCGGTCACTGCCTTGGCTGTGGCCAAGAACGGGCGGCCGAGAATGATGGGGGTATCGGTCACTGACTCAGGGATCTCCATGTCCAACACTACGAAGTCCATGGGGAATTAGGCCCTGAATCGTGACGACAACGTCCCTCAGTAACCCCTTCAGCCTCTTGACAGATCGATCAACAAACTGAAGGACTGTCCTGCTCTGTCGAAGAGTGCTCAACTCGAAGCGGTCGAGAAGGGCTGTCGGAAGTAGGTTGATCGATGAACTGCTGTCTAATAGAGTACGGTCGAACCTCTGCTCTCTAATATGGCATCTGACATATGGGGCTCTTGAGTCTGGCCTCTTTGCCGGCAGACGGTTCTGGATCGCGAAACAAGTATCTCTGGTCAGCACATGGATCTCTGACTGGTGGTTCCTCCTCTTCCTCCTAACTGTGGTACTATCTCTGAGTGAACGGTGGAGTAGAGGGATGTGCTGCAAAGCCTCCTGAAGAGTCAGCTGAATGTGAAATCGGTCTATCATCTGCTGGCTGAACTCTTCCTGCTGCCTCTTTTTGGGGTTTTCTATTTTCTTCCCCTTTCCCATGTGAAGAGCTCTGGGAAAGGGGATCACAGGGTCCTTCTCAGATGAAGGACTAGGAGAGGGTCTAGACTGCTCAACGGCAGGATCCACACATACATCAAATACCACAGGTGGACCAGAAGAAATCAAACCCTTTCCTTTATTGGCAGAAGTGTTATGAGATACATCAACAGAAGGAAAAACTACAGGACTCTCAAAAGTGAAAATGGTGGCATCAGCACCACCCTCGGCTTGTAGACTCGCGGCATCGGTACCGCGCTCTGGCTCGGCAACATGGGTGGCCTCAGTACCACCTCCTCCAACTGGTGAAACGACGGCAATAGTACCGCCGGTGGGATCAGCATCCGTAGTGGCATCAGTACCACTGTCATCATCTCTAGCGACCTCAGTACCGCTCTTCTTCTTGTCGGGCGCTCTGGAAGTGGCCTCGGGGTGTCGCTCAGACGAGGCGCCGCCTGCTGGCATCCTACCGCTCCTAAGTGTAACAAAATCAGTATCAAAAAGATATGCAGACATATCACCAAAAGCATCACTCGGAGTGGCATACTCAGTGAAATCTACCTGTTCAGACTTCCTCTTGAGGTTGTTCGGATTGAGCTCTATCTGGGCAGGGATGGCGGCCTTCCCTCTCACGATGTCCCACATCTCCTGGCGAAACTCATTCATCTCCCGTCGGAATGTAGACTGCTGATCTGTAAGGAGGCATGCTATGTCATCTAAGGCGGGGTTCTCATAGGATGGCCCATGAGAACCTAACGGGTAGCCTCTCTGGTAGTGAGGCTGCTGCTGCTGCTGCTGGTGTTGTAGGTGAGATGGGTATGACTCTGGATGATGCTGCTGCTGAGGCTGATCACGCCTCCAAGAATGTCCCTGCTGATAGGGACGATGACCAAACTGCTGTGACTGCTGCTGCTGCTGGGTATACACTGGAGGCTGCTGCTGCTGGTGATCCCTCTGATGGCTGTACTGGCCACCCTATCCTCACGGCTGCTGCTGGGAGCTGGAACCTCCGGCCGACCAACGGAATCCGAGATGATCTCATCGGATACCGGGCTGGGGTCGGTCGTACCAAATCCCGTTGACATCCATCAACAGCTCTGACTCATAAGGGGCCGCCGAGAGTACTGCCAGAGGCTTATCCGACTGGTATACCACCATCTGTGTGTCTGGAGATGGCGGTGACTGGTAAGTGGGCTGTGGCTGCTGATACGGCTCCGCCTGTACAAGGTGAACCTGTCTAGGCTGCTGGTGGCTGGAGCGCTGGGACGAGCTGCTGCTGCTACTCGGATCGCCTTGTGCCTGAAGACGGGGCTGCGAAGCCGTCTGTGCCTCCTGGAGACACATGAGCTGTGTCTTCAGGTCACTCAGAGTCTGAGTCATCTGCTCCATCTGCGTGATGCCCTGGTACTGCTTCTTCTCAATGATCTCCATCCGGTCCAGCTTCTCGCTGATGATCCCCATGTCGGCGGTTGTGGACTCGGCCTATGCTGCTGCTGCTGACGAACTGGAAGGACCAGCGTCAACCCGTGCTATCCTCTGGTACTGCACGGTCTGTGGCTGAGAACGTCCCTGTGTGTAGAGTCAGGTCTGGGACATCACCATATAGTTCTCGACCATCTCCTAGTAGATGGCCCAGACCTGATCATGATCCTTGGCGAAATAGGACCCACCACAAGAAGCATTCACCAAGCCCTGAAGCTCTGGTGTCAGCCCGCAGAAAAAACTCTAAACAAGGTTCGGCTTGGAAATCTCATGGTGCGGGCATCTGTCAGTCAGCTCACGGAACCTCTCCCATGCCTCATGGAACTGCTCGTTGGGAAGCATGGAGAAGTTGCTGATTAGGGCTCTCGCGGCATTCGTCCGCCCGACTGGATAGTACTTGTTCAAGTACTCGGTGCGGAGCTGCTCCCAGATGTAGGCAAACATCCCCAAGTGCTTCAGCCAGGTGGTTGCTCTCTCTGTTAAGAAGAAGGGGAAGGCAATCATGCGGATGGTGGCCTCATCCACCTGTCTGTCATGGACGGTGCTGCAGATCATCAAGAACTCCTGAAGGTGGAGATGGGGCTCCTCTGTGGCGAGCCCATGAAACCGCGGGAGGAGCTGCAAAGTGTTCGGCGGGAACTTGAAGTCCTCCACGATGGCTGATAAAACAATCCAACAATGTGTCAACATCGATCCGGGGTTGTGTAACTCCCGCATCGGTCTCGGCTGGTCCGGTGCTGCCGCGGCTGCAGCAGCTGCTGCTGCGGCTGCGGCTGCAGCGGCTGCTGCTGCCTCATCGGGTCTCCTCGGCCCGTCTCTTGGCTCGTGCTGGTTGCGAGCGGCTCTCAACTGCTCCATCTCACGCCTCATCTCTATCATGAATGCTCCATGATCCCTCAACTGCTGTTGAACTGTCTTGAGGGAGGCGATCAGGGTGGAGTTGATCGCACCCTGGTCCAAAATGAACGTCTGCTCATGCTGGGGACCTCTGGTGTGATCATCACTGCTGCCGGCCATGGTCTCTGCAAAAGCAAAAGACCCAAACTCAAGTGCCGATAAATCATCTGATAGTCTCTCATCTAGCACTGGCATCTCAGAACTGAAATAAGGGGGGTCGAGGGGGAACATGGTGGAGTCGAACTCAGGTTCGGAGAGCGGGTCTCGGCTCTCGCGAACCAACCTAGATGAGCGGGCAGAAGTGTTGGGAAGCGGTGCAACCAGAGGTTGCCTAGGAGATCTTCTGCCCATCATCTTGATGTGGCGAGTTGGGCGGATGAGATCTGGTAACAACAATGATCAACAAGTGATGAATACTCATTCATCACTCTTTATTCTTATATTTTAGCTACAAAAACCTTTGCAAATGCATGTATATAGTTGTAAATAGAAATAATTACCAAAAGCATGCATTGTGTAAAAACCTATAATTAGCATGTTTTTGTGCAAAAATAAAAGAATAAAGATTAAAAAGAAAAAGAGGGAAATATTTAGAATAAATATTGAGCAACCTAACCCAAGGGAGGGCTCATCATGGGCCTGACCGCATAAAAGCCAAAGTAGAGGGAGATAGGGGCTCATGTGTGTACATATCTATGTAAATAAAATAAAAGTATTTTCCTCACAAAAATAGGCTTGTAAATATTTGTACATATTTATAAGTATAAAAACAAGATAAAAATAGAAAAATTAAAAGAAGACAAAAACATCACTCACCATGTATATAAACCATCCATCTTATATAAAATTAATTTCCAAAAAGTCTTGTAAAGATTCTAGATTATATAGTGTAAATAAATAAAATAAATTAAAACAAAAACAAAATAAAAATAACAAAATTAAAAATCCAAAAGGACTTTGTAAATATACCATGTATATAAATGTACATATGTATTTATTTCACCTATGTATATAAATAAAAAATAAAATAAAAATATCTTTTTATTCCTCATTTTATGATATAAATAAATAAACGATAAAATGGGAATAAAATTGTATAAAAATAACAAATTAAAAATCAAAATTAAAAATCTATATATTGTACATATACCTATATATGAATCTACTATGTACATACCTTATTTTCACTTTGAAAAATTAATTAAAAATCACTAAAAAATAGAAAAAATTAAAATAAAAATATTTCATGTTTTAACTTTTTCATAATTCGGCCATTTGCTACCCTTATTTTCACTTCCAAATATCAGCCACGTGGCCGCTACCCATTGGCCCTGGGGATTGTTGACCGCCCGGTCAACTGCCCCCCCCCCCCAGGACCACTTCCCACGGGCGTTGGCACCCGACCCGACTTCTCGATTTTTTCGTGACCAAACCCGATCCCCTACCACCTAAACCCAGGGTCCGAATCGTTAATGACATATCCGACACCCTCGCCGGAGCCACCGCATCGGGATCCGCGCTCCAGAGTGCCCTACCCACGCCCTTCTTCCCGGACCCTCCAGCGTATAAAGCTCCAGCTCCGCCTCCTCCATTCTCATCTTTGGCCACTTGTTCCACCCCCCAGTGAGCTCCATTGCAAAGGCGAGAGTGACAGCTCGTCCCCCGTGGTGTTGCAGCGAGGAGGGAGGGCGAGCCCATCGATCCGGCGATCAAGCACCGTCGTGCTCCGCCCACAGCAGGAGCTCGAGCCTCGGAGGGAGACACTCCTCTAGGCGAAGACCCAGAGCTGCGCAAGCTCGTCCATAGTCTCATCGTCCACCCAGGTAGACCCTTTAGCCTTTCCTTTTCGCTAATTTTAGGTTACCCCCAAATCTCGCCGTCGCCGTGTTTCGCCGATTCCGACCACCTCACAGCTCCATTCGATCATCGGAATCCATCGTCACCTCCGCCTTCCTCCCGCGCACCTTCTCCATACCTCCATCCAACCCAGCTCGCACAGGAGCTGGGGTTCGAGCTCCTCCGTCTTCCCCCCTTGCCGGAGCTTGCCCATATCGTACCACCGGCCACCTTCACCCCGCCTAACCGGGTCGAGGCAGTTTGCCCTCGACCCGCGAGCTGTTTGGTCTATTTTGCAGGTTCATCCAAGCCCATCTGAGGGCTTGGACCATTGGGTCCAGCAGCTACAGCTCCGCCGACCTTGCCGGAGCTCCCTAGAGCTCGGCTAGGTCATCGGAGACCCCCATCAGACGTGGAGGCCCACGCCAAACCTTTTCCGATCACCAGCGCCCCGCGAGGAGGCTCGGAGCGAGCGCACTGGGCCGGCGAAGTTCGCCGGCCACCTGTTCTTCGAGCATCTTCCCCGACCGTCCGATCGTCCTCGACCTCCAGTTTGCATCTCGACCGTCCACTTGAGGAGACCCCGTCACCGTCAGATCCTTGGAGAGGAGATCTGGACCGCCCGATGCGAGAGGGTTAGCCACCTATGCCCTTCACCGTTCGATCTCCCACATGGCGAAGCCTCCGCCGTCGGATTCGCCCGAGGAGCTTAGCTTGGGAGCGCCAGTCACCCGTCACCGTCAGATGCTCCACGTGGAATCCATCCAGCGGCTCCATTAATAAAGGGTAATTTACCCTTAGGCCCTCCTGTTTCTTTTATTTCACATTTAGCCCTGTAATTACATAGTGTAGTTGTTTAGTTTTTAGTACTTTTGCATAGAGGACCCCGCTCTTTATTTAGTTTGCATTTATGCCCCTGTATGTGATGTGACACGTGCATCGACACGTGACTTTCTGGTGTATTTGCATTATATGCCCTGTAGTTCTGAGATGTTAAGTAATGAATGAATACTTTTTAGATATTGCATTTATACCCCTGTGCGTATTTTAATTGAGCATGTGCGAATATTTTTGGGTTATTTGCAGATAAGCCCTCGGACTTTTGGTACCTGTTACCAAATAGTCCAGAGACTTAATTTTTATTACATTTGGGTCCCTGAGTGCCCCAGGCACGCGCGACGCACGTAACTTCCTGGTATTTTTGCACCAGACCCCTCAGGACTTCGGGTATTCGCACTTAGGTCCCTGTGCACAGTACCCTCTTTATATTTTTGAATAAAATAGCAAATCACCTCCAAATTTAATGAAAATTGGACACATGGCTCCTGCCATGATGTAAAATTTTCTATAAATTTAGGAGACATTTTAGACACTGTTTGATATTTTTAAAAATTCAAAAACACGTATTTTCTTCACTGTCTGATTTGAAAAATCACAAAAAATACTAAAATTCATCTAAAAATTACAAAAAAATTACTTACTATTTGTCTTTGATTGCTTGATTTTCTAGCCAATTTTGGCTGTTTTTCATTACTTCAAATACTTAAAAATTGAAAAAAAACTTAAAATCTTATAAAAATTCTAATAAATAAATTAAAAACCCAAAAATAATAAATCAGGTGCCCAAATTTTCCTTGTTTTCTTATCTTTACAGGAAAATTACCTCCCGGCTAATTTGGGGCTTCTAGATATTTTATCTAGGTCCTTTTATCTCAGCTGGACAGTACCTACAGTTTGAGCCCTTGTTTGATTTTTAGAAAATTAAATAAACTTTAGAAAAATCCCAAAAATCACCAAAAACAGTAAAAATTATAAAACACCTAAAAATATTTTTGTTAAAATTTTTGGTTGATTTTTATTGCATTAAATAAATTGTTGAAGTGTGTTATTTTCTTGTTTTCTTTATTTTCTTAATACATTAAAAATCCAATAAAAAAATAAAAAGATTTAAAAACCACCAAAAACACCTTTGTATTTCTTTTTCTTTTCTTTTTGACTACTTCGTAGGCCGCGAGGCCAATTCGTGCTCCTTGTGTTCGACCCTGGTCGCTATACCAGGTTAAATTAATAGCGAGACCACTATCGTGCTTTCGGATTGATTTTTATTTTTGATTGGTGGTCTATTTTTCTTGATTGATAGAGTCTGAGTGATTGAGGTCGCAACGACCATCTAGATACCTGATTACCTTAGCCGCTCGGGATTTCTCGCTCATCAGCAAGCAATAACCCAAGTTCACCTACTCAATGCGAGCTGGAGACCGTAAAGGTTCGGTCAATTATCTTATCAGTTTTTATTAGGTGAACAAGTCAAGATAGCAGAGCGATTAACGTGACCTGTTGGGAATCCAATCCACCAACCAGACTGTCCCGTATAAAAGGCTGGTAGTCTGATCGGGGCTCGGATATGGCTCTAGCCTAGTGTGCGGGTCACTCTCTCGCGCAAGCAAACCAAACAAGGAGGGGGTTGCTCTCCCCAAGACAAAGTTTTATGATGAGTGTCTTTTAGGGTCAATAGAGTTAACCAGTCCCAGTTTTATGGTTCAAATTTTTAGGTGTTTTTCAATAAAAAGCAAACACCTAACGAATTTTTCGGTTCTCCTGGTTATTAAGTCCAAAAAAATCAGGGGGGAGAAGTCGAAAAAGCCGATGCGCAAGAAAATCAATGATGCATGCAGAGTAAGAGATGCGTACCTGACTCCAGCAGTCTACATGTAATATGATCCGCGCAGAATTTAAAGACTGAAATAAAACTACCTAAATGATGCAGGCAGAAATCCGAGCCCTTAGCAAGCAGTTCTACCCGACAGAACGTCTAGTCGACCACCAACCTTCAATCCAAGAGTCCGGTCTAGGCTCACCCCTCCTCCTCTCGACAAATCGAGTTCAGGAGCAGCGCTTGGCAGGGTGGGCTGTGGCGCGTAGGCTCGAAGGTAGTGGATCAACTATTTTATTAGCTTTTTATTCTTGGTCTAATTACCGATCTATAGGTACAGGCAAAATTATTAGGGTGTTTGGATCCTATTTATTACGTCATAGTCAAGCAAACATCCTAAGGCTAGGGGCTGAAAACCACGAGAAACCGAATAGGCAGAAAATAAATAAAAATCGTGAAGAAAACCGCGTAAAACCGAGGGATCCCCCGAGCACACTGGTGCTCGACGAAACATACCCTGTGAGTCTAAGTCTGGCTGAGAGAGTCCTGTCCCTGTTTTATTACAATAATAATTCAAATAAGCTGAAAATAAAACCTAATCTACTCTAAGCTAATCCTCCCACACTCAGCTGCCTCATCGCGCTCTCCTGCGGCTCCGTGCAGAAGGGAGCAGCCTCCGATAGCCGCGGTTGCGTCGGCTCCTCGAAAGTCATCGCCTCGGTCCTCGAGCCCTCGCAAGAAAGCAACAAAGTGTCAAACCAGATAAAAATAAAGCAAATAAAATAAAACAGGGTATATATGCAAAAAATAAAAATAAAAATAAAAAAGCAAAAACAACCAAAAATAAAAAAAAATAAAAGAAAGAAAAATAACAGAAAAGAAAATGAAAATAAGAGAAAAATAAAAAGTCGCGAAAAGCCGCGGACGAAACAAAAAGCCACGGAAAGCCGCGAAAAAGAAAACAAGATAAAATAAAAGTAAAAATGACTACTAAGCCGTGCTCCCCGGCAACGGCGCCATTCTGATGAGCCGCCCGAACGACTAAGGTAAAGTATCTCACTAAGGTCGTTGTGACCTCTGTCACTCGGGACTCAAAGCTCAATCAAAAAATAATCAGACCACCAATAAGAGATGAAAATCGATAGAAATCAAAATAGTGGTCTCGCTATGATATTAACCTGGTATAGCACCCAGGGTCGAACTCGAGGAGCACGAGATGGCCTTGCGGCCTGCGAAGTAGTATAAAAATAAAGAAAATAAAAACAAATATTTTTTGTTGGATTTTAATATTTTTTAATTTTGGGATTTTTAATTTTAAAGAAAATAAGAAAAAAATGAAAATAAGCAACTTTCACCAATTATTTAATTACTCTAAAATGGTACAAAAATTCAAACAAAAATATTTTTAGAATTTTTATATTTTTTACTATTTTTGGTGAATTTTTGATGATTTTATGATTTTTATAAAATTTCATAAAAATTAAAGAAGACTAAAACAAATGAAGACTGTCCAGTCAGGCTTTAAAGACCATTTAAAAATATCAAATGGTCTGATCAAGGCCCGAAGGTATTTTCCTGTAAAGTAGAAGCAAAAAGGAAAAATTAGGAAAAAGATTTATTAATTTTTGGGTTTTATGTGATTTATTAGAATTTTTATGAGTTTTCAAGGTTTTTTTTAGTTTTTATAGTTTTTATAAATCCAAAAATAGCTAAAACTGGTCAGAAAATCAAACAAACAAAAACACACAAAATTGGATTTTTTTGTAGTTTTTAAAGTGGTTTTTATATTTTTTATGAATTTTAAATCTGAACAAGCAGACAATTAAGGGTTTTTGAATTTTTTAAAAATAATAAAAGGGCTCAAAAATTTTCTCAAAAATTGGTGAAAATTCTACACAGTGGCAGGAGCCACATATCTATTTTTCACTCAATTTGGATGAATTTTGATATTTTATTTAAAACAAACAAGAGCCATAGTGTACAGGGACCTGTTCGTTATAAAATATCTTCTGGGGCCAAAAGGTAACACAATCAAAAGCTCAGGAGTCCTTGTGCAATTTCTCCAAATTCCACACGTGCGCAGCACGTGGGCTGGCACTGAGGGGCCCAAATGTAAAGAAACTTAAGTCCCCGGACTTATTAGCAACATATGCTAAAAGTCCAAGGGCTAAGTTATAAAAAGCCCAACAATATTCAACACATGTCAATTTAAATCATTCACAGGGGCATAAGTGCAATTAACTAGAAAGATATTTCATTCTGTAACACATCCAGACTACATGCCCATATCATGCAAATTCACCAACATATCATGTGACGATGCACGTGTCCAACATACACAGGGGTAGAAATGCAATTAAAATAAACAACCAGGTCTTTTATGTAATTTTACCAAACTAAAAGTAACTACGTAAAATACTTACAGGACTAAAATGAAAATGCAAAACAGGTGGGGGCCTAAGTGAAATTACCCCACTTATGATCGGAGGGCTGAGATGATGCCACGTGGCTGATCTGACGGCTGCTAGTGCGCTGCGCCTCTCGAAGGGCCCTCGGCTATGATCGGACGGTGGAGAGGGAGCCACGTGGACGATCTGACGCTCTAGAATCGAGGGCGCCTCTCCTCTGCAACGGATGGTCCTGATCAACTCCCCAAAGGGATCAACGGTGTCGGCTGCTCCTCAAATGGACGGCGTGGATCACAACAGGAGCGGCAAGAGGGATCAGACGGCTCTGGAAGGTCCTCCAAGAACAGGTGGTCGACGAACTTCGGCGGCCCAGAACTCGCGCGGTGGACCTCTCCTGCTGCTGCTAAGATGCGGAAGAGCTCCGTCGTGACGTCCCGCAGCTGATGCATCTCTCCGATGAGGCCGGGAACCACCGGAGTGGCCCGGCGACGGCGGTGGCCTGGAGCTGTTGTCCTTGAATGCTCAGGCCCTCATATGGGCCTGTCGTGACCTGCAAAGTAGCACAACAAGCTCCTGGGTTGAGGGCAAAGTGCCTCGACCCTGTGAGGGGCGAAATGGGTGGCTGGTGCGTCGGGGCGGAGGATCTCCGGCGATGCGACGGCGAGGGAGATCGACTCCCAGTTCCAGGGCGAACAGGGTTGGATGGATAGGTGAAGAACACGCAGGGGAGAATGGCGGAGATGATGGTCGGGTCGATCGATGAAAGGGGTGGACGGAGCGGAACTAATTGATGGTCGACGGTGAAAGATGAATTTGGGCGTAACTGGAAATTAGAGAAAGATAGAAAGAATCAAGCTTACCGGATGCGTGAGGTCGATTGTGGAAGAGCTCCTGGAGCTCCTGGTCTTCGCCTCGAGGGTCGTCGAGGCCCGAGGCTCGAGTGTTGCTCCTGGGCGGCGCACGGCGGCGAAACGTCGCCGGATCAGTGGCTGGGACACCTCCTCCTCACTGCGACACCACCCGCGGCTAGTTGTCATTCTAGGGAAGGTAGTGGAGATCCTGGGATGGGAAGGCGGAGCCAAAGATGAGAGGAATTGTGCGGGGGAGTGATGAATACTCATTCATCACTCTTTATTCTTATATTTTAGCTACAAAAACCTTTGCAAATGCATGTATATATTTGTAAATATAAATAATTACCAAATACATGCTTGGTGTAAAAAGTAATAATTAGCATGTTTTTGTGCAAAAATAAAAGAATAAAGATTAAAAAGAAAAAGAGGAAATATTTAGAATAAATATTGAGCAACCTAACCCAAGGGAGGGCTCAGCATGGGCCTGACAGCATAAAAGCCAAAGTAGAGGGAGATAGGGGCTCATGTGTGTAAATATATTTGTAAATAAATAAATATATTTTCCTCTAAAAAATAGAATAAAATGGCTTGTATATATTATGTATATATTTGTATTTATAAAATCAAGATAAAAATAGAAAAATTAAAAAGAAAACAAAAACATCACTTGTGTATATTCACCATGTATATAGTCTACTCATCTATATTTATTTCACCTTATAAATAAATACAATTAAATTCCATAAAATTTGTAAATATTCTACATTTTATGGTGTAAATAAATAAAATAAAAACCATTAAAACAAAAACAAAATAAAAAGAACAAAATTAAAAATTAAAAATCACATTGTAAATATACCATGTAGATACATGTACATATATATTTATTTAACCCTTGTATATAAATAATAAAAATAAAATAAAAATATCCTTTTATTCCTAATTTTATGATATAAATAAATAAAATATAAAATAGGAATAAAAATTCACAAAAATAACAAATTAAAAATCAAAATTAAAAATCCTATATTGTATATATACCTATATATAGCTATATACTGTAAATACCTTATTTTTATTTTGAAAAATTAATTAAAAATCACCAAAAAATAGAAAAAATTAAAACAAAAATATTTCATGTTTTAAGTTTTTAATAATTCAGCCATTTACTATTTTTAATTGATTTTACAAATTTTTTACACGTGGTTTTCTCTCATTGGTCCACGGGGGTTGTTGACCGCCCGGTCAACCCCCCTGTGGACCACTTCACACGGGTCCGGGGTGCCCGACCCGAGTTCTCGAATTTTTTCCATCCATACCCGAAGACCATCCCCCTAAACCCCAGGTCCGTTTCGCTCACGTCACATCCGACACCCTCGCCGGGGTGTCCGCCTCGGGGTCCGCGCTCCACGCTGCCCTACCTGATCCATTCTTGTCGGACTCCTGGCGATATAAAGGCTGAGCTCTGCCACCTCATTTCGTATCTTTGGACCTCCCCCTCGACGCATGTTACCTCCTCCACCTTGCCTGAGTGACAGCTGAGCGAGTGGGAGTAGCAGCGAGGCCCGGGAAGCCGGGAGCCACTGATCCGGTGGCTCTGCCGCCGTGCGCCGCCGCGAGCACGCTCAGCCTCGGGGAGACGACAACCCCTTGCAGGAAATGACCCAGGAGCTCCCCGAGCTTCAGCCCAGTCGATAGCCTCCGCCAGGTAGCCTTCTTAGCCTTTAGATTAGCTTAGCTTTGAGTTTTTAGTTTCCGGTAGCTGTAGCTCCGCCGCTTTCGCACGTCGTCCCCGTCTACCCATCAGCCCATCTGACACCTCCACCACCTTCACGAGCCTCCTCCGCATCTTCTCCACCTACCCACTCCCCCTGGCTCGCCCCGGAGCAGGGACATCGGCCCTCCACCTCCGCCGCTCGCTGGAGGGCCTCCATAGCGACGCACCTTTCACCATTCGCGTGCTCTGACGGGTCGAGGCAGTTTGCCCTCGACCCGCGAGTTTGCTGGTGCACTTTGCAGGTACATCCAAGCCTATCTGAGGGCTTGGACCATTTGGTCCAGCAGCTCCGCCTCCGCCGGACTCGTCAGAGCTTCTCGGACCTTCATAGAGTCATCGGAGGCTGCCATTCGACGCGGAAGGCTTCCACGCTCCTTCTCCGATCATCAGAGGCCTTCTAGGAGGAGACCAGCGCCGTCACGAGCCCGGCGAAGTTCGCCGGAGCCCAGTTCTTCCTCCATCCTTCAGAGACGTCCGATCGACCTCGACGCTCCAGATCTGATCATGTTCGTCCATTAGAGGAGCAGCACTGACCGCCAGATCCTTTGAGGGTCGATCTCCACCGTCGATCCAGCGAGGTTCAGCCACCGCGCCCGTCCACCATTTGATCTTCCACGTGTTAGCGCCTGGACCGATCGATCAGCGTCGAAGACCCAGCGTTGGGCGCCACCCCTTCCCAGCCGTCCGATCATTGACGTGGCGCCCATCCGTCGGCTTGCGTAATAAAGGGTAATTTATACCTTAGCCCCTTAGTTTAGTTTAATTTCAAGTTTAATCCTGTAAATATTTTTAGAATTTTATTTACGTTGGTACTTTTGCATGTTGGACCCTGTCTTGCTTGCTTATTGCATATATACCCCTGTGTGTAGCGTAGCACGTGCATCGACATGTGCCTTTTTGGGATATTTGCATAGTTAGCCCTGTAGTTCTGGATTGTTCTGAAATGAATGAATATTTTTAGGAAATTGCATTTACACCCTTGTGCGTGATTTATTTGTGCATGTGCGCCTATTTATGGGTAATTTACAAACAGGTCCTTGGACTTTTGGTACCTTTTACCAAATAGTCCCAGAACTTTGTTTTGTTTGCATTTAGGTCCCTGAGTGCCCCAGACACGCGTTGCGCGCGTGATTTCGTGGGATTTTTGCACCGGACCCCCCCAGAACTTTGGATACTTGCGTACAGGTCCCTGTGCACTATACCTAGGTTTTAATTTTAAATAAAATATCAAACCTACTCCAAATTCGATGAAAATTGGACACATGGCTCCTACCATGTTGTAAAATTTTTTTTGGGGACATTTTTGTTTCGATTTGATATTTTAAAAAATCAAAAACAACCATTTTCGTTACCGTTTGATTTAAAAATTCATAAAAAATATTAAAACTCCTCTAAAAATTACAAAAAAATTAGCTACTGTTTCTTTTGTTGTGTTTGATTTTCTGACCATTTTGGTCATTTTTCATTTTATAAAACTCTTAAAAATTACAAAACACTAAAAATCTTATAAAAATTCTAATAATTGATTTAAAAAACCAAAAATAATAATTAAGGTGCCTAAATTTTCCTTGTTTCTTTCTCTTTATAGAAAAATTACCTCCATGCTTATTGGGGACTTTTAGATATTTTATCTAAGTCCCTCAAGCTCGGCTGGACAGTACCTTCATTTTCTTGCATTGTTTTATTTTTAGAAAATTAAATAAAAATCAGAAAAATATCAAAAATTCACTAAAAACAGTAAAAATCATAAAAAGCATAAAAACATTTTTATTTGAATTTTTAATTGATTTTTGATGCATTAAATAATTGCTTGAATTTGATTGTTTCCCTTGTTTCTTTATTTGCTTAATTAATTAAAAATCCAAAAAAATTAAAAACAAATTAAAAACCCACCAAAAACACCTTTTCTTTTATTTTATTATATTTTTGACTACTTCGTAGGCCGCGAGGCCATCATGTGCTCCTTGTGATCGACCCTGGTCGCTATACCAGGTTAAACTAATAGCAGGACCGCTATTTGATTTTGATTGATTTTATTTAATTTTGGTGGTCTCTTTTTCTCGATCGACCACCGCTAGGTAACTTGGGTCGCAACGACCCTTTGATTACCTTTTACCCGAGTTGCTTGGCGTGTCATAAGAATGGCGCCGTTGTCGGGGAGCACTGCTTAGTAGTTTTTCTTCTTATTTTTCATTTTCTTTTCATTTTCTTTTTCGTGGCTTTCCGCGGCTCTTTCTGAGTCCGCGGCTTTTCGCGGCTTTTTATTTTTTACTTATTTTTGTTTTATTTTCTTTTTCTTTTATTTTTATTTTGTGCTTGTTTATTTTACTTGTCATTTCTGCACATATACCCTTGTTCACATTTTCTGCTATTATTTGATTATCATTCTTGGTTTGACCCTTTGTCTCTTTCTTGCGAGGGCCCAAGGACCGAGGCAGCAGCTTTCGAGAAGCCGGCGCAACCGCGGGACTTGGAGGCGGCTCCCTTCTGTACGGAACCGCAGGAGAGCGTGAGAGAGAGGCTGAGCGGGTGAGGATTAGTTTAGGTTTATTTCTGTCATTAGAACTGTTGTAATAATACAGGTGCAGACTTGGACTTGGACTTGTTTAGCGGGTCTGTTTCGCCGAGCACCGGTGTGCTCTGGGGACCCTTAGGATTTTTCGCTTCTTTTCGCGGTTTTGGTTTTTCGCTGCCTTTTATGGTTTTACGCGGTTTTCCTCGAGCCCCTAGATTTAGGATTTTCTGCTTGATTGTGCCGTAATTAGTAGGATCCCCACACTTAATTGATTGCCTGTTCCTATAGAGCGATTAATTGGACCTACTAATAACTCATTAATAAAAATAACTTATTCACTCCCTTCGTAGCCTACATGCCGTAGTCTGCCCTGCCAAGGGCTGCTCCTGAACCCGATGTGTCGGGAGGAGGAGGGGTAGACCGAGACCGGACCTTTGGCTTGAAGGATCGGTGACCAGTTAGACGGTTCTTCGAGTAGAATTGCTTGTCTAGGACTTGGGTTTTCACCGCTGCACCATATAGGTAGTTTCTTTCTATCTTTACATTTCTGCGTGGATCACTTTGCATGTAGAGTGCTGGAGATAGGCACGCATTTCTATCTCTGCATGCATCATTGATTTCATCGCGCATCGGCTTTTTCGTCTTCTCCCCCAGTTTTTGACTTAATAATCAGGAGAATCGAAAAATTCGTTAGGCCTTTTGTTTTTATTGAAAAATATTAACAAGAAAAAAAACCATAAAATTGGGACTGTTTAATCTATTGACCCTAAAAGACACCTGACCTAAAAATTTGTATTGGGGAGAGCAACCCCCTCATTGATTGGTTTGCTTGTGCGAGAGAGTGACCCGTTCACTAGGTAGAGCCCTCCGGTGCTATTCCCGACCGATTACCGACTCCTTCGTGCGGGACAGTCGGTTGGGGTAGCATCGGGTATCCCAGCAGGTCACATAATCGCTCTGATAGATTGCTTGTTCACCAAATAAAATTTGACAAGATAATCCGACCGAGCCTTTACGGTCTTCAGCTCGCGTTGCGTTGGTGAACTGAGGGGTTTGTATTCTGATCATAGTTTCTCCAGATCCCATCCGCCTTACTCGCCAGATCACGATGATGGGTAGACGATCTCTTAGGCAGCCTCTGGCTGCACCGCTTTCGGGCGCGTCTACCCGTTCATCTAGGTTGGCCCGCGAGAGCCGAGACCAGCTCTTCGAGCCCGAGTATGATTCCGCCATGTTCCCCCTCAACCCCCTTTCTTTCGGTTCCGAGAGAAATGAGCCAGAGGAGAGATTAGCAGACTTATCAACACCTGAGTTTGGCTCATTTGATTTTGCAGACGCCATGGCCGGCAGTTCAGAGGATCGCTCCCGAGGTCCATAGCCTAAGCATTTTGTGTTGGACCAGGGCGCGATCAACTCCACCCTAATCGCCTCCCTCAAGACAGTTAAACAGCAGCTGAGGGATCAGGGAGCATTCATGCTTGATATGAGGAGAGAGATGGAGCAGATGCGAGCAGAGAGAGTAGAGGAGAGACGGGCCGAGAGTCCCAAACGATGCAGCCGCAGCAGCCGCAGCAGCCGCCGTCGCAGCGGTAACCGCCGCGGCAGGCGGAGGAGAGCCACCGAGACCGATGCGGGAGTTGCACAACCCCGGATCGACGTTGATGCACCACTGGGTCGTACTTCCAGCTATCGTGGGGGACTTCAAGTTCCCCCCGAACACCTTGCAGTTACTCCCCCGCTTCCACGGGCTCGCCACGGAGGAGCCTCATCTCCACCTCCAGGAGTTCCTCATGATTTGCAGCACTGTCCATGACTGTCAGGTGGACCAGGACACTATTCGGATGATTGCCTTCCCCTTTTCCTTGGCAGACAGAGCAGCCACCTGGCTGAAGCACTTGGGGAAGTTTGTTTACACTTGGGAGCAGCTCCGCACCGAGTACTTACACAAGTACTATCCACTCGGGCGGACCAATGCAGCGAGAGCCCTTATCAGCAACTTCTCCATGCTCCCCAACGAGCAATTCCATGAGGCATGTGAGAGGTTCCGAGAGCTGACTGATCGATGCCCGCACCATGATATTTCCAAGCCCAACCTCGTGCTGAGTTTTTTCAGCGGGCTGACACCAGAGCTCCAGGGCTTGGTGAACGCTTCTTGTGGCGGGTCATACTTCGCCAAGGATCACGACCAGGTCTGAGCCATCTACGAGGAGATGGCCAGAACTACATGGTGATGTCCCAGACCAGGTTGTACACTCAGGGCAGACCCCAGCAGCCAGGACCCGTGCAGTACCAGAGGATAGCACGGGTCAACGCCGGTCCTTCCAGTTCGTCCGCAGTAGCAGCAGCACAGGCAGAGTCATCCACTGCGGTGATGGGCATTATTAGTGAGAAGTTGGATCGGATGGAGCTGATAGAGAAGAAGCAGTGCTAGGGCATCACTCAGATGGAGCAGATGGCACAGATTCTGAGTAATATGAAGACCCAGATCATGTGTCTCCAGGAGGCACAGACGGCTCCACAGCCCCGTCTGCAGTCGCAAGGCGATCACAGCAGCAGCAGCAGCTCGTCCCAGTGCTCCAGCTCACACCAGCAGCCTAGACAGGTTCACCTTGTACAGGCGGAGCCGTACCAGCAGCCGCAGCCCACCTACTGGTCACCACCATCTCCTGACTTGCAGATGGTGGTATACCAGCCTGATCAGCCTCTGGCAGTACTCCTGCCAGCCCAGTACAATGCAGAGCCGTTGATGGATGTCAACGGGATTTGGTATGACCGCCCTAAGCCTGGAATCCGACGAGACCATCCCGGATTCAAGTGGGGGAACGGAGGTACCCAGCCCCAGCAGCAGCCATATGGTCAGGGAGGCCAGTACAGTAAGCAGAGAGATCACCAGCCGCAGCAGTAGCCCCCAATGTACCCTTCACAGCAGCAGCAGCAGCAGTCGTCTTACGTTCCTCATCCCTATCAGCAGGGACAGTCTTGGAGGCATGAGCAGCAGCCTCACCAGCAGCAGCATCCACCACACCCATACCCCTCTCAACAGCATCAGCACCAGTTCCAGCAGCCTCATTACCAGAGAGGCTACCCGTCGGGCTCCCACGAGAGCCCCGCTTTGGATGACATAGCCCGCCTCCTCACGGACCAGCAGGCTACCTTCAGACGGGAGATGGACGAGTTCTGCCAGGAGATGCGGGACATAGTGAGAGGGAAGGCCGCCATCCCTGCCTAGATCGAGCCGAACCCCAACAGCCTGAAGCGGAAATCTGAGCAGGTAGCTTACACTGAGCATGCCACTCCTAGTGATCCATTTGATGATATGTCTGCAGACCTTTTTGATGTTGATTTTGTCAAACTTAGGAGCGGTAGGATGCCAGCAGGCGGCGCCTCGTCTGAGCGACATCATGAGGATCCACCTAGAGCGCCAGATGAGGAGGAGGAGAGCGGTACTGAGGCTGCCCATGATGATGACGGTGGTACTGATGCCACCAAGGATGCTGACTCCACAGGCGGTGCTGAGGCCGCCATTACACCAGTTCGAGGAGGTGGTACTGAGGCCACTCCTGATGCCGAGCCAGAGCGCGGTACTGAGGCCGCAAGACATCCAGCTGATCCAGCCACTGGTGGTACTGAGGCCACCAGAGTTCCTGTAGAGAGATCTGTTGTTTTTCCTTCACCTGATGTATCTCGGAACCATGCTGTGAATAAAGGAAAAGGTTTGGTTTTTTCTGGTCCCACTGTGGTGCTTGATGTATGTGCGGATCCGGTCGTCAAGCCGTCTAGACCTTTTCCTAGTCCTTCATCTGAGAAGGACCCAGTGATCCCCTTCCCTAGAGCCCTTCAGATGGGGAAGGGGAAGAAAACAGAAAATCCCAAAAAGAGAGATCAGGAAGAGTTCAGCCAGCATATGATAGACCGATTCCATATCCAGCTGACTCTTCAGGAGGCTTTGCAGCACATCCCCCTTCTTCAGCGTTCGTTGAGAGACAGGACTACCGTTAGGAGGAAGAGGAGGAACCACCACTCAGAGATCCATGTGCTGACGAAAGCCACGTGTTTCGCGATCCAGAACCGTCTGCCGGCCAAGAGGCCAGATTCAGGAGCCACTTATGTCAGGTGTCACATTAGAGAGCAGAGGTTCGACCGGACTCTATTGGATATCGGATCGTCTATCAACCTCCTTCCGGCAACCCTTCTCGAACGCTTTGAGTTGGGCACTCTTAGACAGAGCAGGACAGTCCTTCAGTTTGCTGATCGATCTGTCAAGAGGCCGAAGGGGTTGTTGCGAGACGTTGTCGTCACTATTCAGGGCCTGCAATTCCCCGTGGACTTCGTAGTGTTGGACATGGAGATCCCTGATTCAGTGACCGATACCCCCATCATTCTCGATCGTCCGTTCTTGGCCACAGCCAAGGCAGTGACTGACCATGATAGCGGGAAGGTATACTTTCGCGTCGAGGGCGAAAGTGTACAAATAGAGACGGTCGAGGACAGCCGAGCCAGAGAGAGATCATGCTCAGAGACCACTTCAGATGCAGAGCAGCTGACAGAGGCCGGGCTAGACATCCACCAGGACTGTGATTTTGTGATCACAGATGATGAGGCAGTATGGGCAGACCCAGCAGCATAGGGCATCCTCTCATTTTCAGACACAGCTGATGCAGAGATGATAGCATAGGAGAGCTTGGAGAGCACATTCCTGGTTCAGGATACCATAGAGGCAGCAGAACAGGTTCTTGACCGCGACACTGATTTTTGTGAGGATGGTGGTACTGATGCCACCTTGTTTGATGCAGATCCCTCGGATTCAGAGTCTGATTGGGCAGATTGCGAGGATTACATGCCAGACCTGAGTCCCACTGAGCCTACACCTGAGGAGGAGATAGATGCCGAGCAGATCAGAGACAGTTCAGTTGAGCAGCCTTCTTCAGATCCAGTTTGCGAGAGTACGTTCTCATTCTCTCAGGCAGATTTGGTAGCATACACGATGCTTCTTTCAAAGCCAGATTTGCCAGCACCCAGCTGTCCAGAGCTGAAGCTGCTCCCTACTTCGCTGAAGTATCGATTCCTTGCGGGTGAGCCTGAGATGTACCCAGCCATTATCTCCGCCGATCTGACTGGAGAGCAAGAATCATGTTTGATGGGGGTTTTTGAAAATAACCGCAAGGCAATCGGATGGAGCGTAGCAGATCTCCAGGGGATTAGTCCGGCCCTGTGCTCCCACCATATCTATCTCGAGGATGAGGCGAAGCCGTCGCGTGAGTTCCAGCGGCGGCTGAACCCGAATCTGAGAGAGGTTGTCATGAAGGAAATCTCGAAATGGTGGAGCGCCGATTTTATCTATCCCATCTCCGACTCCAAGTGGGTCAGCCCCTTGCATGTGGTGCCCAAGAAGACGGGCATCACAACTGTGATCAGTGAGTCAGGAGAGGAGATTGCTACACGAGTCCCCACTTCTTAGCGGGTCTGCGTTGACTACAGGAGACTCAACCAGGCCACCAAGAAGGATCATTTCCCCTACCTTTTATCGACCAGATCATTGAGAGACTGGCAGGGAAGAGCCATTATTGTTTTCTGGATGGGTACTCGGACTACAACCAGGTGGCCATCGCTCCTGAGGACCAGGAGAAGACCACCTTTACCTGTCCCTTCGGCACATACGCCTTCTGACGCATGCCATTTGGGCTATGCAATGCCCCTGCGACATTTCAGAGATGCATGCTGTCGATCTTTTCGGACATGGTAGGGGAGTGTTTGGAGGTCTTCATGGACGATTTCTCGGTTTACGACGATGGATTCGACTCCTGTCTTGACTGCCTAGACCGAGTACTCCAGCGATGTATAGAGGTCCATTTGGTGTTGTCTTGGGAGAAGAGTCACTTCATGGTGACTCAAGGGACGGTGCTTGGCCACATCATCTCCAACAGGGGCATGGAGGTAGATCCGGCCAAGGTATATGTCATTAGAAAACTCGCACCGCCGTCCAATCTGAGGCAGTTACGGTCATTTTTGTGGCACGTCGGTTTCTACCGACGATTCATACATGATTTCAGCAAGCTTTCCCGGCCGTTGACTGACCTACTGATGAAAGACACCGAGTTCCTTGTCGATGACAAGTGTCTTTCGTCCTTTGAGACTCTCAAGCAGAATGTTATTGAGGCTCCTGTTCTCCAGCCACCTGATTGGTCTCTCCCATTCGAGATCATGACGGATGCCTCTGATTTTGTCGTGGGGGCCGTGCTGGGACAGAGGAGGGATGGAGTCCCCTTTGCTATCCACTACGCAAGCCGCACATTGGATTCCGCTCAGCGGAATTATACAGTCACAGAGAAGGAGATGCTAGCCGTAGTATTCGCCCAAGATAAGTTCAGATCTTATATCATTGGATCTAGAGTGACCTTGTACACTGATCACACCGCCATCTGATACCTCATGGCAAAGAAGGATGCCAAGGCCAGACTGACTAGATGGATCCTTCTACTCCAGGAGTTCGACATTGAGATCTGATGAATACCCATTCATCACTCTTTATTCTTATATTTTAGCTACAAAAACCTATGCAAATGCATGTAGATATGTGTAAATAGGAAAAATTAGCAAAAGCATGCATGTTTGTAAATACTTATAATTAGCATGTTTTTGTGCAAAAATAAAAGAATAAAGATGAAAAAGAAAAAGAGGGAAATATTTAGAATAAATATTGAGCAACCTAACCCAAGGGAGGGCTCAGCATGGGCCTGACCGCATAAAAGCCAAGTAGAGGGAGATAGGGGCTCTAGTGTAAATATTTGTAAATAAATAAATTATTGATATTTTCCTCACCCAAAAATATGTTGTAAATATTTGTATATAATTTGTATATATTGATAAACTATTAAAAACAAAATAAAAATTTAAAAATTAAAAACTCAAAAACACCCCTTCACCTTGTATATAGACCACCATCTCTATTTATTTAACCTTATAAATAAATAAATTTATTTTTGAAACTTTTTGTAAATATTCTATGGTATATATTGTAAATAAAATAAATAAAAAGAAACAAAACAAAAATCAAATAAAAATAACAAAAATTAAAATAACAAAAATATATTGTATATATGCCATGTACATAGTTGTATATAACTAATTATTTCCCCTATGTATATAAAATATAAAAATAAAATAAAAATAGCCTTTTATTCCTCATTTTACCCTATAAATAAATAAAATATAAAATAGGAATAAAAATGTATAAAAATAACTAATTAAAAATCAAAAATCAAAAACCCTATATTGTATAAATACCTATGTATAGCTATACTATGTAAATACCTTATTTTAATTTCCAAAAATTAATTAAAAATCACAAAAAAATAGAAAAAATTAAAACAAAAATATTTCATGTTTTAAGTTTTTGAAAATTCGGCCATTTAATGGCCCAAAAAAATTCAAATAAACATTTCTGGTTTGGCGGACTCTGATTGGTCCACGGGGGATTGTTGACCCCCGGTCAACTCCCCCCCTGGACCACAGAGTCGCGGATCTGTTTTTGGACCCGACTTCTTCCAATTATCCCCACCAGATCCGACCCCCGAATCCGCTAACCCCGGGCTCTAATCCGAGCCTGATCTTCCCTGATCCACGCCCGGGGTGGGTTCTTGGGATCCGCGCTCCGAGCTTCTTGCCCGAATCCCATCTAGCCGGACCCCTAGTGATATAAAACCTGAGCTCCGCCGCACTCCACTCTCATCTTTGGCTCTCCACTCTCACTCCCGTGACCTCCATCGCATCCAGTGAGGTGACAGCTCCCGTTTGCCGGTGTTGCAGCGAGGAGAGGGTGCCCCGACCATCGATCCGGCAGCTTCGCGCCGCCGCGCTCCGCCACTCAGCCGGAGCTCGAGCCTCAGGCCTTGACGCCCTTCGAGGCGACGACCAGGAGCTAGCCAAGCTCCAGTACAGTCTTTCGCTCCACCCAGGTAGCACTTTAGCTCGCCCATTTAGTTTAATTTCTTGTTTCGCCCAAATCGCATCTCCGACGAGTTCCTTTGATTCCGACCATCCTGTGTATCTTCTCGATCATCGGAACGCACGCTCACCTTCGCCACCCTCCGACGCAGCTTCTACGCCCATTCGTTCAACCCAGCTCGCCCTGGAGCTGGGATTCGAGCTCCACCATCCTCCGCTCGCCGGAGCTCACTCGTCCCGACCCACAGTTCACCCTCACGCCACCTAACCGGGTCGAGGCACTTTGCCCTCGACCCGCGAAGCTCTTGAGCTGTTTTGCAGGTCAAGAGGAGGCCATCTGAGGCCCCCTCCCATCTAGGCCAGGAGCTTGACGCCGACGACCTCGCCGGAGCCCCTCCAGGGCTCGGCTGGGCCATCTGAAGCTACCAGCAGCTGCGGGACGTCATCGCCTATCTTCTCCGATACTTGGAGGCAGCTGAGGAGGACCCGGGCACGCACACGAGGCCGGCGAACCTCGCCGGCCACTTGTTCTTCGAGGGACCTCCATCGACGTCCGATCAGCCTCGGAGCTCCAGTTTCAATCACGGCCGTCCATTCATCGAGGAGCAGTTGCCGTTGATCACCTCGAGGCTTCATCAGGACCGTCAGAGCAGAGGAAAGAGGGCACAGCACCTGACTCGTTAGATCTCCCACGTGTCCCCCTCTGGAGCGTCGATCAGGCCCACGTGCTGAAGAAGAAGAGCGCCCGCCGTCCAAGACCGTTGGATCCTCCACGTGGCGCGAATCCAGCCGTCGGCGCAATAAGGGGTAATTTGCTTAGGCCCCCCTCGTAGTTTGTGTTTTTAATTCTAGTCCTGTAAATAGTTTAAGTCTTTTATTTACGTAGGGTAAATTGCACCTCGGACCTTGTGCTTGTTTTTATTTGCATTGATACCCCTGTGTATGTGAGCCCACGTGCTTCGTCACGTGTTTAGTTGGGTTATTTGCATCTCTTATCCTGTAGTTCTGGATGGTTATTGAATGAATATATACTTTCTGGTATTTGCATTTATACCCCTGTGAGCATTTTATTTGAACATGTACGGATTTTAGTGGGTTATTTGCGCCCAAGCCCCTGGACTTTTTGGTACGAGTTACCAAAAGGTCCAAGAACTTGGTTTTTATTACCAGAAGGTCCCTGAGTGCCCCAGGCACGCGCCACGCGCGTGATTTGCTGGGCAAATTGCACCTGGACCCCTAGAGTTTCGGGTATTTGCACTTAAGTCCTTGTGCACAGTGCCCCCTTTTGATTTTTGAATAAAATATCAAACCACCTCCAAATTCGATGAAAATTTGACACATGGCTCCTGCCATGTTGTAGGATTTTTGAGAATTTTTGAGGACAATTTTGATTTTATTTAGTATTTTTAAAAAATTCAAAAACCTTCTTTTTAGCTACTGTCTAGGTTTAAAAATCCCAAAAAAATATAAAAACATCCCCAAAAACTCTAAAAAAATTAGTTACTGTTCTTTGTGTGTTGCTTGATTTTCTAGCCAATTTTGGCTATTTTTCATTGAGCAAAAACCCTAAAAATCTAAAAACACCTAAAAAATCATAAAAATTATAATAAATAATCTAAAAATCCAAAAACAATAATTTTGGTGCTCGAATTTTCCTTATTTTGTCTAGAATATAGGAAAATTACCTCCAGAACCTGTTGAGATACTTAGATATTTTATTTAAGGGTTTTGGTTCTGGCTGGACAGTACCCAGTCTTTTTCTTACTGTTTGATTTTTAGAAAATAAAATACACATTAGAAAAATCTCAAAAATTAACCAAAAATACTTAAAAACTTAAAAAAACATAAAAACCATTTTTCTTGAATTTTTGCTTGACTTTTGGTGTGTTATAAATTGATCAAGTGTGCTTGCTTTTACTTTCTTTTATTTTCTTCACCTATTAAAAATCCAAAAAAATATAAAAATTATTAAAAACCACTAAAAACATTTTCTTTTATTTTTATATTATTTTTACTACTTCGTAGGCCTCTGGCCAACCCGTGCTCCTTGTGTTCGACCCTGTGAGCTATACCAGGTTAATCCCATAGCTAGGACCGCTTGCTTTGTTTTGTTTGATATTCGATTTATTTCGCGGTTCGATCTTTTTCTTGATACACATCCGAGTGACTGAGGTCGCAACGACCGTCTCAGTTACCTGATTGCCTTAGTTGCTCGGGATTTTGTGACATCAAGATCAAGGATAAGCCTGGAGTCAAGAATGTGGTGGCGGATCATCTCTCCCGTTTAGAGCAGCCTGAGGAGTCCGAGCATATTGATCCCATTTGTGAGACCTTCCCAGATGAGGCGATCCTTGCTATCGCCTCACTCCCATGGTATGCCGATTTTGTGAACTTTCTCATTGCTGGGAAAGTCCCACAAGATTGGACCAGGCAGAGGCTTGAGACCTTCCTTGCGAAGGCCAAGTCCTACCACTGGAAGGATCCCATCCTTTACCACGAAGGAGGGGATAGCGTCTGGCGTAGGTGCATTCCTCAGGAGGATCACCATAGCGTCCTCACTTACTGCCACAAGCTTGAGGCAGGAGGACATCATTCTGGGAGGAGAATGGCACAGAAAGTGCTCCAATCCGGCTTGTGGTGGCCTACCCTCTTCGAGGACTCGGATGAGTTCGTGAAGAGGTGTACTGATTGTTAGAGGATGGGCACTTGTGGACAGCGTGATATGATGCCGATGCAGCCCATTCACTTCTGTGAGGTTTTTGATGCATGGGGCATCGATTTCATGGGTCCATTCCCTAAGAGTCAGGGATTTGAGTACGTTTTGTTGGTCGTAGATTATGTTAGTCGTTGAGTTGAGGCTATCCCCGCCCGAGCCGCTGATGCGAGGACAGTTTGCAGATTTTTGAGGAAGCACATCATCACGCGGTTTGGGGTACCTCGAGTATTGATTTCAGATGGGGGGTCTCATTTCATCAACGACCAGGTGAAGGCCCTTGCTAGCGAGTTCGGCATAGACCATCGGGTTGCTACACCTTACCATCCACAGACGAATGGTCTAGCCGAGGTGTCGAACAGGGAGATCAAGACTATATTGTAGAAAGTCGTCCGCCCTGACCGAAAGGATTGGTCACAACTTTTGGACTCGGTCTTGTGGGCATATAGGACGTCTTTCAAGACACCATTGGGCACATCTCCCTTCCGCCTCGTATATGGCAAGCCGTGCCATTTTCCTGTTGAGCTGAGACACAGGTCACTTTGGGCAGTCACTGAGGTACTTATGGATACAGATGGTGTAGGAGACCAGAGGAGGGCAGAGTTAGCAGCCCTGAAGGAGTTGAGAGATACCGCCTTCTCAAACAGCCTACATTATAAGGAGAGAGTGAAGGAGTGGCATGATTCTCACATCAGCCACAAGCATTTTGAGCCCGGACAGAGAGTATGGCTGTTTGATGCGAGGCTTCGTTTATTTCCAGGGAAGCTACAGAGCAAGTGGAAGGGACCTTACCTGGTGAGAAAGGTACACGACAACGGTAGCATTGATATATCCGAGTTGTCTTCGGAGAGTACCTTTCGTGTGAATGGCCAGCGGCTCAAGCCATTTCTAGATCATGAGTCGCGGGTCGTTGATGTTGCCCCCATTCATTTTGTGTGAGATGTGGTCTTTGACTCACATCTAATGCATCTCACGCCTGATTTTCACTGATCTTACGACCTGTATAGATCCAGATGTCCATATCATCACATTCTTTAGTCCCACATCTCGTTTGTCATCTTTGATTATTCTATACTTACACTACAGGAATTGCCCCATTTAGGGACGACAACTAGCGACGGTTTATGAACGACCGTCCCTAATGCCTATTTTTAGGGACGGTCATCTACAAACCGTCCCCAATAAACATACTCAATGGGGACGGTCCCTAAAGACCGTCTCCTCTTCCTTGAGTCAAGCCACTGGATGTTTTCGACCTTCCTGTAAGGGCTTTGGGGACGGTCATGACCGTCCCCATTATTCTTCTGTTGGCGTCGCCTCTAGCACTTGGACCATAGAGGCCTACCAAAGGAGACGGTCGTAGGTGACCGTCCCTTCAGGTTTGACCAGGGTACTGGACGTTTTCGACCTTCCTGTAAGGGCTTTGGGGACGGTCATGACCGTCCCCATTATTCCTCTGTTGGCGTCGCCTCTAGCGATTGGACCATAGAGGCCAACCAAAGGGGACGGTCGTCAGTGACCGTCCCTTCAGGTTTGACCAGGCTACTGGACGCTATCGACCTCCCTGTAAGGGCTTTGGGGACGGTCTTGACCGTCCCCATTACTCCTCTGTTGGCGTCGCCTCAACGATTGGACCAAAGAGGTCCACCAGAGGGGACGGTCTCAGATGACCGTCGCCTCTGGTTTGAGCAGGCCACTGGACATTTTCGGCCTTTCTAAAAGGGCATTGGGGACGGTCCTGACCGTCCCCTTTATTCCTCTGTTGGCGTCGCCTCTGACGATGGACCAAAGTGGTCGTCCAGAGGGGACGGTTTGCACTGACCGTCCCCTTTCCTTCTCAAAGGAGACGGTCTTTAGTGAACCGTCGCCGATCGTCCTCAATGGAGACGGTCATTTTGACCGTCCCCATTGGTCAGATCGAAAAATACCCTTTCGACCTGCGTTTTCATCCCCATTCTCTCATTTCCACCCGCCGCCCCAAGATCGCCCTCTCCGCCCCAAGGTCGCCTCCAGCTCCTCCTTCCTTTCCAACCTCGTTTATCTTCATTTCCGGTAAGTATAAACACTCCTTTGCTTTTATTCTTGTGTATTTTACTTGATAATCTTGTTAGAGTTGTCTTTCTCCATTGGTTTTAGTTGTTTTGATAATGTGCTAAGGGATATTATGCTTAGGGATTATGCTTAGGGATAATGTTTAGGGATTATGCTTAGGGATAATGCTTAGGGATTATGTATACAATAGGGATAATGCTTAGGGATAATGCTTAGGGATTATGGATAATGCTTAGGGATAATGCTTAGGGATAATGCTTAGGGATTATGCTTAGGGATAATGCTTAGGGATTATGTATACAATAGGATTTATGCTTAGGGATTATGCTTAGATTGTGTATACAATAGGTTAGGGATTATGTATACAATAGGTTAGGGATTATGTATACAATAGGTTGTCCCTAGGTTGTGTATACAATAGGTTAGGTATTATGATTTGGGTATACCATAGATTTATCTCTTAGCCTTTGTGCCACAGCGAGCCCCGCAAAGCGCTTTCTCCTAAGCTCAAGTGTGTTGAGCACAGAGGAGGGGTGAGCCAAGACCGGACTTTTTGAGGCTAGAGATGAATGATTTGTTTATACAATAGATATCCAAAAATGATAGTGAAATCATACAATAGTTATCCCCATAATGATTTGTGTATGCCTTAGCCATAGGAGTTGCTAGCTCATAGGGTTATGTCCAAACACCCTAATTGATTTGCATGTACCTATAGTCCGCTTTGGATAACACAATGTTGGGTTTTATTCTGATTGTGCAGTAAAATGGATAAATCATGGATGGATAAGAGATACGATGATTTTCAACAATATAAGAGAGGAGTGATTGCGTTCTTGGATTGGGCATTTCAAATAGAGAGAGTTGATAAGAAATTTGGTGGTCTAAAGATTTACTGTCCATGTGTGAGATGCAAGAACATTAAATGGGATGTTAGAGAGGCAGTGTATAATCATCTCATCCTCAACGGATTTTGGTTGCATTACTCTATTTGGACAGAACATGGAAAGGGTTTAGATGTGCGAATGGATGAGGATATGGGTGTTGATCCAGGATTGACTACCCAAACCTTGAATAATGTTGATCACGAGTTATTTGAACTAATAGACGATTTAAGAAGACCTGAGGCACAAGACATTGGTTCAGATGATAGGTTCTCGAGCAGTTGGCCAGATGCAGAAGATATATTGGCTCCTGGGGTGGAAATGACACGTTTGCAGTTTTTGTTAGAGCTGTTTAAGATGAAAGTAAGGAACGGATCAACTGCAGCTATGATGACAGATGTGTTGGGTTTAATACGAAAGTTATTAAATAATCCTCAGAATTACCCTAAGGATTGGAAAGAGGCGAAGCAACGATTCCGATCGCTTGGTCTAAAATACGAGAAGATAGATGCTTGTGTTAATGACTGCATGCTTTTCCGAGGAGAAAATTCGGATCTAGTTCTTTGTCCATATTGTAATGCTTCCCGCTATAAAGAAGAAAAGAATGATTTAAAGAGAAAGAAGAAGTTAGTGAAAATTTTACGGTACTTCCCATTAATTCCAAGACTAAAACGTCTCTTCATGTCTGAAAAAACTGCAAAGTGGATGACGTGGCATTCTCGTTCAAATAAACGAGATGCTAATGGAGCTATGAGACATCCATCCGATGCAGAAGAATGGATAAAATTTGATCAGAGATATCCGCAGTTCTCTAATGATGAGAGAAATGTTCGTTTGGGATTAGTCTCAGATGGTTTCAATCCGTTTGGTAATATGAGTCTGAGTTACAGCATTTGGCCCGTGATTCTGGTTGTTTACAATCTACCACCATGGATGTCAATGAGTTCATCATTTATGATGATGACGCTACTAATTCCTGGTCCTAAAGGTCCTGGCAACGCAATTGATGTGTACCTAGAACCGTTAATGGATGAACTAAAAGTCTTATGGACTACTGGAATACCTACATATGATGCATGTAGGAAAGAGATATTTAAATTACAAGCTGCACTATTGTGGACTATAAATGACTTTCCCGCGTACGCAAATTTGTCTGGTTGGAGTACCAAGGGAAAAGTCGCATGTCCGGTCTGTTTTGAAAAAACACATTCGACATGGCTGTCTGGAAGTATGAAGCATTGCTATTTGGGTCATCGTCGATTCCTTCCACCAAAGCATAGATGGCAAAGGGCAGATAATAATAAGAAATTCGACGGGACACCTTATGGACAACGAGTTGACTTAGCTCGTGTGAATGGCAACGTTATTTGGGAACAGCAATTACTTGTACGAAGCAGTTGCCTAGGACGGATAAACAAGAAAAGTGCAGCCGGCGGTTGGAAGAAGCAAAGTATTTTTTTTAGAGAGTTACCATATTGGAAATACTTACAGCTTCGTCATAATTTGGACGTCATGCATATTGAGAAGAATGTATTGGAAAATATTTTGGGAATGTTAGATCTTTCGGGTCAATCAAAAGATAATTTAAGGACGAGACGAGATTTAGTTCAACTTGGTATACGGGAAGAACTACATCCAATTGAATTAGACAATGGACGGATTAGTATACCTGCAGCAATATATACTTTATCCAATGCTGAGCGTGATAAAATCTTCAGCTTCCTTAAAAGTCTGAAGGTATCTGATGGGTTCTCATCACAGCTATCGAGGTGCGTAAATGAAAGAGAACGTAAGATAACTGGATTAAAAAGTCATGACTGTCATGTTTACATGGAAGTTTTACTGCCATTAGCCCTTCGCGGAATTGTTGACGATGCTGTCCTCCAATCATTAACAGAATTGAGCGGTTTTTTTAGATTATTGTGTTCGAAGGTTTTAGATCCGTTGATCTTGAGAAAACTTGAAGATGATGTTGTGATTACATTATGCAAATTGGAGCTAATTTTCCCACCAGCCTTCTTCGACGTCATGGTTCATTTAATAGTTCATTTAGCAGGTGAAGCAAGAATCGGTGGGCCGGTTCAATATCGTTGGATGTATCCAATAGAAAGATTCCTTCGAAAATTAAAAAATATGGTCTTTAACAAGGCACAACCCGAAGGATGCATTGCTGAAGGTTATCTTTGTGAAGAGTGTATTAATTTCTGTGAAATGTATATGGACGGTGATAGCGTGCGTTTTAACCGATATGAACGAAATGATGAAGGCGAGGTCGTGGAGGAAGAGGACGAATCTAAGTTATGGGTCTTTCATTCTTGTGGCAGGCATATATTCAGTGGTTTACGCCGCGTAATATCCGATGAAGATAGAGATCTCATACAATACTATGTCTTGATGCAGTTGTCAGAAATAGATGAATCCTTTGATGAGTACGATTCATTTTTTAATGAGACACATAATAAATCTGAATTCCTCAAATGGTTCCGTTCACGTGTGAAACATTTACGGGAAACGGCAGATGATAGGTGGAATATTAACCTTGACATTCTTGGAAGTATACCATATTCTCAAGTTATGTCTTACAAGGGTTATATTGTGAATGGATACAGATTTAGAACAAAGTCCGCCGACGAGATGAAATCGACGCAAATGTCGGGGGTTATAGTAAAAACAGATTTGCCTTCAGGTTTAGACGGCTATTATGGGGAAATACTTGACATAATAGAGATCAGTTTTACTCATGAATGTCGATGTGTTCTGTTTATGTGCAATTGGTTTGATGTTGGTCGCGAGGGGATAGGATACCAAAGAGATAGAAATGGGATCATTTCATTGAAACAATCTGGGAAATTGCAAACAAATGAGCCCTTTACACTGGCCAGCCAGGTAGAACAAGTTTTTTATGTTCCAGACAACTTAACTGATGGATGGATCATACCCGTGAGAACAGTGCCAAGAGATTTTTTTGATGTCAACGATGATGATGAATTGCTAAATATAAACGAGGCATATCAAGCTGAAATACAGGAAAATCCAACAGAAATTGTAGATGCGGATTTCTAAAATGTAAGTTTACCATCATTTATTTACCAATTTTTTTATGTAATATGTGAATTATATCTTTGTTGTTATATCTAATTCGAATGTTTTTTAATATGCAGATATGCCTCCACGTGCTAGACGCATCCGGGATGCACCGCCTACAGCACAGCGAGGGAGTGGGACCTCCGATCCTGACGGATCGAGTGGCTCGGGCACCAGACGTAGAGGCCCATCTCAGTGCAGAGTGTTGGACCGTCTGCGTCCTGGTGAGACACTCAGGGTGCGGATCGTTGGAGGCGATGCGGTGGGGGAGAATTCGGCTATTTTCCAGAGTTACTTGGGACAGGTCTGCAGAGCCAGGGTCCCTCTCCACATTACGGACTTCCGTTTAGTGGAGCGGTCAATAAAAGATGCCATTCTTCATGATTTGGAGGTATTCTATACATATTTCATTTGATAATACAAATTTTTTCTTCAATATATATACAAACTTATTTATGATTGTTTTGATTACTTTGCAGTCTAGTTTTTCCTGGGACCGTGACCCGGCCACTGATGCTCTGATTTTAGGCCATGGGGCGGAGATGTTGCGTAAATATCGAGGTCGTGTGAAGGCCCGAGTGAGTACTTTGCTTTTTATTTAAGTATAAACATTTTTTATCATGTAGGTATATAATTATTTTTCTTTACATTTAAAGTACTTCGACCCCGAGCTACCATTGGAAGCCAATTTGGCAAGTTGTCCTCCGAATGTACCGGCTGACCAATGGAGGGCGATGGTTTATATTTGGATGGGAGAAGATCATACGGTGAGTGATTTAAAAATGTGCATTCTATACAAATTTCATTTCGAAATCTTTTATTAAAATTCTATCTTCGTATAGGGCATCTCAAGGAGAAATGCAGAAAATCGAAGAAAAGGTTTCAAGTCTACACATAGGATGGGGAGAAGAAACACGAATCAACTGAAGGATGACTTTGTAAGTAATCTAGACTATTATATATATTTATTAAAATGGTATCCTAAGTTACTAATCTTTTCACATTAGGAAGTTGAGAACGAGAGAATACCCAGCCGAATGGAAGTGTTCGAGAGGTCTAAGAGCCGCGATGTGGGCGGGGAAGTTCATTGGGTGGATCCTGCCTATGGTCCAATTCATGTAAGTTATTCATAATATGTATATATATGCATATTTAATACAAATTAAATTAATTTGAACTTAAATAAATTTGTAGGAGGAGATGGTCAGGCTCACAACCACTGGCTCTGTAGACCCTGCTGGAACGAGTCATCCACCTCTGACTCCTGATGCGGCTTTCATCCAGGCGACTGGTCCAGAGCATCAGGGACGCATCCGTTGTGGTGGTCGTGGTGCCACCATACGGAATTGGTATGGAGTAGGAACCAGCTCGACCTCTCAGAAGACACAAAGGGAGAGGGAACTAGAGAGTCAGGTGTCTAGCATGAATCTGGAGATTCAGGATTTGCGCCAACAAATGGCGATATTCAATGCATTCATGCAGGCACATCAAGGTGGAGCGTCGACTAGCCACCCAACAGTTGATAATACCGCTGTGAGGCTAGGCGACGACGATGAGGGTGAAGAAGAAGATGATGCTGATGACGACGAGGACGACGACGACGAGGACGAGGACGAGGCTGAGGACGACGAGTAGGATAGATTACGTAGTTTGTATGATACTTTAGTATATTGTATAACTATTTTGAACAATTAATGTAGGACATTGTAGTATTTTGAATGCATGTGTTGTTGGATGAGTTTTTTAGAATTGTGGATTGCATTTTTTTGTTATGGTGATTGTAATTTATTTTATGTATACAGATTTTTTCTAACAGGGGAAAATGAGGATCAAATAGGGGGCAATGGAAATTTTATTTGTTAGCAGATTAACAAAGGGGACGGTCATTGTGACCGTCCCCTTCGTACTTATCGTCTTCAATCTTTACCATTTGGGACGGTCAGGAGTCTGACTTTTAGGGACGGTCCTGACCGTCCCCTATGTGCGGGTATTGGGGACGGTTACCAATACCGTCGCTTATACCAAATGCGACGGGACCTTTAGAGACGGTTTGACGACCGTCCCCATTGATCAGAGGGGACGGTCAACATATCGTTAGAGACGGATGTTGACCGTCGCCTGTTCTAGTCTTTCTTGTAGTGTTAGGGTGCACTTTACCCTAAGTATAGGGGGATGTGAGATCTTTGGGTATTTCTTTTGTTTCTGTCTACCCCTGATTTTGCTGCCTATACTTAGGGATATTTTACCCTAAGTATGGGGGGGGGTAGACCATGTACATTCTCCACTCGGTTTTCCCTTAGTGTACACCCTCCTATACTGAGGATTATTTAATCCTAAGTATAGGGGGAAAACCCGAGATCTCTTTTTGACTTTCTATTCATTTATTCATCTTTGTATATAGCCTTCCTTTTCACTTCCCTATACATAGCACGAGTTATGTCTTCTTCATCGCTCTTGACTCTGAGGACATCGTTCGAGCTAAGTATAGGGGGTGTGTATATATTTCATATATACTTTAGCCATAACTCGTACTTTGTGTGAGTGTGTAAATAAATAAAATGGCTAAAAACCCTAAAAATCACAAAAATTAAAAATTTTTCATGTACATAAACATTCTTTTATTAGCACATAAATAGCTAGTGTACAAATTATTTTTGTAAAAATGTTTTCAAAAATCTTTCGTGTAAAGCTTGTCTAAATATTTATATAGTACAAAATTTTTCCAAATTGTTTTGAAAATCAAAAGTTTGCAAAAATCTTGTGTAAATGTGTGTAAATACTTTTGCAAAACTTGCACTTCATGCATCATCCATTCATGATTTCAAAACATTTTTCAAAAATTTTGTATGTTTGTAAAAATTTGTGTAAATAGCATCTTTTGTACATATGTATATAGTTTTTCTGGAGGATAGTTGACATTTAAACTAGCCTGGAATCAAATTGAGAAATGGAGCTTGATTAAGATCTTAATCCACCTAATTTATAAGAGGAACCTTATAGGGCTTAGGTTTAAGGCTTTTCAGGTCCATGGTGACTTAATTCTTTGAGTCCACTAAGCTATGATCACATGTCATCTCAATGAGCCTAAGCAGAGCACTTAACAACAACACATGACTCATATAGACAATGTCTTTACTCGGACACCAGCACTTTGCACCAAGCTCTCTACGGATGAGGTGGTGAGGAGGCTGTCTTCCTTGACTTGGGGTAGCATATGAGGGTAGTACTTCTAGGCGGAACCTCTCTTCTTCTTTTAGTGAAGGAAGTGCGTCTCAACTTGGTCTGGTTGCCATGAGGTCTAACGACGGGAGTTGTGGGTTGCAATAAAGCTTCAAAAGAGGGATAGTCTACTGGCTCAAGAGGAAAAACTCCTTGTATATATGCTGCACATGTATATGTTGTATAGATGCACTTGAAAAAAATGCAAAAAGAAAATAACTCCAAAAAAGTGGTGGGTCTGAGAGAAAATGATAATCCCACCGGAGTATGTATATAGAGTGCAATAAGCAAAGCTTGAGATCCATGCCCTACCTTACGTAGATTGCAGCAGGGAGACTTGGCTACACTGGTCAAGCTCCCAAGGATACATGGCTACACTGGCCATGGTCCATTCTCTTCTTCCTCCTCTTCTTGAGCCAGTTGAACTTGAACTTAGAAGGGAATACCCTGCTCCTCGAGGAAAGAGTGGCCAGATTGAGGTCATAGAGTTACCTTGTTGGGGAGGGTTGTCAAGTTGCCATTTCTGAGGTGGAGAGCTTATACCTCACATTCACAGGACAAGGAAAGATTCATGGTCTTCAGGGTTTGTGATTGATGACTTGTTCTGATCTGGAGCATTGAGGAGTCTTGATTAGAGATTAGTGGAACTTAGAGGCTGTTGAGTTTTAGGCTTAAGTCCAAATAAGGTTCCGACACATTAATAATCCAAAGATCTGATCGAGCTCCATACCTCAATTTAATGAAGGCAAGTTTAATAATCAACCTTGATCCATGTACATTCTTCTCTTTTTCTTTTTCTTTCTTCTTTTTCACTTCTTTTTCAAATAAGTGTTTGCTAAGGGACTAGCAAAGTTAAGTATAGGGGGTGATGAATACTCATTCATCACTCTTTATTCTTATATTTTAGCTACAAAAACCTTTGCAAATGCATGTATATATTTGTAAATATAAATAATTACCAAAAGCATGCATGGTGTAAAAAGTAATAATTAGCATGTTTTTGTGCAAAAATAAAAGAATAAAGATTAAAAAGAAAAGGAGGAAATATTTAGAATAAATATTGAGCAAACTAACCCAAGGGAGGGCTCAACATGGGCCTGACCGCATAAAAGCCAAAGTAGAAGGAGATAGGGGCTCATGTGTGTAAATATATTTGTAAATAAATAAATATATTTTCCTCTAAAAAATAGAATAAAATGGCTTGTATATATTATTTATATATTTGTATTTATAAAATCAAGATAAAATAGAAAAATTAAAAAGAAAACAAAAACATCACTTGTTTATATTCACCATGTATATAGTCCACTCATCTATATTTATTTCACCTTATAAATAAATAAAATTAAATTCCATAAAATTTGTAAATATTCTATATTTTATGATGTAAATAAATAAAATAAAAACCATTAAAACAAAAACAAAATAAAAAGAACAAAATTAAAAATTAAAAATCACATTGTAAATATACCATGTAGATACATGTACATATATATATATTTATTTAACCCTTGTATATAAATAATAAAAATAAAATAAAAATATCCTTTTATTCCTAATTTTATAATATAAATAAATAAAATATAAAATAGGAATAAAAATGCACAAAAATAACTAATTAAAAATCAAAATTTAAAATCCTATATTGTATATATACCTATATATAGCTATATAGTGTAAATACCTTATTTTTATTTTGAAAAATTAATTAAAAATCACCAAAAAAATAGAAAAAATTAAAACAAAAATATTTCATGTTTTAAGTTTTTAATAATACAGCCATTTACTATTTTTAATTGATTTTACAAATATTTTACACGTGGTTGTCTCTCATTGGTCCACGGGGGTTGTTGACCGCCCGGTCAACTCCCCCCTGTGGACCACTTCACACGGGTCCGGGGTGCCCGACCCGAGTTCTCGAATTTTTCCCATCCATACCCGATCACCATCCCCCTAAACCCCGGGTCCGTTTCGCTCACGTCAAATCCGACACCCTCGTCGGGGTGTCCGCGCTCCACGCTGCCCTACCCGATCCATTCTTGTCGGACTCCTGGCGATATAAAGGCTGAGCTCCGCCACCTCATTTCGTATCTTTGGACCTCCCCCTCGAGCCTGTGACCTCCTCCACCTTGCCTGAGTGACAGCTGAGCGAGTGGGAGTAGCAGCGAGGCTCGGGAAGCCGGGAGCCACTGATCTGGTGGCTCTGCCGCCGTGCGCCGCCGCGAGCGCGCTCAGCCTCGGGGAGACGACGACCCCTTGCAGGCAATGACCCAGGAGCTCCCCGAGCTTCAGCCCAGTCGATAGCCTCCGCCAGGTAGCCTTCTTAGCCTTTAGATTAGCTTAGCTTTGAGTTTTTAGTTTCCGGTAGTTGTAGCTCCGCCGCTTTCGCCCGTCGTCCCCGTCTACCCATCAGCCCATCTGACACCTCCACCACCTTCACGAGCCTCCTCCGCATCTTCTCCACCTACCCACTCCCACTGGCTCGTCCCGGAACAGGGACATCGGCCCTCCACCTCCGCCGCTCGCCGGAGGGCCTCCATAGCGACACACCTTTCACCATTCGCGTGCTCTGACGGGTCGAGGCAGTTTTCCCTCGACCCGCGAGTTTGCTGGTGCACTTTACAGGTACATCCAAGTCTATCTGAGGCTTGGACCATTTGGTCCAGCAGCTCCGCCTCCGTCGGACTCGCCAGAGCTTCTCGGACCTTCATAGAGTCATCGGAGGCTGCCATTCAACGCGGAAGGCTTCCTCGCTCCTTCTCCGATCATCAGAGGCCTTCCAGGAGGAGACCAGCGCCGTCACGAGCCCGACGAAGTTTGCCGGAGCCCAGTTCTTCCTTCATCCTTCAGAGACGTCCGATCGACCTCGACGCTCCAGATCTGATCATGTTCGTCCATTAGAGGAGCAGCACTGACCGCCAGATCCTTTGAGGGTCGATCTCCACCGTCGATCCAGCGAGGTTCAGCCACCGCGCCCATCCACCATTTGATTTTCCACGTGGCAGCGCCTGGACCGATCGATCAGCGTCGAAGACCCAGCGTTGGGCGCCACCCCTTCCTAGCCGTCCGATCATTGACGTGGCGCCCATCCGTCGGCTTGCGTAATAAATGGTAATTTATACCTTAGGCCCTTAGTTTAGTTTAATTTCAAGTTTAGTCCTGTAAATATTTTTAGAATTTTATTTACGTTGGTACTTTTGCATGTTGGACCCTATCTTGCTTGCTTATTGCATATATACCCCTGTGTGTAGCGTAGCATGTGCATCGACACGTGTCTTTTTGGGATATTTGCATAGTTAGCCCTGTAGTTCTGGATTATTCTGAAATGAATGAATATTTTTAGGAAATTGCATTTACACCCCTGTGCGTGATTTATTTGTGCATGTGCGCCTATTTGTGGGTAATTTATAAACAGGTCCTCGGACTTTTGGTACATGTTACCAAATAGTCCCAGAACTTTGTTCTGTTTGCATTTAGGTCCCTGAGTGCCCCAGACACGCACTGCACGCGTGATTTCGTTGGATTTTTGCACCGGACCCCCCAGAACTTTGGATAATTGCGTAGAGGTCCCTGTACACTTTACTTAGGTTTTAATTTTAAATAAAATATCAAACCTACTCCAAATTCGATGAAAATTGGACACATGGCTCCTACCATGTTGTAAAATTTTCTAGAATTTTTGGGGACATTTTTGTTTCGATTTGATATTTTTAAAAATAAAAAACAGCCATTTTTGTTACTATTTGATTTAAAAATTCACAAAAAATATTAAAACTCATCTAAAAATTACAAAAAAAATTAGCTACTGTTTCTTTTGTTGTGTTTGATTTTCTGACCAATTTTGGTCATTTTTCATTATATAAAACTCTTAAAAATTACAAAACACTAAAAATAATATAAAATTCTAATAATTAATTTAAAAACCCAAAAATAATAATTAAGGTGCCTAAATTTTCCTTGTTTCTTTCTCTTTACAGGACAATTACCTCCAGGCTTATTGGGGACTTTTAGATATTTTATCTAAGTCCCTCAAGCTCGGTTGGATAGTACCTTCATTTTCTTGCATTGTTTTATTTTTAGAAAATTAAATAAAAATCAGAAAAATATCAAAAATTCAATAAAACAGTAAAAAACATAAAAAGCATAAAAACATTTTTATTTGAATTTTTAATTGATTTTTTATGCATTAAATAATTTCTTGAATTTGATTGTTTCCCTTTTTTCTTTATTTGCTTAATTAATTAAAAATCCAAAAAAATTAAAAACAAATTAAAAACCCACCAAAAACACCTTTTCTTTTATTTTATTATATTTTTGACTACTTCGTAGGCCGTGAGGCCATCACGTGCTCCTTATGATCGACCTTGGTCGCTATACCAGGTTAAACTAATAGAAGGACTGCTATTTGATTTTGATTGATTTTATTCGATTTTGGTGGTCTCTTTTTCTCGATCGACCACCGCTAGGTGACTTGGGTCACAACGACCCTTTGATTACCTTTTACCCGAGTTGCTTGGCGTGTCATCAGGGAGCAGGAGATAAATACTCCTAGGGGTCCAAGAAGATGGGGTCGGGCATGGATATCGGAGCTCGGACCCCGAGGAAAAACCACCGGGCGTGGATCTTGGATGATGAGTCTTTAATCAGGACCCAGGGTTTAATGATTTGGCATTCGGATTAAGGCACGATAATTAGGATAAAAGACGGGTCGGGCGCAGATCCGGGGGCTAGTGGTCCAAGGGGGGAGTTGACCGGGGGTCAACATCCCCCGTGGACCAATCAGGTGCGGCCACGCATTAAAGATTTGGAAATTAAATATAAAATAGTAAATGGCCGAATTTTGCAAAACTTAAAACATAAAAAATGTTTCTCTTATTTTAAACTATTTTTTTGTTATTTTTATTTATTTTTTTGTAATAAAAATTAGGTATGTACAATATAGTATTAATATATATAGGTATATACAATATTGTATTTTTTTATTTTGATTTTTAATTGTTTATTTTTATACAATTTATTCCAATTTTATATTTTATTTATTTATAGAATAAAATTTGGAATATTATGATATTTTTATTTTATTTTTATTAATTATTTACAAAGATGAAATAAATACTTATATGTGTATATATACATGGTATATATACAATATTTATTTTGATTTTTATTTTATTTCTTTTTATTTTATTTTTGTTTTTATGATTTTTA
The DNA here is from genome assembly GCA_037367405.1 of Ottelia alismoides. Classification (NCBI taxonomy): domain Eukaryota; kingdom Viridiplantae; phylum Streptophyta; class Magnoliopsida; order Alismatales; family Hydrocharitaceae; genus Ottelia; species Ottelia alismoides. The sequence goes on from JAZKJV010001266.1 coordinate 1,465,977, forward strand.
TTTTATTCATTTACACTACGAAATATAGAATATATACACATTTTATTGGATTTTAATTTATTTATATATAGGGATAAATAAATAGATAAAGGGTTCTATGTACATGGCTTTTATACAATGATGAATGGACTTTTATTTTTATTTTTATTTTCCATTTTTATTTTGACTTTGTATTTACAAATATATATACATAAACCCATTTTTATTTTTATTTAGAGGAAAATATTTATATATATATATATAGGTATATATGTACACATATGAGCTTCCTTATCTCTCTCTACTTTGGTTTTTATGCGGTCAGGCCCATGCTGAGCCCTCCCTTGGGATTAGGTCGCTCAATATTTATTCTAAATATCTCTCTCTTTTTCTTTTGTTTCTTTATTCTGTTTATTTATGCACAAAAACATGCTAAAAATGCATATTTACACAATGCATGCTATTTGATAATTATACTATTTACATGAATATACATTTGTTTTGCGAAGGTTTTGTAGCTAAAATAAAAGAATCAAGAGTGATGAATGGGTATTCATCAATCATGAACTAGCCATTAGATATGGTGATGTCATTAGATATGACCCTGAAACCGCCATTAGATATGGCAAACCATTAGATATGGTATCAAGAGGACTTTGGGTCCGTATTCTGTATACATATAAGCTTTGGGCCGTATGCAGGTGTTTTTGGTCTTTGGGACCGTCTGCGCGTATGACTTAGCTTTGTTTCAGCGTTCATAATCTGATAACTTAGCCTCAGTGGTGATTAGTACAAACAACTTGATAGTGATAATTATGTTTCAGTTTATCTGCTTTTGAAGTGATTTCAGTGTTCAGTTGCAAATCTAGCATGTTGTTATATATAATTTCTGTCATAATTTCTCTTTCAAGTTATCTCAAAGTATTCAGCATAGTTTTGTATTTCAGCTTTTAGCTATATGTAAAAAGCTTGAGATCCTTTCACTGGGTCTAAGCTCATAAATGGGTTTAGACTCATCCCGTTATATTATGTTATGTACAGATCAGCATAATCACGACTAGCAGGGGAAAGGACCGCTTATACACTAGGAGGAGGTGGCTTTTGCTTTTCGTTGTTTTTGTACTGTCTGTGTAATTTTGTAAGAAGTTGTAATTAGATAGAACTGGTGTAAGATACTTCTTGGTAATGTAAGCTTGAATACAAAGATGTTATGTTTGATGAGATTGGCACAGGTTACATTGAGGAAAAAGAAGTGGAAAGATCTCTGTCGCGGCACGTCCTGGTTAGCGGGACGGGTCGTGACACACACACACACACATGGGAGTCAATGGGGCTGTCCCCTTGGGGCAGGCCACATGGCTACCCTGCCTCATTTTTTTGTCAATTTTTTTATTTTTTTTGAAAAATACCGTCATGTATATTCATCCCTATATCCCTCCTACATGTTATTCGAATTTCGTCAGAAACAGAGACTTTTACGGCCTCCATCCAGATATGGTCGATTTAAAAAATCCTACGACAGTTAAAAAATGACGTCTGGATGGAGGCTGTAGGGGTCTCTGTTTCTGACAAAATTCGAATGACATACAGGAGGGATATAAGGATGAATATACATGGTGATATTTTTCCAAAAATAAAAAAAATTAGCGAAAAATGAGGTGGGGACAGCCATGTTAGCTGCCCCTAAGGGGCAGCCCCATTTCCCCCTATATATATGGGGTTGATGGGGCTGCCCCGCCTCATTTCTTGTCAATTTTTTATTTTTTTTGAAAAATATCGCCATGTATATTCATCCCTATATCCCTACTATATGCCATTCGAATTTCGTCAGAAATAGAGACTCCTACGACCTCCATCCAGATAGGGTCGATTTAAAAAATCATGCGTCTGTTAAAAAAATGACGCCTGGATGGAGGATGTAGGAGTCTTCGTTTCTGACGAAATTCGAATGGCATATAGGAGGGATATAAGGATGAATATACATGATGATATTTTTTAAAAAAATAAAAAATTTTTGCAAAAATGAGGTGGGGGAGGGGCAGCCCCATTTTTCCCTTTATATCCGCAGATAACGTCATTCCCAACAAATGTATAAAATTAAATGCTTTGAATGGTCAATAAAAAGATTCGTGTAAATGACTTCATGTGCCAAAATCTTCGTCTACGTGTTGACTATATTAGAAACCGACAAAATGGAATGGATGAGAATAAGTTTTCCTTCATTAACAAGATTTGACGGTTAGATGGATTTCCTCCTCCTTGCTTCACTTTCAATCATATAAAAGGTGGGCTCCTCTCCTTCCATCAAGGGATCCTCTTCCACCAATAATATCCACATTCGTCAATATCCATATCCTTATTTATATTCGTATTTGAAAACGAATAGCGATACAATAATAATTATATTCATATCCGACCATTTGCATACCTATTCATGGTGCAATTTATAATGACCATGGTGCAACTACAAAGATTATAAGGGTTATGATGTAATTGGACATGATTTTAATGGTCGTGGTGTATAGAATTTTAGATAAAGCTTGAACCAAGGGGGGTCACTGTCCAACCATTAAGATCATGTGTGACATTCTTAATTTACATAATATCATTTATGTTCCTTTTTTGGAATATCAATTATGCCACTATCTTCTTACAAAGTTCACAATTCCGCTATTCCGTTAAGGTAAAATAGGAACATAACTGATATTATAAGAAAGCAAAATTATGAATTTTGTAAGGATATCAAGGCACAAATGATATTTCAAAGAAATGGAGGGATATAATTGATAGTATAGAAGTTAAGAAGGGCATAAGTTATAAAAATATTATTTTTTTCAAAACAAAAAAGGACCTCTACCGTATAGGTGAATGCCCAAAAACTTCACCATTACTCGCCGATAAAATTCATGCATGTAAAAACATGTCAGACAAGGAAACGAAATTACAAGTTCCAACGCTTCGCTAGTGCTCGAGCATGCATGACAATGTTCTCTCCGTAACATCGCTCCTGACGGAAGATCACACCATTCCTAGCAAGATAGATCACCCAAATCATAGCCAAACCGTCCGATCGCTCAATCTCCACACCATTCCATTACGCTCCAATGGACTCCCAGAAATCAGATACATCATCTACATAAATCGTCTGGTTCTCAAATATCTCACATGCCCTCTTTGAGCTCCCACACTCAAGAAAAAGGAGGCCCGCATTTCCACCTTACCCAAACACCACAGGCAAGCAGGATCGGCTGACTGAACAAATCGCATAAATCTATCTCCAATCAAGAGTATACCCCTTCTGAAAAGCCATAAAAAGACCTTCACATGCATCAAAACACTCCATTTCCAAATCCTTCTACAATATCTTATGCATCCTCTCGGGTCAAAAATGACTGATTCCTTCAAAGTCTTGCACACCTTCAAAATCCTTATTTTTAACATTAACACCCCTATGCACATTTGGTCATTTTCTTTAAATTCTTCATATTTACAACGTTTCATATGCGGACATTAGAGTGTGACGATGCTTACAACTTTGCCATCTTTGATAATTAGTGTAAAAGCTCACATTTCACTTTGTTATTGATTTGAAAAAAATTCAAAATAAAAATAAAATAAAATTGACATGTTTTGAAAATTGAGACTAGATGGGAGCAGTACTTCCATAAGCTTTTCATTGAGGAAGGAAATAGAGAGATCACTTTGGGTGATCTAGTTAGTAGTGAAAGTTACTTGAATCGTGCAAGCTATAGATGAATACAGAGAAAGGAAGTAAGGAGGCTTTGAAGGTTATGAGATCTGGAAAAGGTGTAGGACCGGATGACATCCCTATAGAAGTATGGAGAGTTTTAGGTGAGCGCAGTTTGACTTAGCTTATGAGTCTATTCAATGTTATTTGGCAAAGCAAGAAAATGCCTGAAGATTGGAGTATAATGGTGCCTCTTTACAAGAATAAAGGAGACATTCAAAATTATTCAAATTATATAGGTATCAAGCTGATGAGTCATACTATGAAACTTTGGAAACATGTGATCGAAAGAAGCTTGAGGCAAGTTTTCAAAGTAAAAGAAAATCAATTCGGATTCATGCCAGGTCGCTCAACTATTGAAGCCATCCATTTGTGAGGAGAACAATGTAGATTTATAGAGCTAAAATGAAGAACATCTATATGATCTTTATTGATTTGGAGAAGGCTTATGATTCTGTCCCACGAGAGATATTATGGAGAGTTTTGAAAAAAAGACAAGTACTATCCTATACATTAACCTCATAAAGGATATATATGATAGGACTTTATCTTGTGTAAGGACCCTGTCTGAAAAGACTGACTATTTTGACATCAACATTGGTTTACATCAAGGTTCAGCTTTGAGTCCATTTCTTTTTTACTTTGATTATGGACGAGTTGACAAGTCAAATTCAGGATGAGTTACCTTGGTGTATGTTATTTGATGATGATATTGTGTTGATTGACGAGACTAGAGATGGAGTAAATGAGAAGCTTGAGGTATGGAGACATGCTTTGGAGACTAAAGGATTTTGTATAAGTAGGGCTAAGACAGAATATATGGAGTGCACCTTTGATGGATGCAATGGTGAAGGAATCTAGGTAAAGATTAGTTACGATAATATTCAGAAGAGAGATTCTTTTAGATATATGGGATCTATTTTGCAATATGATGGGAAAATTGATGGAGATGTTACTAATAGAATAAATGGAGGATGACTAAAGTGAAGAGGAGCCTCTATTGTTATCTGTGATAAGAAAATCCTTTAAAAATTAAAAGAAAGTTTTACAAAGTAGCCGTGAGACTTGCTATTCTCTATGGATCTGAATGTTGGCCTATGAACCATAGACACGTGTAGAGAATGACTGTAACAGAAATGAACATGCTAAAGTGGATGCGTAGACGCACAAGTAAAGATAGGATTGAGAATTTTGCAATCATAAAGAAAGTTGGTGTAGCTCCGATCGAGGATAAGATGCGAAAAAACCACTAAGATGGTTTGATCATTTGCAAAGAGAATCAACTGATGCATCGATTAGGAGATGTGAGTGTTGGGATGTTGAGCCAGCTAAAAGAGGACGATGATGACCCAAGAAGTGTTAGAAAGAGATTATACGAAGGATCTTAATTTTTTGGATATAAACCCAAGATTGACCCAAGACAGATTTGAATGGAGGCGAAGAATCCACGTAGCCGATCCTACTTAATGGTAGGAAAATACTTTGTTGTTGATGTTGTTGTTGATGTTTTGAAAATTTCATCTAGTCTATTAGATATTTTATTTGATATAATTATTTCTTGCACTTTGTCATTTTTTATATTGATGCCGTAATTCTTTGTTTGTTATGTACGAAAACAAATATGTATTATGTACGCATAACATGTTTAATTTTTAATAATCTTACTATGTATTAAAGGTTGTGATGGAGCACTGTAGCAAGCACTGTAACCAGGATTTAAAAAATCAGATCGGACCGGTTGGACTGGGAACCGACCCCAACCCGGTCGGTTCGGTCGATTTTTTGTAATTAATTTAAAAAAACTAAAAAAAAAAAAATTAGGTCCGACCAGTGGTCGGATCGGGTTGACCTGGATTGACCCAGTTTGATGGTTTGGTAATTTCAAAAAAAAAGTTTAAATAATGAAATAATGGGATTTTTATCATGTATGTTCTTCTTAACTTCTGCAATATAAGGTATGTCCCTCTCTTTTTTGAAATGTACGTTATGTCAATACTTTCTTAGAGAAATTTTCTTGAAACAACTATAAATAAATGATTACAATATTATATTCATATATAATTATAGAAAATACGAATAACATTGTAGAGTTTTACTTGAAATAAACAATCATGTTATTCTATTTAAAGATTTGAAATTTCTAACGATTATTTCATTGATATATAAATACATACTTACACATTTGTATCCGATTTTATTGGTTGAAAACTCTAGTTCGACCGGTCTGACCAGTAAATTAAGCTCGGTCTGATTTTTTCCGAGTCGATAAGAATGATGATGTCATGTTGACGTCATCACCGGTCCGACCGGTTTGGACCGACGGTTCGACCCGGTTGGACCAAATCAAAAACTGACCAGTTCAATGTCTGGTCCGATTTTTAAAACCTTGACTGTAACCGCGGTGCTTATACATTGATTAATAAATACGAATTGCAAAAAAACAAGGTCAGGTAATGGTCAAATCCTAATGAATTTTTTTATATCGGATTTTAATTTGACTATTTTGTAGGGAAAGGTACTCATTTTTAAAAAAAGTTAAATAGATTTTAATTAGACTAATGAATGTTGCCATAATTATCAAGGGATTTTTACCCAGCAGACCCTATAAACATTTTAAAATGCCTCTACGACCTTTTGCACAACGTAATTACCTCATCGACCCTGTAAATTACCTAAAGAATCCTCATAGGCTTAAAACAGTGGCGGATCCAAGAATACAGATTAGGTAGGGCACATCAATAAAAGAGACAAAATAAATAAAATTGCAAAACTTAAAAAACAGATCATTATAAATATCCACATGCATATATATATAAAAGAAGTTTTACACAAATAAAAATTTGAAAATTCATACCTGTAATTAAAGTTGACCTCGTCTAGATCTCATATTTTGAAAACAATCGATAATATCGTCATCGGCAATGGAATCGAATATCTCTCTTTCAATATATGTGAGTAAAGAATCACTCATCCATTCATCTCCCATTCGGTTGCGCAACCGAGTCTTGACAATACTCATCGCTGAAAATGCCCTTTCAACACTTGTCGTTGCAACTGGTAAAGTCAATGCTAATTTCATCAATAAATATACAAGAGGATAAACAATATCCTTTTGTGTTTTCACCATTTTTTCTGTAAGTTCCGTCAAAAAATTTAACATTGAAAACCCCGTATTCTGCTTTACGTCTTTAATGTATGTCAGCAATTCATTTCGAAGAAGAAATAAATCTGTCGAAGAGAAATCCATTGGGTACAACTGGGCAAGACGGATATGCTTATCAACATCCAAAGCTGCAAATGAATTCTTTGGACTTAAGCATGCCGAACAAAGAAGTAATTCAGTATTAGTCTCAGTGAAGCGGTCATTCAATTCTTGAGCTTGCATATCAATAATAGTATAAAAAACCTGAACACAATAATGATGTAAAACTATAATTTTATCAGCTTTACGTCTTGATCGCCCTGCAACTGTGTATGAATCATCATTACTTAGAACATCGACATTATTTTTCTTACAAAATAAAGAAACTTTTTCCATTAATGAAGTCCACTCACTATCTCTCATCTCCTGCAAACATTACTTTGCCACAGAAACCAACGACATTGCATTAATAATATCTTGGTCTTTCCTCTGTAGTGATTGTGAAAGTGCATATGTAACACCCAAAACATCGATCATTAAGTGTAAGCAGAAAATATATTCAAAATCTTGCCACTTACGTAAATATTCGAGTGCTTCTCCATGTTTGCCTAAATTCTTGTTCTCTCTCAAGAACTCCAACACTGTAATCATAGATGGATATAAGTCAAGTAAATTTATCAAGCACCTGTAATGCGAACTGCAACGTGTATCACCAGGACGTACAAAGTTTTTCTCTTGATTTGCACCTGTTCCTGTTTCAAGTTCACCCAAATTAAGTGCTTCAGCAATTCTGATATTTTCCGCTTCCTTCAGTAATTCAGTTTTCTTGCATGAAGTTGTAAATAAACTTGATAGCCTTGCTACATTGGTAAAAAACATATCCAACAGATCATGATTTCTCGCAACTGCAATCATTGCCAATTGGAGTTGATGTGCGAAACAATGAATATAATAAGCACAACTATTCTCCTTCAAAATAATACTTTTTAAACCATTGAATTCGCCACGCATGTTGCTTGCTCCATCATAACCTTGACCACGAAGTCTTGCTACACTTAGACTATATCTTGCAAACACTTCATCGATTGCCTCTTTAAGTGCCACAACACTAGTCTCACGAACATGGATTAGTTCAAGAAATCTCTCAATTAATTGACCTTTTGAATTATCACATCTCAAGACAATGGCCATTTGCTCTTTATTCGATATATCTCGAGACTCGTCAAGTAAAATAGTGAAAAAGAGTCACCAAGTTATGTAAGAATGATCTTCCGTGTTTCCATAGCACATGCCTTCGTCACATCTTTTTGTATTTGAGGAGATGTAAGCTTATTGTTTTCAGGAGCATTTTCAAGTACAACACTTTTTATATCAATGCTGACTTTTGCAAAAGCTTTTAGTATTGTCAAGAAATTGTCTTTATTAGATGACTCTTCAGATTCATCATGTCCTCGAAAAGTCAATCCTTGAGAAAGTAAAACTCGAACAACATTAACGGTTGCAAAAAGACGTGTTCGATAATCTCTTTTAGTACGATCATCATGCATATGCATTGTCGTCTCAATATGTTGAGCCTGCTTCATTAAATTCTCACATTTTTCACGAGCCAAGTTATGAGCACTATTAGGACCTCCAACATGTTTATCTAGCTCACTTTTATCTTTCCAATTATTCCACCCTTTGGAAATGAATGTATCACTACCACCTTGCATTGTGTAATTTGTCCTGAATAGATAACAATAACGACAAAAAGCCGCATCTTTTACCACACTATACTCCTACCAATTAGGATATCTTTGAAACCACGCAGGATTAAATCTTCGTTCCTTCTTTCCAATTTTCTTAAATGGAAATATATGATTCACTGGTTGACATGGATGCATTTGCATATATGCTCTTCGAACTTCATCTTGAATATTGGGGTGATAGGTTGAAATTGGAACACGCAATCCAGGATCAATAGGCAGCTCGGAGACATTCAGATCAATACAGCATCTTTTTGTACTTGATTCTCCAACTTTATTTTCCTTAGATGGTCACATGGTTTCTTCATATGAAGAAACTGGATTGCTTATTGGAATATGAGATGAGGGAGCTGTAGGCTTTTTTATAAGAAATTTATCCATTCCTACATTATGAGAAAAAACACTTAAAAACCATACATGCATACAAATTCACAAGAACAATATTTATATGTCTCGATCTTCTGTAGTGGTGAAGCTAAAGGATGATTGCGTATAGCTCGTCTCTTGCAATCTTCACCATTTAATCATTTATCATATCTATGACACCATATATATTAGTAATCATAGAATTAGAGATCTATGTCACTATGATGATATAAAATCAATGTCAAATGACATGCATGTAACAAGAAACAAATAAACGAACATCACATATTCACAAAAAAATTCTGCATCTTTACCATATTTAATTTTAATATTTGTCATCGATTCACCATGGATGAGATGAGAAAAGGACTTAATTAGTAGTTACCTTACCTTGCGTGGCCGGCGTCGAGAGTCCGAGACCCGACTCAAGAATCCGGTATCAAGTCTTCAAGTTCAAGAGTCTGTATGCCGCCGCGGCAGTGATCCGAAGACTCCAAATAAGACGAGTAACAGATTGTTCGAGCCTTCGTTGGCGATTTTGGCGGGAGAGGAAGGGGCACGATTCGACGAACACGGAGCCGGTGCGAGTTGTACTCCGACGGAGATTCTGGCCAGATGAGGGGCACGAATGGTTGCAAATGGTTAGTGCGAGTCGTGCACAGCGATGGTTACCGGGTTAGATGAACAACGGTTGGTCTTTCGTGCCGAGTTGTTTGTGTGAAGTTTCTACGGAGAGGAGGGGCACGAATGTTGCAAATGGAGCGGTTCAAACGTTTCCTGTTTTCCAGGGTGGGCATCTCACTCGACTCCAACTTGGGCCCACATTCCAATAAATGGGACAGTGTAGCAAGATCGTTAATTTGATTTTGTCGCAACCGCAACCATTGACAAAATCAAAATTCCAGGGGGGGCACATGCCCCACTTGGCTCAAGCGTAGGTCCGCCTCTGGCTTAAAACATATTACCCGGAGGGTTCGTGAGGTAAGAGTTGGCAAGTTTACAGGGTCGATGGGGGAATTAGATTTTTCAAAGGTCGTGGAGGTGATTGGCAAAGTTTATAGGGTCTGCCGGGTAAAATATTTACAAGGTTTATAAGTTTCTTGAAAAGCTTTGTAAATTACCTTCCCGACATGTACTCTTCATATTTATCACTTAAACCTCGCAATTTTACTTCGTCTTACACCATAAATCCTACTGCAAACTTTAAATTAATTTGAGTCAATCGATGTGAAGCACCAGAAAGCGTGCATTGAGAATCAACATGCCTTCATTCCTTTTGATTTTGATACTTTTGATTTCTTAGCACCGGATTCTATTGAGCTTTTGAAGAAGGTCCAAAAAAATCTTGAGCTGTAATGTTCTGATTCACAGATCTATGGATGTAGTGTTTATAAAAATTGGTTTTGCAATTCAAAAAGAACTATAGGCACAACTTATTTCCCGCTTGTGTCCTATTTCGATGTAATATTAATCAATAAACTTCTAAGGTTATCATTTGCAGCAATACCACGTGCCGAAGCGGGATTTGGCCAAGGGGTTGACGCCAAAGACCTTCTAGGGGAGGGCTGTCTTCGAACTTTATCAAGGACAAGCATTTAGGTATTGACAATGATCAATTACAAAGATGATAGGTGTTATTATGCGATTGGTTCAGGCTTTAACGAAATTTCTAAACGCTACGTCCATTTAGTTTAATATTTTGTGTTCATCTTATATTATGCAATATTAGTTATACTTCTCTTTTTTTGCAATATCTGTCCCTACTTCTTATACCATTATCATTTCTATGCTTTCGTTAGTTCTGTTATTAGTAAGATAAATCAAACTACAATTTTACAAACCAAAGCTCGATTTAGTGAAATTTATTCACAGTTGTGCCCTTACATTAAAAAAAACACGTGTATCCTTCTTTTTCCTTTTCAATTAGATACGTACGTTTGGGGAGTAAATAGATGAAACCAAACCCGAGGGGCACAGTAGTTAATTACCGCAGAAGGTAGAGGCAATTGATATTGCAAAAAGAAGGGGTATAGTAGAATCTAAGAGAGGAACAACTGTAAAAAATCCTTTAATATTATGTTAATATCTTTATATGAATATTAGATGTTGATAAGCTGATCTGTTTTGCATGTTTTGTTATCTGTTACGAATCGCGGAAACACACACAAACACAAAACAATGAATCAAATGAACACGAAGACACACATATTTATAAGGTTTGTCCATAACTAAGATACGTTCTTGAGTGGCGGCAATATGTTTTTATTATACGGAGAAAGAATAAAGTATAGAAGATAAATGAGAGCCCTAATCCTCGGGGTTCGTTCGACTAGGGGGGTTCTATCCCAAAATCCAGGTTTCCCTCAGTTTTGGGAGGGTTCTCTCGACCCCCCATAAACATTCTTTCCCACCCTGGTGGATCCCATGAACTATATTTTACTTCCTCTACTATGGCACCTACGTGACGATTACTATTTCTATTATTTAATATATCAATCATCCACTTCTTTCTCTTCTATTTCAAATAAATATCATAGTATACTATCTTATCATCTAAAAGTTATTAAATGCCCAAAATATAATCATTTTTCCAGACTTCAATAAAATCACATCACAATAAATCATGTCAACAACAAACCCTTCATTCAAACATCAAAACACACAAAAGGATTATCCACCAGATGACCCTTTTTTGGGAGTGTTATCACATCTATCTAAACACCCTCTAAGGGAGTTTATGTTATACTTTGTACAGACGGATCCCTGATACAAACGAGTCCATAAATCCAAATAGAAATAGAACTATTAATATTTTTTTGATCAGTGACGCTCCCTACACACAAGCTCATTGACTGGACAGTGAGACCTCCACCTTATTGGATTATGATATAGCAGGAGAGGGTGCATAGAATGACTCTTCAACTGGGTCCAACAAGATAGATGGATATGAGTCGTGTTATATCCACATTATCTATGGAGGGCATTTCACGTCACACAAAAGACTTTCCTCATGGAAAAAATGCTTACTTGGAGACAAATTCACCCCCATTGAATATTCACAGTTAACTTGATCTTCCAAGAAGAATTGAAATGATCGACCAATGGTAAACAAAGATTTGTTGAAGAATGGTTTTTTGTGCGTTATGTTTAGTCCTGCATCTTGGAGTGGTGACTTTTGGTCACCATGGTGGGGCTATATAAAGAGCCCCACTTCCATTGTAACCTTTTGAGAAAGTGAATAGAATATCAGCCATTTGAGGCATTTTTCCTGTGGTTTTATCCCGCTCTTTAGGGAGTAAGGTTCCACGTAAAATAAAAGTCTTCATTTTATCTTATTCTTGCTTTGATTCGCTTCTGCATTTCATATTCAAACATGGTATCAAAGCCAGTCAATCTTTGATATTCAAGTTCTTCATTTTGCAATATTATTGTTCGATTTCGTTTGAGGAACTATGTTTTTGTTTCAATCTTTGAGTTCCATATTTCTTGTGAAGTTGAAATTTGATTCTATCGACGATGCCAACATCGCTCATAATCACCAGATCTTTTGTTGTCAGGACGTTTTGTACTTGTTCGAAACCCTAACACAACCCTGCAGATGCAAGAAGAAAAAGTCTCCGATACTATGTGGAGGAACACATCATTTCTATATTTGATTGATTTTTTATCTATATCTAGTTTTTTTACAATCAAAATTATTATAGGTATTGGAGGAGTGGGATGTTGATTTTGCCAACAAGAAACAAATGCTTGGTGGTATTCCTCCATACTACGTGGAGGAACACCATCATTCCTATTCTTCTTATGACTATCCATCATATTCACAACCCTAATCATCGTGGTAACCAACTCCTTCCATGGTGGCGATGATGGTAGAGAATATGAGGAAATTGCAGGAAGATTTCAGGAGCTATATGTACGAATTCTCCTTTTAACCTACAATAGATTCATAATTGAATAATTTTACATAATTCTCTCATATATCATTACTTATAGGTCACAACGACCTGCATCACAGTATAGGAGATTGAATCTGATGATGAGGAGGAGGGGAATGACCCAAAAGAAGAAGCACGCATGTATGCAACATTGAAGGAGAAGGAAAAGGAGAAGAAGAAATCAACATAATATTTGATTTCAAAGATACTCAGATCCAAGAAGAAATAAATCCCACTCCATGGATGACTACTTGTAGAATTTAGCATGTTTTTAAATTTGTAGGAACTTTTATGTTTATTTAGTATATATGATATTTTAGGATCTGTAAGAACTATTAGAACATCTATATTCATATAAATAAGTTCTAATTCTCTTATAACATTTCATTATATTATTTATACAACTTATATCTATAATATAGTTTCAAAGTAGATTTTATAGGTATCACAATATGTGGGATATTTATAAGATGGCATATTACATGTATGAATTTAGTTCTAATAAACACATGTATTAGTTTCGAAGCAGGTTTTACAGGTTTGACATGACGTCAAAACCTCATTGGGTCTATATATTTTTTTCATGGTAAACAAATTGGACGAGCACATATTTTTGCTTAGTGCATAACAAGTGCTTTCCTGCATGTACACAGGCGAAGCCTTGAACAACCACGATGTGCATGCCCACAAAGCATACAATCACTTGGAGATCACTTGTTCTCACCCGCCTGACCTTGCATCTAGGAAATCAGTGAACACCACAGTGGCAACCACAAGTGCTTTCACACACGCCTGGAGTGCACCAGACATGCACCTATCGAGCCATTTTGTGCACGTAAATCCTGTCTTTTCTCATAGTGTTGTGGATCAGATGCAAAGGAATTTTAATATTTCACATCACTTAAATGTGGAAAATAGCAAAAAATTACAATTTTAAAAGAGTTCATTGCATGAACTTACAATTTCAGCACAACAAATTGTACGTTACGAACCACATGAGTAATAAAATAGTTTTTCATAATCGTTTCACATATTTCAAAGAATATAGGGAATATATCATGATTATCTTCTTAAGCATGAGTTTTGAACAAAGAAACCTCCTTAATCAAGTCTTACATGCAGACGCTTCTCTCATGGACGTGATGATAAATCACGTAACTTCCCACGGAGTTTGATGTTGACTTCTTCTTGAAGTTGTCCATGCAATGATGATCTCAAGCTCATGATTTAGCCGTACAAAATCAATCACTCCTTTACGCATGAGAAGCACGGAGAAAAAGATGACATTCTCTTCGACAATACAACACCTGTGAAGAGAGAAGACATGCCTGATGGTAGACGTGTAGGGTCTAGTTGGAGAAGAGAGTAGACGTGTATGAGAGTCCCAAACTCTCAAGTCTCTTCTCTTCTTCAACTCTCAAGGCAATAAAACTTTGGTAGAATGAAGAATGCTATGAGAGAGGCTATGCCCTCTCTTTTATAGCATGAGGGGACGTTTATGAAGAGTTTTACCCTTCATAGTAGAAGTCCTCTCTCTACCCTTGGATGGTAGGTAAAAAATAAGGATTAAATCCTTCTCCTTCAAGAAAGAGGATTTGAATTATCTCTTTTAATTACCATAAAGAATAAGCAACAAATAAACAAAAAATGGGATAGTTTAATCTCATTAGGACTCTCATGGTGGACTCTATGGTTCTCCAAGCATGGATGTCCACCTTGTCCTATTTGTTGGTGAAGTTGTTGTTTCATTATTTTCATGATAATCTAATTATCACTATTGGCAATTTATGAGAGAACACTCATAACTTATGAATCTTATTCATAACTCCAAAGAAAAATGTAAGTCTAATTTACATTTAAATCCAATGTGAATAACAATCATAAAAGTGTCCTGAAATAATTATATGAACCAAATTCATATAAATATTAATTATTATGAATAATTATTTATAGTAATTAATGAATTATTTGTGAAAATTTAATTATGACAATAATAATTATTGTCCTAATTTTGACATCACAAGTCCTAATCCAATTAGGACTCGTGAGTCATAGTCACATATATTTGGAGATAATGTCGGGGAGTCAAACTATCCACGTATAGCGACTTGAATTTTGGATAACTATCCAATTTTAGGGTTCGTGCCATGTTTGGCAAAACATAATACACTCTTATCTTTGAGCTTGAGCTGAAATCATTCATACTCTATGTGAGCTCAATAAAATGCATTATAGTCTCCATGAGCTCAATAAATGAGCACACTAATGAACTCAACTTCCTACTCAATTTCTAATCATAGTCCAAACTATTTGGAGCTAATGAGCTCAAGAAGTGTGTTCATCTTTATTTCCATTACTATTTCTCTTTCCAATATGTAGACATCGAAATTGGAATTGGATGTCGAATCAAATGCAATGAAACTTAATCCAATTAATTCTCATATCATTAAGCCAAGAAGCGGAGTCACTAAAATCCATCGGATTTCATCATTCCCTTGGAATGAAAGTGTCATGGTAGATGATCTATTGTGATGGATTTAATCCAGAGTATTCCCAATACTCCTTCATCCTTCATACTAGAAGACTTTGATATATCTGAAGTTTGATCCCTACTTTTACTATCTTCTTCAAAATATATCAATAAATTTCTCATTCTATAATTGGCTAACAATATTAATCATATACTTTCCAAAAGCATATTATCTCGAATCCCTGTCTTATTTTCTAAACAAGATGACCATCCATGGAATTCTTTATGATCACAAAATATCTCATGAGTGAGATATGATTCTTGGTCCATATGATTCCTTTGAGAGATCATACTTCTCATATGTCCTCATATGCATGCCCGGTATACGGACCTTAGTTAGGTCTTCAAATTAACAGTCTGTCTAATGTGCACATTCATGCATACATATGTATATCTGTCTTTGATCAAAGGATATGTGCCTGATCGTGACAGTTACAATTCATGTCTTAGTTTATCTCGACTTCATCAAGTCAACTCTTTGACTTGACTATTCCGATGACCCTTAATCACTATTCTTATGTAGAGGATTTGCATCAAGAAGTTAGTGGGAAGTTAGTCTTTCGAGAAAGATTGTCATCTCTTTCTGAGACTGGGGATCATTATTGAATTGTTGTGATATTCAATACGATGATGGTACATAGCCCTACTTTTACAAAGGGACCTTAATTTAAGTGCATTCACAAACATTCATTTAAGATAGACGTGAGAACATAACAAATTTTACTGCATTAATGGGTCGCCAAGGGTTTACAAGTCCAACAAGATACTAAGGTACTGTCGAGAATTAGACATACTCTAAATGTCCTCATACCTTGTTGGATCAAATACCAAGGGACTTGCAATGCTTTGATCAAACATCAAGAATCCCCCAGAAAGTGTTACCGTCAAAAACACAATATAATATCATTTTACACTATTGGAAGCAGAGATATATTGCTAAATGGATATATAGCAATATTAGTGAAAGCAATAGCGATATCTCAAATATAAGCACAAGTGACTACAACATATAAATGAAAAATATGTATTTCACTTATAGTGCTCTTGCATGCAGAATATCTGCTCTGACCAATCATAGAGAATATTAAAATCTTGAAGGTGATTGATGTTGACTTGGAGAAGTTAATCATGTTAGAACAATCAAAATAGCTAAATTTCTCTCTAAAAGTATGAACACCAAAGAAAAATGTGAGAGAAAGAGAGGAAAGGTTCTTAGACTGCTTTACCTTGCAGTGTGTGCTTTTCAACAATGCTTTATGGTCCCATTTATAGTGCCACAATTGAGCATTTGAATTGATGGAAATAAATCCGACGAGAAATCACAAAGATAATTAATACTGAGTCAACCGATTTTGGTTAATCGATCAAGTGAGGTCGATCGATCATTGTCAACTTTGTTTGATCGGGTAACCATTTAATAGTCGTTTGCTTTGAATTTGCAGAAATGATCAATGCCAACTATGAACTGGTAGATCAGTGATGAATACCCATTCATCACTCTTTATTCTTATATTTTAGCTACAAAAACTTATGCAAATGCATGTAGATATGTGCAAATAGGATTAATTAGCGAAAGCATGCATCTTTGTAAAAATAGATATTTAGCATGTTTTTGTGCAAAAATAAAAGAATAAAGATGAAAAAGAAAAAGAGGGAAATATTTAGAATAAATATTGAGCAACCTAACCCAAGGGAGGGCTCAGCATGGGCCTGACCGCATAAAAGCCAAGTAGAGGGAGATAGGGGCTCACACATGTATATATTTGTAAATAAATAAAACTATATATTTTCCTCAACCAAAAATATGTTGTAAATATTTGTATATATTTTGTATATATGTAAAAGCTATTAAAAACAAAATAAAAATTAAAAATCAAAAATCCAAAAATATCTTTTCACCATGTACATATACCACCTTCCTTATCTATTCCACCTTGTAAATAAATTTATTTATTTTTAAAACTTTTTGTAAATATTCTAGATTATATTTTGTAGATAAAATAAATAAAAAGAAACAAAACAAAAATCAAATAAAAATTACAAAATTAAAAATACAAAAAACATATTGTACATATACCTATGTATAGACCTATAATGTACATACCTTAATCTTATTTCCAAAAATTAATTAAAAATCACCAAAAAATAGAAAAAAATAAAAGAAAAATATTTCATGTTTTAAGTTTTTCTTAATTCGTCCATTTTCTGCCTTAAAATAAATAAACAAAAAATTCAATAATTGGCAGCTCCTGATTGGTCCACGGGGGATTGTTGACCCCGGTCAACTCCCCCGCGGACTCTTTCCTTTTGGGGAGACCCGCGCCCGACCCGACTTCGCCGATTTCTCCACGCGTCTCCAGCCTGTCGCCTCCGCAAACCCCGTGTCCGGATCCTTCGCCAATCATCCGACATCCTCGCCAGATCCTTCGCCGAAGGATCCACGCCTTCCATAGCCGTCTCCACCCAACCCTAATCGGCCCTGTCTCCATATATATCTCGACCTTCGCCGCCTCCGCGCCTGATCTTTGGACCTTCCCCTTCTTCCCAGTGAACTCCAGAGGCACCGTGAGAGTGACAGCAAGCGATCGCTCCTGTTGCAGCGAGGCGAGGAGGTGAAACCACTGATCCGGCGTGTGTCGCCGCCGTTGCTCCGCCACTAGCGTGAGCACCGAGCCTCGGGCCGAGACGACCCTTGAGGCTAAGACCAGGAGCACCCCCTGCTCTTCCCCAGTCTCTCCGACCACCCAGGTAGATCTCTTAGGCCGTAGATTAGCGTAGCTTTCGATTTTTAGCTTACTGGTAGCGTAGCTCCGCCGCCGTCGCCAGCCACCTCCGATCTCCCATCTGCCATTCCGACCCGACCATCATCTTCACCAGACTTCTCCGCATCTTCTTCACCCATTCACCCAACCCAGATCGCACAGGATCTGGGAATCGAGCTCCTCCGCCTACCACCTTCGCCGGAGCTCTCCATTCCGACGCACCATGCACCTTCACCACGCCTAACAGGGTCGAGGCACTTTGCCCTCGACCCGCGAGTTTGCTGGGATACTTTGCAGGTCTATCCAAGCCCATCTGAGGGCTTGGACCACTTGGACCAGCTGCTCCACCTCCGCCGACCTCACCGGACCTCCCAGAGGATCGGTTTGGCCATCGGAGGGCTCCATTAGACGCGGAGGGATCGCAGCTTCCTTCTCCAACCTTCAGCGAGCGTCCACGAGGAGACCAGCGCCGTCACGAGTCCGGCGAAGTTCGCCGGAGCCCTGTTTGTCCATCACCCTCCTCCGCCGTCCGATTGATCCCCGAGCTCCAGATCCAATCACGTACGTCCATTCGAGGAGCAGCTTCAACCGTCAGATCCACCCGAGGGTCGATCTCCACCGTCGATCCAGCGCAGCTCAGCCTCGTCGTCCGCCCACCGTTCGATCTGCAACGTGGCAGCACCTGGACCGTCGGATCACAGTCGAGGACCGGAGACCTGGGCGCCACCCCCTTCTCAGCCGTCCATCTATCCACATGGCGCTCATCCATCGGTTCGACTTAAAAAAAAGGGGTAAATTACCTTAGGCCCCCTCGTAGTTTTTGTGTTACATTCCAGTCCTGTAAATATTTTGAGTATTTTGTTTACGTTGGGTTATTTGCACATTAGACCTCGAGCTTTTCAGTATTTGCATTTATGCCCCTGTTTGTGTGCGACACGTGCATCGACACGTGATATTTTGGGTTATTTGCGACTTAAGCCCTGTAGTCCTGGATGTTACGGATTGAATAAAAAGTTTTCTTTATTTGCATTTATGCCCCTGTGCGTGATTTAATTTCCACATGTGCGTTTTATTTTGGGTATTTTGCAGATAAGCCCCTGGACTTTTGGTACTTGTTACCAACAAGCCCTCGGAACTTATTTTTTTTACATTTGGGTCCCTGAGTGCCCCAGGCACGTGCTTGGCACGTGTTATGCTGGGTATTTTGCACCAGACCCCCCAAAACTTTGGGTATTTGCACTTAGGTCCCTGTGTACAATACCCCTCCTTTATTTTTGAATAAAATATCAAATCACCTCCAAATTCGATGAAAATTTGACACATGGCTCCTGCCATGGTGTAGGATTTTTGAGAATTTTTGAGGACATTTTTGAGTTGATTTACTATTTTTAAAAATTCAAAAACATCTATTTTTGGCACTGTTTAACTTGAAAAATCACAAAAAAATATAAAATCACACCCAAAAATTCTAAAAAATTTAGCTACTGTTCTTTGTTTGATGTTCGATTTTCTAGCCAATTTTGGCTATTTTTCATCACTTACAAATCTTAAAAATCGAAAAACACCTAAAAACTCATAAAAATTATAATAATTAATCTAAAAATCCAAAAACAATAATTGAGGTGCCCAAATTTTCCTTATTTTCTCTAGAATACAGGAAAATTACCTCCAGGGCCTGTTGAGATCCTTAAATATTTTATTTTTGGGTTTTAGGCCTTGCTGGACAGTACCTAGGCTTTTTAGCACTGTTTGATTTTTAGAAAATAAAATACATATCAGAAAAATCTCAAAAATTCACCAAAAACACTTAAAAACCTAAAAAACATAAAAACCATTTTTCTTGAATTTTTGCTTTATTTTTGGTGTGTGAAATAAATTGTAGAAGTGTGTTGATATTTACTTTCTTTTATTTTCTTCACATATTAAAAATTCAAAAAAAAAATAAAAATCACTAAAAATATTTTCTCTGTGTTTTGTTTTATTTTGACTACTTCGTAGGCCTTTGGCCAATCCGTGCTCCTTGTGTTCGACCCTGGGTGCTATACCAGGTTAATCTCATAGCGAGACCGCTCTCTTTTGTGCTTGATTAGTTTTACATGTCCTGAGTGGTTGATTTTTCTTGATTGACTTAGTCTGAGTGATTGAGGTCGCAACGACCTATTTTTCTACACCTTTACCTTAGTCATTCGGGCGGTCAACAATCAGGAAATGATATATTAATTGAAATTTGTTGGCCGATCAGAAAATGATCAGTCAAAATTGCAACATGGTCTATCATGCATTGACCAATCAAGAATTGTAAGTTGGTCGATAGAGGATGATCACAAGAACTGAGAGTTGATTAATCATGTTCTTGTTCTGAAATGGTAAGTCCTACTGATTTAATCAAGTATACATCTGATATTCAAGCACACATATTTTTATGCTAAAATTACAATCAAGTTACAACAACGGTAATTATAAAACTCTTGATACATGGCTTTGATTTTTTTGATGCTTTCTTGATCTTTAAACAACAAGTAAATTTGCAAGTGAAATAGATATACTATGTGTGCGACTTGTAATAAGTGTATGTCATTATCGGAACCAAATTAGTACGAGAATAATCACAAATTAATAGATATACAAAGAATTAATAATTAATTTGTCATTTTGTTGATTTATGTTGATGACATGCCTATTGTTGACGGTACTACATCAAGAATAAAAAATATAAAGGAAGAATTGAGCAAGTGATGAATACTCATTCATCACTCTTTATTCTTTTATTTTAGCTATTTATCTTGACAAAATACCATGCATATAGTTGTAAATACAATAAGTTACCAATAGGCATGCTTTGTATAAATATAAATAATTAGCATGTATTTGTGCAAAAATAAAAGAATAAAGAAATAAAGAAAAAGAAGGAAATATTTAGAATAAATATTGAGTGACCAAATCCCAAGAGAGGGCCCAATATGGGCCTGATCGCCAAATAAAATAAGTAGAGAGAGATAGGGCCATTCGACCTTGTAAATATTCCTTCTTTTTGTATATATTTTATTTTCACAAAAATAAAATTAAAAATGGGTTTTTATTATCTTGTATATATTTCTAAAAATAAAATAAAAATCAGAAAAATACAATAAAAATAAAAACAAAATAAATTCTCTCTCCACCTTGTTCATACCGTGTATATAGGAATAATATACCTATTTATTTCACTCTTATAAATAATCAATAAAAATAAAATTATTTTATACTTTAAATTTTATATTATAAATAAATAAAATATAAAATTAGAGTATTTGTACAAAAATAAGAAAATAAAAAAATAATATAAAATACATAGGTATTTTATACATGTATATAATATAATATAATGTATATACCTTAAATTATTTTTCATAAAAATAAATAAAAATCACTAAAAAATAGTTTGAAAATAAATAAACATTTTTCATTGTGTAAATATTTTAAAATAAAATCGTTTTCTATTTTTTCTAATTTACAAATATTTTCTATTTCTCTTTTTTCTGATTGGTTCAGAGGGGTTGTTGACCCCCGGTCAACACCCCCTCCCGGACCAGTCAGCGCCCGGATCCGGTTTTGCGCATGATTTCTCCCAATTTATTGGAACGGATCTGAGGCTCTTTTGCCCCGATTTCTCCACCATCCTGTTCTCCATGGATCTGCCACTCTCGCGGATCCCTAGGGAGTAGCAGATCGACCTTGGTTTGTGTGCTCGTGCCCGTTCTTCATCACCACCTGGGAAGTCCTATAAAATCTTCATTCCTTGTCCCAGCTCAGGAGCTTGCGCCGCAAGCCCTCCGTTTGCCCTAGATACCTTCCCCTAGGTGATAGCTACCGGAAGCACCCTTTGGTGGCCGGAGAGAGAGGCTATAGCTGTCGCTCAAAGCACGTAGTCAAAGAGCCACCGCGTTCGAGCCTCCTCGCCTGCCGCAGCGTGGTCGAGGCGATGACCCATATTGACTTCACCTCCTGGAGCTCAAGATTGATCTTAGACCCTCAGGTATACCTCTAGTCGACCCTAGTTCCGATTATACTCGAATCTTTCATCAGACCTCTGCTAGTTCCGACCCAGTGGTCGGAGCTCCATCAGCCATCCTTCGTCGTTCAGATCGTTTCCCCTATCCATTGTCATCATCCGTCCACATCCTGATCATCCCGATCTTGGCTATCCGAGCCAATCATGGGCTAGGTTCCATCCCCCGCCATCGCTGAGACCTTCCTCCGCCTCCCACCGTCGCTTCCCGTTGTTTTTCATCCAATAACCTTGGCCGGAGTCTCCCTCCGAGCAGGAGCTTTCACCTCGTAGGTCACGTTGCGCGTGGAGACCCCCAGAGCACCTTCAGCCACCTTCGCCGGAGCCACTCCAAGATGCAGCCCCCTTCCCGGAGATCTGACCGATGGATGCTCCATCCACCACCGCCACCCGACGCAGAGGTTCATCGTGAGTCGAGCCCATCCTTCTGATCATTCATCTAATGTCCGGAGTGCCACCATTTCTCCGGTGAATTTTGCCAAGGAGGAGTTCATCCATGATCATCCTCAGCCGTCGGATCTCGCCTCCTCCCCAGTTAGCATCTGGACGGTCCAACGCCTGCTCGTGTTAGGCCGTTAGATCTGATATCTAACGGCTACGTACACCTCACGTTCGTCCTGTTGTCAGATCCGTTGGATGCGCCAGACGTCAGCGTCATCACTGTGCGTCGCTAGACACTCACCGCCCACCACCTGTCACCCACGTGAGCCGCACACCCAGCTTGGGTAAATTGCTCCCTTTTCCCTGCAGTTTCTTTATGTTTTTATTTAGTCTATAAAATAAATTAGCACGGTGGACTATTTTGCATATTAGCACCTACTGTTTTAATTTTTTGTATTTTAGTCCTCCTTGTATGGTTGTACATTCATCGTCACGTGTCTTTCTGGAACAATTGCGGGTATGCCCTCGGGTTTAATGAGTGTTATGTTTTGATGATATAGTTTCAAATATTTGCACTTATACCCCTATGCGTGAATTTTTTTGGACATGTACTGGAATTAATGTGAAAGTTACAGTAGGCCCCTTGGACTTTTCTTGCGTGTTATCATTTGGTCCCTGGAACTTCTTTTTCTTGCAAGGCACAGAGACCGGACCCCAACCCCTCCCGTTGACCCGTTAGCTACTGTGCTTCACATGTAGAAATTCCTGTTTAAGGACGATTTTCTCGCTGCATCATTTAGATTAGTTTAATTTCTGTCTTTCAATTATGCACGGATCATATTTCATGTAGAGTGTTGGCGACAGGTACGCATCCCTTACTCAGCACGCATCATCGGTTTTAGTCGCGCATCGGCTTCTTCGTCTTCTCCTCCTGTTTTTGGACTTAATAAAAATCAGGAGAACTGAAAAATTCGTTAGGCGTTGTTTGTTTTTTTAAAAGACCTAAAAATCAAAACCATAAAATTGGGACTGTATAAGCAAACTTGACTTAAAATTCACTTCACAAAAAAATGTATTGGGAGAACAATCCCCTCATTGTATGGTTTGGATGGGCGAGAGAGTGACGCACCCTAATATAGAGCCATATCCGACCCTTCTTCAGACTACTGGTTTTGAGCTAGTCGTTCTCCAGTGAGGATCGCCCCGGTCTCCGGTAAAGCAGGCTGCGGTATCCTTAACAGAGCGAGCCGATCGAGTAGCCGGTAAACGGTCCGCGGCTTGTACTGACTGGGAAAGATCTAGCTTGGGATCGAGACAGTCTCATGGGGGCATTGGATTCCCAACAGCTCGTTTAATCTCTCTGATAGACTGTATTATCACCTAATAAAAATGACAATCGCTTTCAAGCACTCCAACTCGCTCATCTAGGTTGATTCGCGAGAGCCGAGACCCACTCTCCGACCCCGAGTTTGATTTCACCCTATTCCCCCTCGACCACCCTTCTACTACCAGTCCTGAGGTGCCTGATCAGAGAGAGCAGCAACCAGTTGATTTATCGGCACCTGAGTTTGGGTCTTTTGCCTTTGTAGAGACCATGGCCAGCAGCGAGAATCGCACCAAGGGCCCTAGAGCAGAGCATACATATGTACTAGACCAGGGTGCGATCAACAACACCCTGTTAGCCTCCCTCAAGATGATGTAGAGACAGATACATGACCGGGGGGCTTTCTTGGTTGATATGTGCCGGGAGATGGAGCAGATGCGAGCCGATAGAGAGCAGCGCAGACCCGATGGAGGGGATGGACCAGATGACCGATAGCCTGAGGAGCAGCCAGCTCAGCCAGCAGCAACGTGCTCGATGAGAGATTTGCAAAACCCTGGTGCAACTCTGACCCATAGATGGATTATTCTGCCGGCTATTGCGGGAGACTTCAAGTTCCCGCCTCAGACTATTTAGCTCCTTCCTCGCCTCCACGGACTTGCCACTAAGGAGCCGCACCTTCATCTCCATGAGTTGGAGATGATATGCAGTACTGTCCACGACCGTTTCGTGGACGAGGATACCATTCAGATGATGACATTTCCCTTCTCCCTAGTCGACAGAGCAACCAACTTGCTAAAGCACCTCGAGAGATTCGTGACTACATGGGAACAACTCCGGAACGAGTATCTCAACAAGTACTCTCCACTTAGCCGGACCAATGCAGCTAGGGCCCTGATCAACAATTTCTCCATGCTCCCCAATGATCAGTTTCATGAGACATGGGATCGCTTCAGGGAGTTCACAGACCGGTGCCCCCATCATGACATTTCGAAGTCCAACTTTGTTCAGACTTTTTTCTACGGGCTTACACCGGAGCTGCAGGGGTTAGTGAATGCATCCTGTGGGGCTCGTACTTCGCCAAGGATGAGGATCAGGTCTGGTCCATCTATGAGGAGATGGCCGAGAACTATACAGTGATGTCCCAGACCCGGTTATACCCTCAGGGGTAGCCCCAGCCACAGGTTGTGTCCTACCAGAGGATAGCACGGGTCGATGCTGGTCCCTCTACTTCATCAATGGCAGTAGCACAGGAAGAGTTGACAACCGCTGACATGGGTATCATCAACGAGAAGCTGGACCGGATCGAGTTGATCAAGAAGAAGCAGTGCCAGGACATGTCCCAGATAGATCAGATGGCACAGACGCTGAGTGACATGAAGACCCAGATCATGTGTCTCCAGGAGGCACAAACAACTTCCCAGCCCCGTCTCAGGTCACGGGCAGACCCATGCATCAACAACACTCAGCCCTCCGCCCAGTACCGATAGGTTCACCTTGTTCAGGCGGAGCTGTATCAGCAACCACAACAGCAGTACGTCCAGTCGCCACCATCTCAGGACATCCAGATGGGGGTGTATCAGCCGAACCAGCCTCTGGCAGTACTCCCCCCACCCACCTACGAGCAGGAGCCGTTGATGGAAGTCAACGGGATATGGTATGACCGACCTCAACTTGGGATCCGACGAGACCATCTCGGATTCTGTTGGTCGACCGGGAGTACCAGTTACCAGCAGCAACCTCCAGTTCAGGGTGACCAGTACGGCCAGCAGTGAGAGCAGCACCAGCAGCCCCAGTTCCCACCACCCCAGCAACTGCCACACCAGTCCTACTGGCAGCATGGTCCTCGTCCCTACCAGCAGGGATAGTCTTGGAGGCAGCCACAGTAGCCTGATAACCGAGAAATTTCGAGTGACTAAGGTAATCAGGTATCTAGATGGTCGTTGCGACCTCAATCACTCAGACTCGATCAATCAAGAAAAATAGACCACCAATCGAAAATAAAAATCAAATCAAACATGGTAGCGGTCTCGCTATTAATTTAACCTGGTATAGCGACCAGGGTCGAACACAAGGAGCACGGATTGGCCTCGCGGCCTACGAAGTAGTCAAAAAGAAAAGAAAATGAAACAAAAAGGGTATTTTGGTGGTTTTTAATTCTTTTTATATTTTTTTGGATTTTTAAGATATTAAGAAAATAAGAAAAACAAGAAAACAACACACTTCAATAATTTATTAAATGCATTAAAAATCAACCAAAAATTCAAATAAAAATATTTTTGTGTGTTTTATAATTTTTAGTGTTTTTAATGAATTTTTGGGATTTTTCTGATGTTTATTTAATTTTCTAAAAATAAAACAAGGACTGGAACTGTAGGTATTGTCCAGCCGATCTAAAAGGACCTAGATAAAATATCTAGAAGCCCCAAATTAGCCGAGAGGTATTTTTCCTGTAAAGAGAAGAAGACAAGGAAAAATTGGGCACCTAATTTATTATTTTTGGGTTTTTAGTCTATTTATTAGAATTTTTATAAGATTTTAAGTATTTTCCAATTTTTAGGTGTTTTAAGTAATGAAAAGTAGCCAAAATTAGCTAGAAAATCAAGCAAGCAAAGACAAACAATAAGTAATTTTTTTGTAATTTTTAAATGAATTTTAATATTTTTTTATGATTTTTCAAATCAGACAGTGAAGAAAATACGTGTTTTTGAATTTTTAAAATATCAAACAGTGACTAAAATGTCTCCAAAATTTATAGAAATTTTACATCATGGCAGGAGCCATGTATCCATTTTTCATCAAATTTGGAGGTGATTTGCTATTTTATTCAAAAATAGAAAGAGGGTACTGTGCATAGGGACCTAAGTGCAAATACCCGAAGTCCTGAGGGGTCTGGTGCAAAATTCCCAGGAGGTCACGCGTGTCGCGCGTGCCTGGGGCACTCAGGGACCCAAATGTAATAAAAATTAAGTCTCTGGACTATTTGGTAACAGGTACCAAAAGTTCGAGGGCTTATCTGCAAATAACCCAAAAATATCCGCACATGCTCAATTAAAAGACGCACAGGGGTATAAATGCAATATCTAAAAAGTATTCATTCATTACTTAACATCTCAGAACTACAGGGCATATAATGCAAATACACCAGAAAGTCACGTGTCGATGTACTTGTCACATCACATACAGGGGCATAAATACAAACTAAATAAAGAGCGGGGTCCTCTATGCAAATGTACCAAAAACTAAACAACTACACTATGTAATTACAGGACTAAATACGAAATAAAAGAAACAGGAGGGCCTAAGGGTAAATTACCCTTTATTAATGCGGGACGCTGGATGGATGCCACGTACGTGATCGGACGGTGGCAGGCAGTGGCTGAATCCTTCGTCTGGATCAATGGCGAGGAGGGTGCCACGTGGAGTGATCGACGGCTGTGGCACACGGGCTCCTCTTCGCTAGATGGGCGGTCCAGATCAAGTCTCCTACGGATCGAACGGTGAAGGCTCCTCGCAAGCGGATGGCTCTGATCGAATCTGGGCGAGTGGACACGATCAGACGGCGGCTGAGGATGGAGGACGGACAGTTCGTCGGCGAGATTCGTCGGCCTCGTGCGTGCGCTGGGGTCCTCCTGAAAGCACGCTGAAGATCGGAGAAGGAGCGTGGGGTGCTTCCGCGTCAGATGGGGGTCTCCGATGACCCAACCGAGCCCTGGAGGGCTCCGGCGAGGTCGGCGGAGGTCCGTCTCCTAGCTCGAACAGGAGGACCTCAGATGGTCCTCGGAATACCTGCAAAATAGGTCCAGAAGACTCGCGTGTCGAGGGCAAACTGCCTCGACCCGGTTAGACGGGTAAAGGTGGTCGGTGGTGCGATATGGGTGAGCTCCGGCGAGGGGGTAGACGGAGGAGCTCGAGCCCCAGCTCCTGTGCGGGCTGGGTTGAATGGGAGTGCGGAGAAGATGCGCGGAAGGAAGGCGAAGATGAAGATGGATTCCGATGATCGAACGAAGCAGTGTGGTGGTCGGAATCGGCGAAACACGGCGAAGGCGAGATTTGGGGGTAACCTAAAATTAGCGAAAAAGAAAAGACTAAGGGTCTACCTGGGTGGACGATGAGACTATGGATGAACTGGCGATGCTCTGGGTCGTCGCCTTGAGGAGCGTCTCCCTCCGAGGCTCGAGCTCCGGCTCTGGCGGAGCACGGCGGTGCTACTCGCCGGATCAGTGGAATCCGCTCCCTCTCCTCGCTGCGACACCACGGGGGACGAGTTGTCACTCTCGCCGATGCGATGGAGCTCACTGGGGGGTGGAACGAATGGCCAAAGATGAGAATGGAGGAGGCAGAGCTGGAGCTTTATACGCTGGAGGCTCCCGGAAGACAGGTGCGGGTAGGGCGTTCTGGCGCGCGGATCCCGAAGCGGTGGCTCCGGCGAGGGTGTCGGATATGTCATTAACGATTCGGACCCTGGGTTTAGGTGGTAGGGGATCGGGTTTAGACACGAAAAATCCGAGAAGTCGGGTCGGGTGTCATAGCCCGTGGGAAGTGGTCCTGGGGGGGGCAGTTGACCGGGCGGTCAACAATCCCCAGGGCCAATGGGTAGCGGCCACGTGGCTGATATTTGGAAGTGAAAATAAGAGTAGCAAATGGACGAATTATGAAAAAGTTAAAACATGAAATATTTTTATTTTAATTTTTTTCTATTTTTTTAGTGATTTTTAATTAATTTTTCAAAATAAAAATAAGGTATGTACATAGTAGGGATATATATAGGTATATATACAATATCTAGGGTTTTTAATTTTGATTTTTAATTGTTATTTTTATACAATTTCATTCCCATTTTATATTTTATTTATTTATATCATAAAATAAGTAATAAAAAGATATTTTTATTTTATTTTTATTATTTATATACATAGGTGAAATAAATAGGTATGTACATATATATACATGGTATATTTACAATATATTTTTGGATTTTAATTTTGTTCTTTTTATTTTGTTTTTGTTTTAATTTATTTTATTTATTTACACTATATAATATAGAATATTTACAAAACTTTTGGAAATTAATTTTATTTATTTATAAGGCTTAAATAAATATAAAGGTGGGTGGTTTATTCACATGGTGAGTGATGTTTTTATCTTCTTTTTGATTTTTATATTTTTATCTTGATTTTGTATTTAGAAATATTTACAGATATTTACAAGCCAATTTGAGTCTATTTTTGTGAGGAAAATACTTTTATTTATTTACATAAATATTTACACACATGAGCCCCTATCTCCCTCTACTTTGGCTTTTATGCGGTCAGGCCCATGCTGAGCCCTCCCTTGGGTTAGGTTGCTCAATATTTATTCTAAATATTTCCCTCTTTTTCTTTTTAATCTTTATTCTTTTATTTTTGCACAAAAACATGCTAATTATAGGTTTTTACACAATGCATGCTTTTGGTAATTATTTCTATTTACAACTATATACATGCATTTGCAAAGGTTTTTGTAGCTAAAATATAAGAATAAAGAGTGATGAATGAGTATTCATCACCCCCCTATACTTAACTTTGCTAGTCCCTTAGCAAACACTTATTTGAAAAAGAAGTGAAAAAGAAATAAAGAAAAAGAAAAAGAGAATGTACATGGATCAAGGTTTATTATTAAACTTGCCTTCATTAAATTAAGGTATGGAGCTCGATCAGATCTTTGGATTATTAATGTGTCGGAACCTTATTTGGATTTAAGTTTAAAACTCAACAGCCTCTAAGTTCCACTAATCTATAACCAAGACTCCTCAATGCTCCAGATCAGAACAAGTCATCAATCACAAACCCTGAAGACCATGAATCTTTTCCTGTCCTGTGAATGTGAAGTCTAAGCTCTCCACCTCAGAAATGGCAACTTGACAACCCTCCCCAACAAGGTAACTCTTTGACCTCAATCTGGCCACTCTTTCCTCGAGGAGCGGTGTATTCCCTTCTAAGTTCAAGTTCAACCGGCTCAAGAAGAGGAGGAAGAAGAGAATGGGTCAAGGCCAGTGTAGCCATGTACCCTTGGGAGCTTGACCAATGTAGCCAAGTATCCCTACTGCAAGCTACATCAGGTGGATCATGAAACTCAAGCTTTGCTTATTGCACTCTATATACATACTCCGATGGGATTATCATTTTCTCTCAGACCCACCACTTTTTTGGAGTTATTTTCTTTTTGCATTTTTTTCTTTTTTTTTCAAGTGCATCTATACAACATATACATGTGCAGCATATATACAAGGAGTTTTTCCTCTTGAGCCAGTAGACTATCCCTCTTTTGAAGCTTTATTGCAACCCACGACTCCCGTCGTTAGACCTCATGGCAACCAGACCAAGTTGAGACGCACTTCCTTCACTAAAAGAAGAAGAGAGGTTCCGCCTAGAAGTACTACCCTCATATGCTACCCCAAGTCAAGGAAGACTGCCTCCTCACCATCTCATCCGTAGAGAGCTCGGTGCATAGTGCTGGTGTCCAAGTAAAGCCATTGTCTATATGAGTCATGTGTTGTTGTTAAGTGCTCTACTTAGGCTCATTGAGATGACATGTGATCATAGCTTAGTGGACTCAAAGAATTAAGTCACCATGGACCTGAAAAGCCTTAAACCTAAGCCCTATAAGGTTCCTCTTAGAAGTTAGGTGGATTAAGATCTTAATCAAGCTCCATTTCTCAATTTGATTCCAGGCTAGTTTAAATGTCAACTATCATCCAGAAAAACTATATACATATATACAAAATATGCTATTTACATAAAGTTTACAAACATGCAAAATTTTTGAAAAATGTTTTGAAATCATGAATGGATGATGCATGAAGTGCAAGTTTTGCAAAAAGTATTTACACACATTTACACGAGATTTTTGCAAACTTTTGATTTTTCAAAACATTTTGGAAAAATTTTGTACTATATACATAATTTTGATAAGAAAATATTTACACAAACTTTACACAAAAGATTTTTGAAATCATTTTTACAAAAATAATTTGTACGCTAGCTATTTATGTGCAAATAAAAAAATGTTTATGTACATGAAAAATTTTTAATTTTTGTGATTTTTAGGGATTTTAGCCATTTTATTTATTAACACACTCACACAAAGTACAAGTTATGGCTAAAGTATATATGAAATATATACACACACCCCTATACTTAGCTTGAACGATGTCCTCAGAGTCAAGAGCGATGAAGAAGACATAACTCGTGCTAGGTATAGGGAAGTGAAAAGAAAGGTTATATACAAAGACGAATAAAATGAAATAGGAAATCAAGAGGATCTCAGGTCTTCCCCCTATACTTAGGATCAAGTAATCCTAAGTATAGCAGGCTGTATACTAAGGGAAAACCGAGTGGAGAATGTACAGGGTCTACCCCCCCTATACTTAGGGTGAAATATCCCTAAGTATAGGTAGCAAAACATGGGTAGACAGAAACAAAAGAAATACCCAAAAGTCCTACATCCCCCCTATACTTAGGGTAAAGTGCACCCTAAGTATAGCATAATCACAAGATGAAGAAAGGGATGTGTGACTAAAGAATGTAGTGATATAGACATCTGGATCTATACAAGGCGGAGAATCAGTGAAACTCAGGCGTGAGATGCATTAGATGTGAGTCAAAGACCACATCTCACGCAAAATGAATAGGGGCAAGATCAACGACCCGCGGCTCATGATCTAGAAATGGCTTGAGCCGCTGGCCATTCACTCGAAAGGTACTCTCAGAAGACAGCTCGGATATATCAATGCTACCGTTGTCGTGTACCTTTCTCACCAAGTAGGGTCCCTTCCACTTGCTCTGTAGCTTCCCTGGAAATAAACGAAGCCTCGCATAAAACAGCCATACTCTCTGTCCAATCTCAAAATGCTTGTGGCTGATGTGAGAATCATGCCACTCCTTCACTCTCTCCTTATACTGTAGGCTGTTTGAGAAGGCGGTATCTCTCAACTCCTCCAGGGCTGCTAACTTTGCCCTCCTCTGGTCTCCTACACCATCTGGATCCATAAGTATATCTGTAACTGCCCATAGTGACCTGTGCCTCAACTCAACAGGCAAATGGCACGGCTTGCCATATACGAGGCGAAAGGGAGATGTGCCCAATGGAGTCTTGAAAGACGTCCTATATGCCCACAAGACCGAGTCCAAAAGCTGTGACCAATCCTTTCGGTCAGGGCGGACGACTTTCTGCAATATAGTCTTGATCTCCCTATTCGACACCTCGGCTAGACCATTCGTCTGTGGATGGTAAGGTGTAGCAACACGATGGTCTATACCGAACTCGCTAGCAAGGGCCTTCACCTGGTCGTTGATGAAATGAGACCCCCCATCTGAAATAAGAACTCTAGGAACCCCGAACCGCGTGATGATATGCTTCCTTAAAAATCGGCAAACTGTCCTCGCATCAGCGGCTCGGGCGGGGATAGCCTCAACCCAACGACTAACATAATCCATGGCCAACAGAATGTACTCAAATCCTTGACTCTTAGGGAATGGACCCATGAAATCGATGCCCCATGCGTCAAAAACCTCACAGAAGTGAATGGGCTGCATCGGCATCATATCACGCTGTCCACAAGTGCCCATCCTCTGATAGTCAGTACACCTCTTCACAAACTCATCAGAGTCCTTGAAGAGGGTAGGCCACCACAAGCCGGATTGGAGCACTTTCTGTGTCGTTCTCCTCCCAGAATGATGTCCTCCTACCTCAAGCTTGTGGCAGTAAGTGAGGACGCTATGGTGCTCCTCCTGAGGAATGCACCAACGCCAGACGCTATCCCCTCCTTCGTGGTAAAGGATGGGATCCTCCCAGTGGTAGGACTTGGCCTTTGCGAGGAAGGTCTCAAGCCTCTGCCTGGGCCAATCTTGTGGGACTTTCCCAGCAACGAGAAAGTTCACAATATCGGCATACCACGGGAGGGAGGCGATAGCAAGGATCGCCTCATCTGGGAAGGTCTCGCAAATGGGATCAATCTGCTCAGACTCCTCAGGCTGCTCTATACGGGAGAGGTGATCCGCCACCACATTCTTGACTCCAGGCTTATCCTTGATCTCAATGTCGAACTCCTAGAGTAGAAGGATCCATCTAGTAAGTCTGGCCTTGGCATCCTTCTTTGTCATGTGGTATCGGATGGCGGTGTGATCAGTGTACAAGGTCACTCTAGATCCAATGATATAAGATCGAAACTTATCTAGGGCGAACACTACGGCTAGCATCTCCTTTTCTGTGACTGTATAATTCCGCTGGGCGGAATCCAATGTGCGGCTAGCGTAGTGGATAGCAAACGGGACTCCATCCCTCCTCTGTCCCAGCACGGCCCCTACGACAAAATTGGAGGCATCCGTCATGATCTCGAATGGGAGAGACCAATCAGGTGGCTGGAGAACAGGAGCCTCAATCACACACTGCTGGAGAGTCGTAAAGGACGAAAGACACTTGTCATCGACAAGGAACTCGGTGTCTTTCGTCAAGAGGTCAGTCAACGGCCGGGCAATCCTGCTGAAATCATGAATGAATCTCCGATAAAAACCAATGTGCCCCAGGAATGACCGTAGCTGCCTCAAATTGGACGGCGGTGCGAGTTTTCTAATGACATCAACCTTGGACGGATCAACCTCCATGCCCCTGTTGGAGATGATATGGCCAAGCACCGTCCCTTGAGTCACCATGAAGTGACTCTTCTCCTAAGAAAGCACCAAATGGACCTCTATACATCGCTGGAGTACTCGGTCTAGGCAGTCAAGACAGGAGTCGAATCCGTCGCCGTAGACCGAGAAATCATCCATGAAGACCTCCAAACACCCCCCTACCATGTCCGAAAAGATCGACAGCATGCACCTCTGAAAAGTCGCAGGGGCATTGCATTGCCCAAATGGCATGCGTCGAAAGGCATATGTACCGAAGGGACAGGTAAAGGTGGTCTTCTCCAGATCCTCAGGAGCGATGGCCACCTGGTTGTAGCCCGAGTACCCATCCAGGAAACAATAATGGCTCTTCCCTGCCAGTCTCTCAATGATCTGGTCAATAAAAGGCAGGGGGAAATGGTCCTTCTTGGTGGCCTGGTTGAGTCTCCTGTAGTCAACACAGACCCGCCAAGAGGTGGGTACTCGTGTAGCAATCTCCTCTCCCGACTCACTGATCACAGTCGTGATGCCCGTCTTCTTGGGCACCACATGCAAGGGGCTGACCCACTTGGAGTCGGAAATGGGATAAATAAAATCTGCACTCCACCATTTTGATATTTCCTTCATGACGACCTCTCTCAGGTTGGGGTTCAGCCGCCGCTGGAACTCACGCGACGGCTTCGCCCCCTCCTCGAGATAAATATGGCAGGAGCACAAAGCTGGACTAATCCCATGGAGATCTGCTACGCTCCATCCAATTGCCTTGCGGTTCTTTTCAAGAACCCCCATCAAACGGGATTCTTGCTCTCCAGTCAGATCGGTGGAGATGATGACTGGGTACATCTCAGGCTCGCCCGCAAGGAATCTATACTTCAGCGAAGTAGGGAGCGGCTTTAGCTCTGGACAGCTGGGTGCTGGCAAATCTGGCTTCGGAAGAAGATGTGTGTAAGTTGCCAAGTCTGCCTCGGAGAATGAAAATGAACTCTCGCAAATCGGATCTGGAGAAGGCTGCTCAACTGAACTGTCTCTGATCTGCTCTACATCTACCTCCTCCGCAGCTGTAGGCTCTGTGGGACTCAGGTATGGCATCTGATCATCACAATCTGCCCAATCAGACTCTGAATCTGAGGGATTTGCATCAAACAAGGTGGCCTCAGTACCACCATCACTAGAATCTGTGTCGCGGTCGAGAACCGGCTCTGCTGCCTCTGTAGTATCCTGGACCAGGGCTGTGCTCTCCAAGCTCTCCTCTGCTATCAACTCGGCATCAGCGGTGTATGGAAATGAGAGGATGGCCTGTGCTGAAGGGTCTGCCCATGCTGCCTCATCATTTGTGATCACAAAATCACAGTCCTGGTGGATGTCTAACCCAACATCTGTCAGCTGCTCTGTATCTGTACTAGTCTCTGAGCATGCTCTGTCTCAAGCTCTGTAGTCCTCGACCGTCTCTATTTGTACACTTTCGCCCTCGACGCGAAAGTATACCTTCCCGCTATCATGATCAGTCACTACCTTGGTTGTGGCCAAGAACGGACGACCGAGGATGATGGGGGTATCGGCCACTGAATCAGGGATCTCCATGTCCAACACTACGAAGTCCATGGGGAATTGCAGGCCCTGAGTCGTGACGATAATGTCTCGCAGCAACCCCTTCGGCCTCTTGACAGATCGATCAGCAAACTGAAGGACTGTCCTGCTCTGTCTAAGAGTGCCCAACTCGAAGCGGTCAAGAAGGGCTGCCGGAAGGAGGTTGATAGACGATCCGCTATCCAATAGAGTCCGGTCGAACCTCTGCTCACTAATATGACATCTGACATAGGGGGCTCCTGAATCTCGCCTCTTGGCCGGCAGACGGTTCTGGATCGCGAAGCACGTGGCTTTCATCAGCACATAAATCTCTGACTGGTGGTTCCTCCTCCTCCTCCTGACTGTGGTCCTGTCTCTCAACGATCGCTGAAGAAGGGGGATGTGCTGCAAAGCCTCCTGAAGGGTCAGCTGTATGTGAAATCTGTCGATCATGCCGGTGGCCTCAGTACCACCACAGGCTGGCTCTGCTGGACGTCTTGCGGCCTCAGTACCGCATGCTGGCTCGGCAACTCGGGTGGCGTCAATACCACCTCCTCGAACTGGTGAAGCGGCGGCCTCAGTACCGTCGGTGGGATCAGCATCCTTGGTGGCATCAGTACCACCATCATCATCATGAGCGGCCTCAGTACCGCTCTCCTCCTCCTCATCTGGCGCCCCGGATGTATCCTCGTGGTGTAGCTCAGACGAGGCGCCGCCGCCTGCTGGTGTCCTACCGCTCCTAAGCGTAACAAAATCAGCATCAAAAAGATCCGAAGATGTATCAACAAATGGATCACTAGGAGTGACGTGCTCAGTGTAAGCTACCTGCTCAGATTTCCGCTTCAGGCTGTTGGGATTCGGCTCTATCTGGGCAGGAATGGCGGCCTTCCCTCTCACAATGTCCTGCATCTCCTGGCGGAACTCGCCCATCTCCCGTTTAAAGGTAGCCTGCTCGTCCATGAGGAGGCGGGCTACGCTGTCCAAGGCGGGGCTCTCGTATGGTGGACCATGAGAGCCCGACGGGTAGCCTCTCTGGTGCTGAGGCTGCTGGAACTGGTGCTGCTGGTGCTGAGAGGGGTAAGAGGAAGGATGCTGCTGCTGGTGTGGCTGGTGAGGCTGCTCTCGCCTCCAAGACTGTCCCTGCTGCTGATAGGAATGATGAACGAAGGATGACGGTGGCTGTGACTGGTAAACTGGGGGCTGCTGCTGTTGGTGATCTCTCTGCTGGCTATACTGCCCTCCCTGACCGGATGATTGCTGCTGGGGCTGGGTACCTCCACTCCCCCACCTGAATCCGGGATGGTCTCGTCGGATCCCAGGCTGAGGACGGTCATACCAAATCCCGTTGACATCCATCAACGGCTCTGCGTCGTACTGGGCTGGCGGGAGTACTGCCAGAGGCTGATCCGGCTGGTATGCCACCATCTGCATGTCTGGAGATGGTGGTGACTGGTAAGAGGGCTGCTGCGGCTGGTACGGCTCCACCTGTACAAGGTGAACCTGTCTAGGCTGCTGAAAGGAGCTGGAGCGCTGGGACGAGCTGCTGCTGCCGTCGGTATCGCCTCGCGACTGAAGACGGGGCTGTGAAGCCGTCTATGCCTCCTGGAGACACATGAGATAGGTCTTCATGTCGCTCAGAGTCTGTGCCATCTGCTCCATCTGAGTGATGCCCTGGCACTGTTTCTTCTCTATCAGCTCCATCCGATCCAACTTCTCACTGATTATACCCATATCCGCAGCGGACGACTCTGCCTATGCTGCTGCTACTACGGATGAACTGGATGGACCGGCGTCGACCCGTGCTATCCTCTGGTACTGCACGGGTCCTGGCTGTTGATGGGGTCTGCCTTGAGTGTATAATCGGGTCTGGGACATCACCATATAGTTCTCGGCCATCTCCTCGTAGATGGCCCAGACCTGGTCGTGATCCTTGGCGAAGTAAGACCTGCCACAAGAAGCATTCACCAAGCCCTGGAGCTCTGGTGTCAGCCCGCTGAAGAAGCTCTGCACAAGGTTCGGCTTCGAAATATCATGGTGCGGGCATCGGTCAGTCAGCTCACGAAACCTCTCCCATGCCTCATGGAATTGCTCGATGGGGAGCATGGAGAAGTTGCTGATGAGGGCTCTCGCTGCATTGGTCCGCCCGAGTGGATAGTACTTGTTCAAGTACTCGGTGCGGAGCTGCTCCCAGGTGTAAACGAACTTCCCCAAATGCTTCAGCCAGGTGGCTGCTCTGTCTGCTAGGGAAAAGGGGAAGGCGATCATCCTGATCGTGTCCTGGTCCACCTGACGGTCGTGGACAGTACTGCAAATCATCAGAAACTCTTGGAGGTGGAGATAAGGCTCCTCAGTCGCGAGTCCGTGGAAGCGGGGGAGTAGATGCAAAGTGTTCGGGGGGAACTTGAAGTCCCCCACGATGGCTGGAAGTACTACCCAGTGGTGTGTCAGCGTCGATCCGGGGTTGTGTAACTCCCTCATCGGTCTCGGTGGTCCTCCGGCCGCGGCTGCTGCGGCTGCGGCTGCTGCATCAGCATCCTCTGGGATCCTCGGCCCGTCTCTCCTCTGCTCTCGCTCTGCTCTCTCTGCTCGCATCTGCTCCATCTCTCTCCTCATATCGAGCATAAATGCTCCTTGATCCCTCAGCTGTTGCTGAACTGTCTCTAAGGAGGCGATCAGGGTGGAG
This sequence comes from Ottelia alismoides, assembly GCA_037367405.1. Taxonomy (NCBI): domain Eukaryota; kingdom Viridiplantae; phylum Streptophyta; class Magnoliopsida; order Alismatales; family Hydrocharitaceae; genus Ottelia; species Ottelia alismoides. The sequence continues at coordinate 1,503,833 of JAZKJV010001266.1, forward strand.
TTGATCGCGCCCTGGTCCAGCACAAAGTGCTCAGGCTGTGGACCTCGGGAACGATCCTCGGAACTGCCGGCCATGGCGTCTGCAAAATCAAATGAGCCAAACTCAAGTGCTGTCAAATCTGCTAGTCTCTCCTCTGGCTCATATCTCTCAGAACCGAAAGAAAGGGGGTCGAGGGGGAACAGGGCGGAATCATACTCGGGCTCGGAGAACTGGTCTTGGCTCTCGCGGGCCAACCTAGATGAATGGGTAGACGTGCCCGAAAGCGGTGCAGCCAGAGGCTGCCTAAGAGAGCGTCTACCCATCATCGTGATCTGACGAGTAAGTGCGGATGAGATCTGGAAAAACTATGATCAAAATGCAAACTCCTCTGTTCACCAACGCAACGCGAGCTGAAGACCGTAAAGGCTCGGTCAAATTATCTTGTCAATTTTTATTAGGTGAACAAGCAATCTATCCGAGCGCTTACGTGACCTGTTGGGATACCCGATGCTACCCCAACCGACTGGCCCGCACGGAAGAGTCGGTAGTCAGCTGGAAATAGCACCGAAGGGCTCTACCTAGGGTGCGGGTCACACTCTCGCGCAATCAAACCAAACAATGAGGGGGTTGCTCTCTCCAAGACAAATTTTTAAGTCGGGCGTCTTTTAGGGTCAAAGTGTTTTAGCAGTCCCAATTTTATGGTTTTTCTTTTTTAATATTTTTCAAAAAACAAAGGCCTAACGAATTTTTTGGTTCTTCTGATTATTTAGTCAAAAACAAGGGGGGAGAAGACGAAAAAGCCGATGCGCGATGAAATCAATGATGCATGCCGAGATAGAAATGCATACCTTTCCTCCAGCACTCTACATGCAAGTGATCCGCGCAGAAATTTAAAGACAGAAAGTAAACTACCCTATATGATGCAGCAGTGAAAACCGAGTCCTAGATGAGCAAGTCTACTCACAGAACCGTCTAACTGGTCACCGACCTCCAAGCCAAAGGTCCGGTCTCGGTCTACCCCTCCTCTGCCCGACACATCGGGGGTAGGAGAAAGCGCTTTGCGGGGCAGACTACGACACGTAGGCTACAAAGGAGATGAGTCAGTTATTTTTATTAATCAATTATTAGTAGGTCCAATTAATCGCACTATAAGAACATGCAGATAATTAGGTGTGGGGATCCTACTAATTACGGCACAAGCAAGCAAAAAATCCTAAGTCTAGGGGCTCGATGAAAAACCGCTGAAAACCGTCAAAGGCAGTAAAAAGAAAACCAAAACCGCGAGAAAAACCGCGAAGAACCTAAGGGTCCCCCGAGCACACCGGTGCTCGGCGAAACAGACCCGCTAAGAGTGCAAGTGTCTCTGAGTCCCTGTATTATTACAATAACAATCAAATAAAATGAAACTAAACTAAACCTCTCCCACTCAACTCTCCTCTCACGCTCTCCTGCGGCTCCGTACAGAAGGGAGCCGCCTCCAAGTTCCTCGGTTTCATCGGCTTCTCGAAATCAGCCGCCTCGGTCCTCGGGCCCTCGCAAGAAAAGAGATAAGTGGTCAGACCAATAATCAAATAACAATAATAATAAAAATAAATGAAAATAAAATGAGGGTATATATGCAAAAATGCAAAATAAAATAAACACTCAAAATCAAACAAAAGCAACAATAAAAGCAAAGAAAAAAAACAAAATAAAACAAAAATAAAATATAAACAAAGAGTCGCGAAAAACCGCGAGCTCTGAAAGAGCTGCGAAAAGTCGCGAAAACAAAAACGAAAATAAAATGAAAACTACTAAGCCGTGCTCCCCGGCAACGGCACCATTCTGATAATCGAGAAATCCCGAGTGACTAAGGTAATCAGGTGTCTAGATGGTCGTTGCGACCTCAATCACTCAAACTCGATCAATCAAGAAAAATAGACCACCAATCGAAAATAAAAATCAAATCAAACACGGTAGCTGTCTCGCTATTAATTTAACCTGGTATAGCGACCAGGGTCGAACACAAGGAGCACGGATTGGCCTCGCGGCCTACGAAGTAGTCAAAAAGAAAAGAAAATGAAACAAAAAGGGTATTTTTGGTGGTTTTTAATTCTTTTTATATTTTTTTGGATTTTTAAGATATTAAGAAAATAAGAAAAGCAAGAAAATAACACACTTCAACAATTTATTAAATGCACTAAAAATCAACCAAAAATTCAAATAAAAATATTTTTGTGTGTTTTATAATTTTTAGTGTTTTACTGAATTTTTGGGATTTTTCTGATGTTTATTTAATTTTCTAAAAATAAAACAAGGACTGGAACTGTAGGTACTGTCCAGCCGAGCTAAAAGACCTAGATAAAATATCTAGAAGCCCCAAATTAGCCGGGAGGTATTTTTCCTGTAAAGAGAAGAAGACAAGAAAAAAATGGGCACCTAATTTATTATTTTTGGGTTTTTAGTCTATTTATTAGAATTGTTATAAGATTTTAAGTATTTTTCAATTTTTAGGAGTTTTAAGTAATGAAAAATAGCCAAAATTGGCTAGAAAATCAAGCAAGCAAAGACAAACAGTAAGTAATTTTTTTGTAATTTTTAAATGAATTTTAGAATTTTTTTATGATTTTTCAAATCAGACAGTGAAGAAAATACGTGTTTTTGAATTTATAAAAATATCAAACAGTGTCTAAAATGTCTCCAAAATTTATAGAAAATTTTACATCATGGCAGGAGCCATGTGTCCAATTTTCATCAAACTTGGAGGTGATTTGCTATTTTATTCAAAAATAGAAAGAGGGTACTGTGCATAGGGACCTAAGTGCAAATACCCGAAGTCCTGAGGGGTCTGGTGCAAAATTCCCAGGAGGTCACGTGCGCCGCACGTGCCTGGGGCACTCAGGGACCCAAATGTAATAAAAATTAAATCTCTGGACTATTTGGTAACAGGTACCAAAAGTCCGAGGGCTTATCGGCAAATAACCCAAAAATATCCGCACATGCTCAATTAAAAGACGCACAGGGGTATAAATGCAATATCTAAAAAGTATTCATTCATTACTTAACATCTCATAACTACAGGGCATATAATGCAAATACACCAGAAAGTCACGTGTCGATGCACGTGTCACATCACATACAGGGGCATAAATGCAAACTAAATAAAGAGTAGGGTCCTCTATGCAAAAGTACCAAAAACTAAACAACTACACTATGTAATTACAGGACTAAATGCGAAATAAAAGAAACAGGAGGGCCTAAGGGTAAATTACCCTTTATTAATGCGGGACGCTGGAGGGATGCCACGTGCGTGATCGGACGGTGGCAGGCAGTGGCTGAATCCTTCGTCTGGATCAACGGCGAGGAGGGTGCCACGTGGAGTGATCGACGGCTGTGGCACACGGGTTCCTCTTCACTAGATGGGCGGTCCAGATCAAGTCTCCTACAGATCGAACGGTGAAGGATCCTCGCAAGCGGATGGCTCTGATCGAATCTGGGCGAGTGGACACGATCAGACGGCGGCTGAGGATGGAGGACGAACAGTTCGCCGGCGAGATTCGCCGGCCTCGTGCGTGCGCTGGGGTCCTCCTGGAAGCACGCTGAAGATCAGAGAAGGAGCGTGGGGTGCTTCCGCGTCAGATGGGGGTATCTGATGACCCAACCGATCCCTGGAGGGCTCCGGCGAGGTCGGCGGAGGTCCGTCTCCTGGCTCGAACAGGAGGACCTCAGATGGTCCTCGGAATACCTGCAAAATAGGTCCAGAAGACTCGCGGGTCGAGGGCAAACTGCCTCGACCCGGTTAGATGGGTGAAGGTGGTCGGTGGTGCGATATGGGCGAGCTCCGGCGAGGGGGGTAGACGGAGGAGCTCGAGCCCCAGCTCCTGTGCAAGCTGGGTTGAATGGGAGTGCGGAGAAGATGCGCGGAAGGAAGGTGAAGATGAAGATGGATTCCGATGATCGAACGAAACGGTGTGGTGGTCGGAATCGGCGAAACACGACGAAGGCGAGATTTGGGGGTAACCTAAAATTAGCGAAAAAGAAAAGACTAAGGGTCTACCTGGGTGGACGATGAGACTATGGACGAGCTGGCGATGCTCTGGGTCGTCGCCTCGAGGAGCGTCTCCCTCCGAGGCTCGAGCTCCGGCTCTGGCGGAGCACGGCGGTGCTACTCGCCGGATAAGTGGAATCTGCTCCCTCTCCTCGCTGCGACACCACGGGGGACGAGCTGTCACTCTCGCCGATGCGATGGAGCTCACTGGGGGGTGGAACGAATGGCCAAAGATGAGAATGGAGGAGGCGGGGCTGGAGCTTTATACGCTGGAGGGTCCGGGAAGACAGGCGCGGGTAGGGCATTCTGGCGCGCGGATCCCGAAGCGGTGGCTCCGGCGAGGGTGTCGGATATGTCATTAACGATTCGGACCCTGGGCTTAGGTGGTAGGGGATCGGGTTTAGACACGAAAAATCCGAGAAGTCGGGTCGGGTGTCATAGCCCATGGCAAGTGGTCCTGGGGGGGGCAGTTGACCGGGCGGTCAACAATCCCCAGGGCCAATGGGTAGCGGCCACAAGGCTGATATTTGGAAGTGAAAATAAGGGTAGAAAATGGACGAATTATGAAAAAGTTAAAACATGAAATATTTTTATTTCCATTTTTCTATTTTTTAGTGATTTTTAATTAATTTTTCAAAATAAAAATAAGGTATGTACATAGTAGGGATATATATAGGTATATATACAATATCTAGGGTTTTTAATTTTGATTTTTAGTTGTTATTTTTATACAATTTCATTTCCATTTTATATTTTATTTATTTATATCATAAAATAAGGAATAAAAAGATATTTTTATTTTATTTTTATTATTTATATACATAGGTGAAATAAATAGGTATGTACATATATATACATGGTATATTTACAATATATTTTTGGATTTTAATTTTGTTCTTTTTATTTTGTTTTTGTTTTAATTTATTTTATTTATTTACACTATATAATATAGAATATTTACAAAACTTTTGGAAATTAATTTTATTTATTTATAAGGCTTAAATAAATATAAAGGTGGGTGGTTTATTCACATGGTGAGTGATGTTTTTATCTTCTTTTTGATTTTTATATTTTTATCTTGATTTTGTATTTAGAAATATTTACAAATATTTACAAGCCAATTTGAGTCTATTTTTGTGAGGAAAATATTTTTATTTATTTACATAAATATTTACACACATGAGCCCCTATCTCCCTCTACTTTAGCTTTTATGCGGTCAGGCCCATGCTGAGCCCTCCCTTGGGTTAGGTTGCTCAATATTTATTCTAAATATTTCCCTCTTTTTCTTTTTAATCTTTATTCTTTTATTTTTGCACAAAAACATGCTAATTATAGGTTTTTACACAATGCATGCTTTTGGTAGTTATTTCTATTTACAACTATATACATGCATTTGCAAAGGTTTTTGTAGCTAAAATATAAGAATAAAGAGTGATGAATAAGTATTCATCACAGCCTCAGCAGTATCACTCCCAGCCCCCTTATCTCTCTCACCATCAACAACAACCTCACTACCAGAGAGGTCACCCGTCAGGTTCTCATGGGCCTGCCTATGAGAACCCCGCCTTAGATGACCTTAACTGCCTCATCTCCGAGCAATAGGCCACTTTTCGACGGGAGATGGATGAGTTCAGATAGGAGATGGGAGAGATTGTGAAGGGGAAGGCCGCCATTCCTGCCCAGATCGAGCCTAACCCGAACAACCTCAAGAGGAAGTTTGAGCAGATAGAGTTCACAGAGATTGCCACTTCTAGTGATTCACTCGGTGATATTTCTGCATATATGTTTGATGCTGATTTTATTACACTTAGGAGTGGTAGGATGCTAGCCGGCAGCGCCTCGTCTGAGCGACGACCCCATGCAGCTTCAGGAGCACCAGACAAGGAGGAGAGCGGTGCTGATGCCGCTCATGAGCATAATGATGACGGTGGTGCTGATGCCACCAAGGATGTTGATCCAGCCGATGGTACTGATACTGTCGCTTCACTAGATAGAGGAGGTGGTACTGATGCCACCATTGTTGCTGAGCCAGAGCGCGGTACTGATGCCACTATTTCAGATGCCGAGTGTGGTGTTGAGGCCACCATTTCCAGTTCTACTCTTGTTGCTTTTCATTCAGTTCATGTATCTCAGGACGATTCTGTGAATAAAGGAAAGGGTTTATCATTTGCGAGTCCATTTGTGTTGATTGATGTTTTATGTATAGATTCTACTTTACCACAACAGCATAGACCTGATCCTAGTCCGTCATCTGAGAAGGATCAGCCGTCCCCTTTCCCCAAGCACTCCGCTTGGCTAAGGGGACCAAAGAAAATCCAAAAAGATCGCACTAGCTAGAGTTCATCCAGCAGACGATGGACAGATTTCACATACAACTGACTCTAAAGGAGGCCTTGGAGAACATCCCTCTCTTCCAGAGGATCCTCAGAGACAGGACTACTATTCACATGAAGAGGAGGAACCACCAGTCAGAGATCCATGTGCTCACTCGTGCTACTTGCTTCGCCATCAAGAACCGTCTGCCAGCCAAGAGGCCAGATGTAGGAGCCCCTTATGTCAGATGCCACATTCATGAGCATAGGTTCGATCAGACTCTATTAGACAACGGTTCTTTGATCAATCTACTTCCGATAGCCTTACTCGACCGATTCGAGTTTGTCCCTCTACGACAGAGCAGGACGGTCCTTCAGTTTGCTGATCGATCTGTCATGAAGCCGAAGGGGTTGCTGAAGGACGTTGTCATTACGATTCAGGGCCTGAAATTCCGTGGACTTCGTTGTGTTGGAAATGGAGATCCCTGAGTCCGTGATCGATACCCCCATCATTTTAGGACGTCCGTTCTTGGCCACAGCCAAGACAGTATCTGACCATAATAGCGGGAAGGTATACTTCCACGCTGAGGGCGAGAGTATACAAATAGAGATGATCGAGGAGACTAGATCCAGAGATTCAGCTTGCTCAGAGCCGCCTTCAGATTCAAAGCAGATGACAGAGGCAGAACGAGACATCCACCAGGACTGTGATTTTGTGATTACAGATGATGAGGCAGTTTGGTCTGATCCAGTTGCACAAGCCATCCTCTCACCTTCAGAGTCTGCTGATGCACATATTCCAGTAGAGGAGAGATTGGAGAGCACATTCCTGGTACATGATACATTTCAGGCAGCAGAGCCGGTTCCCGATAGCAAGGTAGTTTCTTCTTTTGATTCACATTCAGATCCCTTGGAGTAAGACATAGAATGGGTCGATTTTGATGATTTGATACCGTGTCTGACTTCCACAGAGCCAGCAGCTAGGGTAGAGGCTGATTCCATACAGAGCAGAGACACACCAGCCGAGCAGTCTTCACCAGATTCTGATTTTCAGCAAGAGTTCTCATTCTCCCATGCAGATTTGGTCGCATACACTCAGACTTTTCAGAGGCCAGATCCACCAGCACCCAGTTGTCTAGAGCTGAAGCCTTTGTCGTCATCGCTGAAGTATAGGTTCCTTGCGGATGAGCATGAGATGTACCCAGTCATTATCTCAACGGATTTAACTGGAGAGCAAGAATCCCGTCTGATGGGGGTTCTTGAAAAGAACCGCAAGGCGATAGGATGGAGCGTAGCCGATCTCCAGGGGATAAGTCCGGCCATGTGCTCCCACCATATCTATCTCGAAGAGGACGTGAAGCCGTCGCGTGAGTTCTAGCGATGGCTGAACCCGAATCTTCGAGAGGTTGTCATGAAGAAGATCTCGACATGGTGGAGCGCTGATTTTATCTACCCCATCTCCGACTCCAAGTGGGTCAGTCCATTTCATGTGGTACCCAAGAAGACGGGCATCACCACAGTTGTTAGTGAGTCTGGAGAGGAGATCGCTACCTATGTACCCACTTCTTGGAGGGTCTGTGTTGACTACAGACGATTGAACCAGACCACCAAGAAGGATCATTTCACACTGCATTTTATTGATCAGATTATAGAGATACTAGCTGGGAGGAGTCACTACTTCTTTTTGGACGGGTACTCTGGCTACAATCAGGTGGCCATTGCGCTCGAAGACCAGGACAAGGCTACATTCACCTGTCCCTTTGGGACGTATGCTTTCAGACAGATGCCCTTTAGTCTATGTAATGCCCCGGTGACATTCCAAAGGTGCATGTTGTCCATCTTTTCGGACATGGTGGGTGAGTGCTAGGAGGTCTTCATGGACGACTTTTCGGTCTATGGCGATGGGTTTGATGCTTGTCTTGACTGCCTAGATTGCATCCTCCAGCGATGCATTGAGATCCATCTTGTGCTTTCTTGGGAGAAGAGTCACTTCATGGTGATTCAGGGGACGCTGCTTGGCCATATCATCTCCAATAGGGGCATGGAGATTGATCCGACCAAGGTGGATATCATTAGGAAACTCAGTCCACCATCCAATTTGCGACAGTTACGATCTTTTCTGGGGCACGCCGGTTTTTACCGACGATTCATTCATGATTTCAGCAGGATTGCCCGATCGTTGACTGATTTTCTAACGAAAGACATTGAGTTCATTGTCAATGATAAGTGTCTAGCGTCATTTGAGACTCTCAAGAATCTAGTTGTTGAGGCTCCTGTCTTCCAGCTGCCTGATTGGTCTCTCCCATTCGAGATCATGACAGATGCCTCTGATTTTGCCGTAGGGGCCGTGCTGGGACAGAGGAGGGATGGAGTGCCATTTGCCATACACTACGCTAGCCGGACTTTAGATGTCGCTCAATGGAACTACACCATCACCGAAAAGGAGATGCTAGCCGTAGTGTTTGCCCTAGATAAGTTCAGATCATACATCATTGGATCTAAGGTGACCATTCACATTGATCATACTGCCATCAGGTACCTCATGGCAAAAAAGGTTGCCAAAGATAGATTGACCAGATGGATCCTTCTACTCTAGGAGTTTGACATAGAGATTAAGGATAAGCCTGGAGTCAAGAATGTGGTGGCGGATCATCTCTCCCGATTAGAGCATCTTGAGGATTCTGAGCAGATCGAGCCTATTTCAGAGACCTTCCCAGATGAGGCGATCCTTGCTATCGCCTCTCTCCCATGGTACACCAACATTGTGAACTATCTTGTTGCCAAGAAAGTTCCACAAGGTTGGCCCATGTAGCGACCTTCCTCACGAAGGCCAAGTTCTACCATTGGGAGGATCTCATAAGGAGGAGATAGCGTCTGGCGTCGGTGCATTCCTCAGGAGGAGCACCATAGCGTCCTCACTTACTGCCACAAGCTTGAGGCAGGAGGACATCACTCTGGGAGGAAAACAACACAGAAAATGCTCCAATCCAGCCTATGTTGGCCTACCCTCTTCAAGGATTCTGATGAATTCATGAAGAGGTGTACTGATTGTCAGAGGATGGGCACTTGTGGATAGCGTGATATGATGCTGATGCAGCCCATTCACTTCTGTGAGGTTTTTGACGCATGGGGCATTGATTTCATGGGTCCATTCCCTAAGAGTCAGGGATTTGAGTACATTCTGTTGCCCGTGGATTATGTGAGTCGTTGGGTTGAGGCCATCCCCGCCCGAACCGCATATGCTAGGACTGTTTGCAGATTTTTGAGGAAGAATATCATTTCACGGTTCGGGATGCCTAGAGTTTTGATATCTGACGGGGGGTCTCATTTCGTCAACGATAAGGTAAAGGCCCTTGCTAGCGAGTTTATCATAGACCATCGAGTAGCCACACCGTATCATCCTCAGACCAATGGTCTTGCTGAAGTGTCGAACAGGGAGATCAAGACTATTCTACAGAAGGTCGTCTGCCCCGACTGAAAGGATTGTTCACAACTTTTGGACTCGATCTTGTGGGCATATCAAACGTCTCCTTTGGGTACATCTCCCTTTAGTCTCGTTTATGGTAAGCCCTGCCATTTACCTGTTGAGCTGAGACATAGGTCACTTTGGGCAGTTACTGATATACTTTTGGATCCAGTGAGTGTAGAAGATCAGAGGAGGGCAGAGTTGGCATCTCTGGAGGAGCTTAGAGATGTATCCTTTTCGAGCAACCTACAGTATAAGGAGAGAGTGAAGGAGTGGCATGATTCTCATATCAGCCATAAGCAGTTTGAGCCAGGACAGAGAGTATGGTTGTTCGATGCCATGCTTCGATTATTTCCAGGGAAGTTGCAGAGCAAATAGAAGGGACCCTATCTGGTCCGAAAGGTAAATGACAACAGAAGCATCGACATATCTGAGTTGTCATCTGAGTCTACCTTTCGTGTCAACGGGCAGCGGCTCAAATCATATCTAGATCATGAGCCACTGGTCGTTGACGTTGTCCCTATTCATTTTGCGTGAAATGTGGTCTCTTGACTCGCATCTATTGCATCCCATGCCTGATTATCATTGCTCTTCCCACTTGTATAGATCCAGATGTCCATATCACACTATTTTTCAGTCCAACACCCTATTTACATCTTTGATTATGCTATACTTAGGGTGCACTTGACCCTAAGTATAGGGGGTGTCCGACTTTTGATTTCCTTTTGATTCCTTTCTATCTCTGTTTTGCTGTCTATACTTAGGGATATTTTACCCTAAGTATAGGGGAGGTAGACCCTGTACATTCTCCCACTCGGATTTTTCTTTGTGTAAAACCTGCTATACTTAGGATTACTTGATCCTAAGTATATGGGGAAACCCCGAGATCTTTTCATATCTATTCTTTCATTCATCTTTGCAGTATAGCTTTTCTTTTCACTTCCCTATACTAAGCACGAGTTATGTCTTCTTCATCGCTCTTGATTCACTCTGAGGACATCGTTCGAGCTAAGTATAGGGGGTGTTGTATATATTTTATATATACTTTAGCCATAACTCGTACTTTGTGTGAGTGTGTTAATAAATAAAATGGCTAAAATCCTTAAAAATCCATAAAAATTAAAAAATTTTCTTGTAAATAAAATTCTTTATTGCACATACATAGCTATTTATAAAATTATTTGTGTAAAAATGTTTGTAAAAATCTTTTGTGTCTAAAGATTTTGTAAATATTTTGATATCAAAGTTATGTATATGGTACAAAATTTTTGTAAAATGTTTGAAAAACAAAAAGTTTGCAAAAACCCTTTGTAAATGTGTGTAAATATTTTGCAAAACTTTTGCATTCATGCATATATCCATATTTTCAAATTTTCAAAAATTTTGCACATTTTCAAAAATTTTGTTAAAAATTGCATCTTTGTAAATATTTATACAATTTTCCTGAATCATAGTTGACATTTAAACTAGCCTGGAATTAAATTGAAAAATGGAGCTTGTTTAAGATTAATCCACCCAATTCTAAGAGGAACCTTAGAGGGCTTAGGGTTGAGACTTTTCAGGTCCATGGTGTCTTAATTCTTTGAGTTCACTAAGCTATGATCATATGTCATCTTGATGATCCTAAGTAGAACATTTAACAACACACGCATGACTCTCACAGACAATGGCTTTACTTGGACCAGCACTTTACACCTAGGTCTCTACGGATGAGGTGGTGAGGAGGCAGTCTTCTTTGACTTGGAGTAGCATATGAGGGTAGTACTTCTAGGCGGAACCTCTCTTCTTCTTTTAGCGAAGGAAGTGCTTCTCAACTTGGTCTGGTAGCTGTGAGGTCTAAAGACAGGAGTTGTGGGTTGCAATAATGCTTCAAAAGAGGGATAGTCTACTGGATCAAGAGAAAAATTTCCTTATGTATATATGCTGCACCATGTAGATATGTTGTACATGTGCACATAAAAAAATGTGCAAAAAGAAAAACTCTAAAAAATTGGTAGGCCTGATAGAAAATGAAATATAGTCAAATAAAGCAAAGCTTATGTTATCCATGCCCATCTCATGAAACTTGCAGCAGGGAGACTTAGCTAGGATACATGGCTACACTATCCATGGTCCATTCTTCTTCTTCCTCCTCTTCTTGAGCCAGTTGAACTTGAACTTAGAAGGGAATACCCCACTCCTCGAGGAACGAGTTGCCAGACTAGGGTATTAGAGTTACCTTGTTGAGGGGGGTTGTCACTTTGCCATTTCTGAGGTGGGGAGCTATTATCACTTACACAGTACAAGAAAAGATTCATGGTCATCAGAGTTTGTGTATGTAGACTTGTTCTGATCTGGATTGTTGAGGAGTCTTGGCTATAGATTAGTGGAACTTATAGGTTGTTGAGTTTCAAACTTAAGTCCAAATAAGGTTCTGACAAACTAATAATCCAAAGATCTGATTGAGCTCCATACTTCAATTTAATGAAGACAAGTTTAATAATCAACTTTGATTCATCTTACCCTTCTTTTTCTTTTCCTTTCTCTTTTCACTTCTTTTTCAAATAAATGTTTGCTAAGGGACTAGAAAAAGTAAAATATAGGGGGGGTGATGAATACTCACTCATCACTCTTTATTATTTTATTTTAGCTATTTATCTTGGCAAAATACCATGCATATAGTTGTAAATACAATAAGTTACCAATAAGCATGCTTTGTGTAAATATCAATAATTAGCATGTATTTGTGCAAAAAAAAATAAAGAAATAAATAAAAAAAAGAATTATTTAGAATAATTATTGAGTAACCAAATCCCAATAGAGGGCCCAATATGGGTCTGATCGCCAAATAAAATAAGTAGAGAGAGATAGGGCCATTCAACCTTGTAAATATTCCTTCTTTTCGTACATATTTTATTTTCACAAAAATAAAATTAAAAATGGGTTTCTATTATCTTTTATATATTTCTAAAAATAAAATAAAAATCAGAAAAATACAATTAAAATAAAAACAAAATAAATTCTCTCTCCACCGTGTACATACCATGTATATAGGAATAATATACGTATTTATTTCACTCTTGTAAATAATCAATAAAAATAAAATAAAAGTCATTTTATACTCTAAATTTTATGTTGCAAATAAATAAAATATAAAATTAGAGTATTTGTACAAAAATAAGAAAAAAATAATAATATCAAATACATAGGTATATTATACATGTATATAATATAATATAATGTATACCTTAAATCATTTTTCATAAAAATAAATAAAAATCACTAAAAAATAGTTTGGAAATAAATAAGCATTTTTCATTTTGTAAATATTTTAAAATAAAATCATTTTCTATTTTTATTTAATTTACAAATATTTTCTATTTCTCTTTTTTCTGATTGGTCCAGAGGGGTTGTTGACCCCCGGTCACCTCCCCCTCCCGAACCACTCAGCGCTCGGATCCGGTTTTGCGCCCGATTTCTCCCAATTTATTGGAACGGATCTGAGGCTCTTTTGCCCCAATTTCTCCACCTGCCTCTTCTCCATGGATCAACCACTCTCAAAGCACGTGGCCGGAGAGCCGCCGTCTTCGAGCCTCCCCGCCTATCGTAGCGTGGTCGAGGCGACGACCCATCTTGACTTCACCTCCTGGAGCTCAGGATCGATCTTAGACCCTCAGGTATACCTCTAGTCGACCCTAGTTCTGATTATACTCGAATCTTTCATCGGACCTCCGCCGGCTCCGACCTAGTGGTCGGAGCTCCATCAGCCATCCTTCGCCATTCAGATCATTTCCCCTATCCACTGTCATCATCTGTCCGTAGCCTGATCATCCCGATCTTGGCTATCTGAGCCAAGCTTGGGCTAGGTTCCATCCCCTGCCATCGCCGGGACCTTCCTCCGCCCCCCACCGTCGCTTCCCGTTGTTTTTCATCCAATAACCTTGGCCGGAGCATCTCTCCGAGCAGGAGCATTCACCCCGCAGGTCGCGTTGTGCGTGGAAACCCCCAGAGACCCTTCAGCCACCTTCTCTAGAGCCACTCCAGGTCGTAGCCCCCTTCCTGGAGATCTGACCGATGGATTCTCCATCCGCCAATGCCACCCGACGCGGAGGAGCATCGTGAGTCGAGCCCCTCCTTCTGATCGTTCATCAGACGTCCGGAGCGCCACCAGTTCTCCGACGAACTTCGCCAGGGAGGAGTTCATCAAGGATCATCCTCAGCCGTCGGATCTCGCCTCTTCCCTAGTTAGCATCTGGACCGTCCAACGCCTGCTCGTGTCAGGCCGTTAGATCTGATATCTAACGGCCACGTACGCCCCACGTTCGTCATGTTGTAAGAGCCGTTGGGTACGCCAGCCGTCAGCATCATCACCGCATGTCGCCAACCACTCACCACCCGCCACCTGTTACCCACGTGAGCCGCACGCCCAGCCTGGGTAAATTGCTCCCTTTCCCTATAGTTTCTATATGTTTTTATTTAGTCTGTAAAATAAATTAGCATTGTGGACTATTTTGCATATCAGCACCTGCTGTTTTTATTATTTGCATTTTAGTCCTCCTTGTATGGTTGCACGTGCATCGTCACTTGTCTTTCTGGAACAATTGCATGTATGCCCTCGAGTTTAATGAGTGTTATGTTTTGATGATATAGTTTCATTTATTTGCACTTATACCCCTGTGCATGGTTTTTTTGGACATGTACTGGAATTAATGTGAAAGTTGCAGTAGGCCCCTCGGACTTTTCTTGCGTGTTATCATTTGGTCCCTGGAACTTCTTTTTCTTGCATATTAGTCCCTGTGTGCTGTGAGTGTTTGATTGGTTGAAATACATATCAAATTTCGCCTAAATCTCATGAAATTTGGATACGTGGCTCGTGCCACTGTGAAAAAATTTCTATGAATTTTTAGGCCTTTTTCTTTTTCATTTTCTATTTTTAAAAATGTAAAAACCTTTAAATTTGCTTCTGTCTAATTTGAAAAATCAACTAAAAATACCAAAATCCCTCTAAAAAAATCTAAAAAACTATTGTGCGTGTGTTTTATTGTATTTTTTATTCAATGCAATTTTTGTTGCTTTTGGATTTATAAAAACCCTAAAAATTGAAAAACACTAAAAAACTCATAAAATTCATTAAAAATTCAGAAAACATAAAAAATGCAATTTCAGTTCCTTTAGTTAGATTTTTATTTCTACTTTATCATAAAGTTGTTGCTTGAATTTTATATGCTATTTAGATATTTTTAAATAGTCTTTAGATTCTAGCTGCACATTATCTTTGATTTTTGTTCTTGTTTTATTTTTAGAAAATTCATTAAAAATCAGAAAAATCTAAGAAAAATACCAAAATACTTGAAAATTCATAAAACCCAAACATATTTTTATTTTAAATTTCTGACCACTTTTGTTATGTTGAATAATGGTTTGATTGAGTCTTTTTGAGTTCTTTTATACATTTTTATTAATCTTAAAAATCACAAAAAAATTTAAAAATATAAAAATCCACCAAAAATATTTTATTTCTTTTATTTTTTATTGCCGACTACTTCGTAGGTTTTTCCAAATTATGCTCCTTGAGTTCGACCCTGGTAGCTATACCAGGTAAAATAAAATAGCGAGACCACTATTTGTTTGACTTGTTTGATTTATTCGATTTGGTGGTCTTGATTCTTCTTGATTGACTGAGCTTCGCAGTTCGGGTCGCAACGACCCTGATTTATACCTTTACCCGGATCACGAAAGTCTCACTCATCAACAAGTCCTTTTCTATGAAGGAATTGTGATCTACAAATCGACATTTGAATATGATGATTATTTTTGACATAATTAAAGTCAACAATCGGATTATCTTAAGAGAAGTACTTGAGAAAACGCTTCAAAAATTCAACATAAATAAGGCCAGCCAATAAGCACCTCTCATGGAGCACTTCCAGTTAAGCACCAAGCACAATCCACGGGTAGAAAATGAAAAGAAGGATACGGAGGTTACTCATTATGCATTACCCATAGGCAATCATATGTACACTATAATATGTACTAGACCTGATATTGATCATTATGTTAAAGTTCTTCGTAGGTTTATCTCAGATACCAGAAAAAGAGCATTGCAATGTAGTTAAATGATTATTGAGTTATCTCCGTGAAACTAGCAACACACGTATTTATTTTTGGGGTAGAGAAGGCATTTGTTTTGAGCTACATAGAATCTAACGTGTCATGTGATGCTGATGTTAGACTATCTATATGTCCACTTGATGACATATGTAGGTGGTGCTCTTCCATGGCAATTAAGGTTGCAGAAGCATGATATTATTTACTAAAGAAGAAGAGTTCATTGCCCCCATAGAAGCCAATAGAAAACTCTTTTGGATGAAAAGTTTGTACAAGAGTTTAATTTTATTGAAGACAAGTATGCCCTTTATTGTGATAATCAGATCATGATTCACCTTTTCATGGACTCTACTTATTATGAAAAGTCAAGAAAACATCGATGTCAGATATCATTAGACACATGATGTGTTAAGAATCAAAACAACTTTATATGAGTGGGCTGGTTTTGTGTAAGCACCTCATATATTAACTTTGATTATAGTTTGATTTTGGATTGCGATCATACTTGTAATTTATCACGAGGATTTTTAGCTCTCTCAAGCAGGAAGATATACGAATTTTGGGATATCATGCGAAAGAAACGCGCGGTTCCTTTCACCCACTCATCACATGTTTTAAGACAGTTGATACGAATGCATTACATGGAAATTATGTTCTCGCTCTCAAATAGACTTGCTTCGTGAAGAAGATAGGAAAATGCAACAAAAGAGAGTATTTTCAGACAACTTGTGTTGATTAATCAAGTACTCATGGTGATCGATCACACTCGAGAACACAAGTTGATTCCATCGACCATGCAGAAGTATTGATCGATCACGAAAGCATAGAAGTTGCGAGGAAAATGGTTTCTTTATTGGTGTCCAAAGTCCAATTAATTATAGGAGTGATTTTCCTTGATTGCATCCGCATGTGAAGAAAGTTTAGACTCTTCAATGTGAGAAAGCAAACATAACTTCTATTTACTTATAGGGTACACGCGGTAACATCTATAGAATCCAGTCTATAATCAAAGTAGCAATATCATCACACAGTTTTATTTATCACATCCCTACATATATATTGTTTCCCGTGCTAGCTCCCGATAAACGATTACTGTACGTAAAGATCGATCTCTATGATCTCTCCGGCATCGGTCACGTTGTACGTCTTAGCTAGCAAGTAACCATGAGCACCTCGAAAGTATCCGCTCCCTCCCACGACTGGTATCTCCCTCACCTTCAACGTGAAGGAGTACCTCCCGATAATGGTGATCGTGCTCTCCTTGTACACCCCCTCGGTGAATACGAAATTGAACGACACGAACGAGGCCGGATACTCCTGCGACGCGAAGGAGTACAAGCCCTGGCCTCTCCCTACGGGCTTGGAGGCACGGTCGGGCCCCTCAGTGAGCGGATCGTCGGCGACCACCACCACTCCGAAATCTGTGCTTATGTTGACCTTCTTTGGGATCGCCACGGGAACCGCGGTGGGGTTTACGCCTGAGAGGATGTTGTGCAGGTAGAAGTGCAAGTGAGTCTTGTTCAGCGAGCCAAAATCGAAGTGATCATCAGACCTAACGGCATGAAAGGACGTTGCGAATACGAGCAGGATGGAGAGGAGGACCAGTGATGAGGCGGGAGGGGCCATCTTAATTAAGGGAACTAGATTTGTGCTTTGGGATGCTTGGTCAGCTCCTTCGATTTCTCTCCTTCAACTTCCCATACATATATATACACGTCCGTATTTAATTTTTTAATGGAAATGTAGATTTCCTTGGATGTGTATTGGACCTTAATTTCAAAGGCTGAAATTCTCGAATTGGACCTTAATTTCAAAGGCTAAAATTCTCGACAGACGTCATTTTTTGTTGTCTTGTTGGATAAGAATATGGACTTTTAGGGACGCATCAAGTTTTTTAGATTTATACCACAATCCTGAAGTTTTGTTCAATTGCACCGCAATACGTATAATCATGCTATATTTAACACGTATGTCTCTTTCGAGGGTTGCGGTGAAAAATTTCATGGTGTGATTTTATAAGGATCGTGGGATAACTATCAAAGATTACATGGGCTGTGATGTAATTGGAAATTTTAGGGCCTATTTGGTTGCTGGTTGGGTTGGGATACCCATGTGTACCATGTGAATAGTAAACTATGAGGAGGATTGAGAGGGTTGGAAGGAGGGGGTACATCGGTGTACCCCAACCCAACCCAGTTCAACCCAACAACCAAACATGCCCAAACGTACGCGTTTACCGGGTTGACACTTGACAGGGACCCCCTTGTTCAGGTTTCATCCAGAACTGTGAACACTATTTCTTCTGACTTTTTTATAGTTATACCCTCTTAGATTCTGAAATATCAATGTCCCTTGACTGGTTCTAAAATATGACCGCCTCTCTCCTATTTTCTGTAAATTTTTTTATTTTTGCTAAAGACCACCATGTATATCATCTAAGGCCCTGTTCGGTACGTGAATAAGGGGAATGGAATAAGGGGGAATAAGGAAAAGAGGCGATCGCGAGGTGTACGGCTATTCCGCGAGGTTTCTCCCCCGATGGCTATTCGCCCTCCCCCTTATTCCCGTCCTCCCCACGCCCCTCCCGTGCCCGCCCATCCCGCGCCCCTCCCTCCTGCAACATCGTCGACACTTCCCCACCATTGTTTCGGGTCCTCTGGGACCCGCCCTCCTCTGACCAGCTGATGGTAGGTCGCTTTATGGTCGGGTCCTCTGGGAACCTCATCCGTGATCTACGCTCGAGGTATGGCTTTCACTGTTGTTGGGGTGTGACCGATCATCCGCCTGCTTCTTTTGACCATAAATTCAGCCAATGTGGCCTTGATCTCTCTGCGGAAGTCATGTCCATGGAGTCTAGGGTTTCCAATGACTATAAATTGGGTCGGAGGCGGAAGTTGAATGGCTCCTCTGCCGCTACTGCTGTGCAATTTGCACTGGGATTGTGCATTCACATATCTTCTAGCATTTGGTGGATCACCAGGTACATTCCAAACCCCTCCCTCGCCTTGATTGTGCAATGAAGCTGATGGGTTATTACATATCGCCTTGTGTTGCTGAATGATGCTTGATTTGCTATGGGCTTCAAGACTTGCCGGTGGTTTATGATCTCCTATATGCTCGCTGCTTGTCACTGTTGCATGTATCTCCAAAATTGTTGATGTGTTTTTCTTTGATTTTGATCCGAGAGCAACCTATTAGGTGTTCTTGGATCTAAATTTCTTGGCTGAACAACCAAACAGTTGGCCGTGAGGGGTTGGTCTCCTCATTGCTATTGTATGATGGTCTGTGATGTATGACTGGTTATGATGACGGGTTTGGAATACCCATGTCTGGATTTGGTGCTCGAGGATGTTAATTTGTTGCTTGAGAGCTCCTACATGGTGCTCGACGGTGTCCTACCTTGTTTGCTTTACCTCATGGCTGCTCTGTGTTGCTTTAACATAATTGAGGCAAATGTTTTTGTTAATGGGATGAGAGCAACCTATTTGGTGCTCGATGATGTTATTTTGATGCTAGAGAGCACCTATGATGGTGCTCGGTGGAGTCCTATATTGTCTTCTTTACCTGAAGGCTGCTGTGTGTTGCTTAATGATGATGGTTTGATATTTTTTCACTTAACTGATGGCTGATGGTTCATATTGATTACTGACTCCAGTACTTCATTGAGGCTATTTTTTTGTGAGCTCCTATATGGTGCTCGAGGATGTTATTTTGATGGTGGAGGGCACCTTGGTTGGTGCTCGATGGTGTCCTATCTTGTGTGCTTTACCTCATGGCTGTTGTGTATTGCTTTTTGATGAGGGGTTGATGGTTGTTATTGATTCTTGACTCCTTTATTTTGGCCAATTTTATTGGCAAATTGGCTATTGGTTGAGAGCACCTACTTGGTGTTCTAGGATCTCATTACCTGTGTGCTCTACCTCATGGCTGTTGACTGATGCTCTGTGTTGCTGGGTTGATAATGGCTGCGTTGGACTAACTGGTGAAGGTTGCTCCTGAGTCTTGAATACAAAACATCAATGAGGGAAATTTTATTTCTATATTGACTGAGAGCGACCTATTTGGTGCTCGATGATGTTATTATCTTGGTTGGGAGCACTTTTCTGGTGCTCTAGCTGATAATGGCTGCATTGCATTGGAGTCATGGGTGATGGTTGTTACTGATTCTCGATTCCAATACTTGACCGAGGCAAATTTTTTTATTTGTCTGAGAGCAACCTATTTGGTGCTCGATGATGTTATTTTGATGGTAGAGAGCACCTATGATGGTGCTCGGTGGAGTCCTATATTGTCTTCTTTACCTGAAGGCTGTTGTGTGTTGCTTAATGATGATGGCTTGATATTTTTTCACTTAACTGATGGCTGATGGTTCATATTGATTACTGACTCCAGTACCTCATTGAGGCTATTTTTTTTGTTAGCTCCTATTTGGTGATCGAGGATGTTATTTTGATGGTGGAGGGCACCTTGGTTGGTGCTCGATGGTGTCCTATCTTGTGTGCTTTACCTCATGGTTGATGTGTATTGCTTTTTGATGAGGGTTGATGGTTGTTATTGATTCTTGACTCCTTTATTTTGGCTAATTTATTGGCGAATTGGCTGTTGGTTGAGAGCACCTACTTGGTGCTCTAGGATCTCATTACCTGTGTGCTCTACCTCATGGCTGTTGACTGATGCTCTGTGTTGCTGGGTTGATAATGGCTGCGTTGGACTAATGGGTGAAGGCTGTTCTTGAGTCTTGAATACAATACATCAATGAGGCAAAGTTTATTTCTAAATTGGCTGAGAGCGACCTATTTGGTGCTCGATGATGTTATTATCTTGGTTGGGAGCACTTTTTTGGTGCTCTAGCTGATAATGATTGCATTGCATTGGAGTCATGGGTGATGGTTGTTTCTGATTCTCGATTCCAATACTTGACCGAGGCAATTTTTTTATTTGGCTGAGAGCAACCTATTTGCTGCTCGATGGTGTTATTTTGTTTGTTGAGAACACCTAAATGGTGCTCTAGAATGTGATTACCTGTATGGTTTATCTCACGGCTGTTGACTGATGCGCTTTGAGGCTGGGCTGATAAAGGCTGCATTGCATTGGAGTCATGGGTGACGTTTGTTACTGATTCTCGATTCAAATATTTGACCGAGGCAAAATTTTTTTATTTTGCTGAGAGCAACCTATTTGCTGCTCGATGATGTTATTTTGTTGGTTGAGAACACCTCAATGGTGCTCTAGGATGTGATTACCTGTCTGGTTTATCTCATGGCTATTGACTGATGCGCTTTGAGGCTGGGCTGATAATGGCTGCATTGCATTGGAGTCATGGATGATGAATGATACTCATTCTTGATTAGAATTCATCATTGACGTAATTTTATTCTGTGAATAGGCTGAGAGCAACTTATTTGGTGCTTGATGATGTTTTTTTAGGTTGAGAGCACCTTCCTTGGTGCTCTAGGATGACATTACCTATGTGATTTACCTCATGGATGTTTACTGATGCTCTGTGATGCTGGGTTGCTAGTGGCTGCACTGATATGGACTCATGGGTGATAATTGTTACTGATTCTTCATTCCAGTTCTTCACTGACGCAAATTTATTCATTGAAATGGCTGAGAGCAACCTAATTGGTGCTCGATGATGTTATTTGGTTGGTTGAGAGCACCTTCCTTGGTGCTCTAGGATGACATTACTTGTGTGCTTTACCTCATGGATGTTTACTGATGCTGGGTTGCTAGTGGCTGCACTGATATGGACTCATGGTTGATAATTGTTACTGATTCTTCATTCCAGTTCTTCACTGACGTAAATTTATTCATTGAAATGGTTGAGAGCAACCTATTTGGTGCTCGATGATGTTATTTGGTTGGTTGAGAGCACCTTCCTTGGTGCTCTAGGATGATATTACATGTGTGCTTTACCTCATGGATGTTTACTGATGCTCTGTGATGCTGTGTGCTTTACCTTCTGACTCCATTAAATCAACGAGTCATAAATATTTTCTGAATTAGCTGAGAACAACCTATTTGGTTCTCGATGATGTTATTTTGTTGGTTGAGAGCCCCTTCTTTGGTGGTCGATGGCTGATGGTTCTTATTGATTCTTGACTCTATTTAATCATTGGGTCAAATTTATTTTGTGAAATGACTGAGAGCTACCTATTTGGTGCTCGAGGATGTTATTCTGCTGGTAGAGAGCACCTTCGTTGGTTTTCCATATATCTTCATTGCTTTGCCGCATGGCTGCTGTTTTGGTCTACGATGACTGGTAGATTTTGTTTTTACATAACTGAAGGCCGATGGTTGTTACTGATTCTTCACTCCTTTATTTTGGGTAATTATTTGGTGAATTGGATGAGAGCAACCTATTTGGGTTGATAATGCCTGCAGTGGTTGGTGCTCATTGCAGTTGACATCTTCTGACTTATACTACAGGATGTTCACTGCCGGTGCGGGATCATATGGGGTTCACATTAGGGAAGATTATTCCTCAGTCCATCGCCTGAAGTGGATACCCGCTATGGATGAATGTCTTCTTCAATTGTTCAAATATCACTTTGACGTTGGCGACTGTGTTGGAGGATCTTTCACATCACCAGCCTGGCACGGTATAATTGAGAAGTTTAACATGCACACTGGGAAAAACTGGGATAAGGCGAAGCTCCACAATCGATAGAAAACCATCAAGAAGGATTACACTGCATTCGTTTACCTCATGGCGAAGAGCGGTTGGGGATGGGACCCACTGAGTTGTACCGTGGTCACACCTGATGAGGAGGCATGGCTCACGGTGAGTAACTACATGTGCACGTACTTTAAAGCCGCATAAATTTCAATACACTCTCATCATTTTATATTGCACTCAGATTGACAAGGCGTACAAGCCATATCGGAGGAAGTCTTTCCCCCACTTCGGGCTCGTTGAAGCAATGATCGGAGACTACACCGCGAAGGGTAAATTTGCCTTCTCTTCACAGACAACACCCCCTGGTTCGTTTGCTGCATTTTTTGAGGGTGATGCTGGTATGCAACAAGCTTTCGAGGACGATCTCAAAGGGGACACCGAAGCCCCTGAGGTCCTGGAACAAGGAGAAGGTGCTGGCCCAAGTACGCAATAAAGTCGGAGGAGAAGACGCTGGGATTCAGGCGCACATGCAACAAGCACGAAGCGTTCACGCAGTGACGGTGCCCCCTTACCCTCACAACTGTTGGGAGAGGACGTCCTCCGTTTGATGACATAAATGTTGGATCTGCAAAGGGAGCAGATCCAAGCGTGGACTCCTAAAGATCCACACCAGGGGGTGGAGGAGCTTCTGGATGAGCTTGAGGCACTAGTTCCTGGCCTACCTGCCGAGGCCCAAATTCATCTTGCCCACAGCCTTCGGGACTCATACGAACGTATTATATTCAACCGGGCCAAGTCTGTGCCCGTGAAGTTGGCTGCGTGGGTAAGCCTCCAGATGGGCAAGGATTAGTTGCTGAACACCTCGTCTGTTTGAGTAGTTGGAATGGTAGCTTTAGATGTCTGTTGGTCTTTTTTTTTAGTTCATGAGCACCTTTTCTTTTTTTAGTTGTCTTCTTGGTCTGTCGAACAATAATTCCTCTCTTAACTTTAGATGGCATGTAATAAGTAACTAGCTTGATGGACTTTTCTCGCTTGCATTAGGATAACTTGATAGCTTCCGTACATGTATTCTACATTAATTCCCTGTTGTGAATGTTGGTGGTCTTGTATGATTGAGACTCAATATGGAAATGTAGGTACTCTACAGGTCCGATGGAGGGAATGGCGGCAATAACCGTAATGAGATATAATTTGGTCATGTTGAATATGACATACCTGCGTGCAGTCCTAGAGGATGACAAGGAGAACCAGATCGATGGAGCTGGTTACATCCTTAGACTGCCACAACACACGTCAGTGCGTACAGGTCATGTATGGATTCGGGAGATGCTAAATGGACACGTTGCCCGATCATATTCTATTTTCCGAATGTACCCTGATACCATTCTACGTTTATGCACCTTATTAAAGGATCGAGCTAGCCTAAAGGATTCGAGGCACCTCAAGGCATAGGAATCCCTCTGCATTTTCTTGTATTATCTCGGCCACAATGCGAAGAACCGTGTGCTTTCTGAACATTTCCAACACTCTGGTGATACAATTTCCAATCACCTCAACGACATTCTCATATGCATCGTCTCCCTCAGAGATCAGTTCATCCGATTCACAGCTGGTGACTGTCCGACACCAGATGTTATTCTGAACAATAGGAACTGTTATCCTTATTTCAAGGTACTCCTGCATGATGGATTTTGAATGCAACAGATTTATATAAGAATATGTGTTTAAATTAACCATTTTGCAGGATGTCATCGGTGCAATCGATGGCACGCTTATCCCGGCAAATGTCCGTGCGAATGTCGCTCCAAAGTTTCGGAGCAGGCACCAAACCCTAGCACGGAATGTCATGGCGTGCGTGGACTTCAGTTACAGATTTATATATGTCACCGCCGGATGGGAGGGGTCAGCCGCTGATATGAAGGTGCTTAGGTGGGCTTTAGACGAGGGAGGCTTTCATGTACCTCCGGGAAGGAATTTCCTGCTCGACTGTGGATATGCAAACACGGAGAGCTTCCTCACCCCATACCGTGGAGTTATTGCACAGCTACCCCAGTTTAGGGCTCGAAGGGGACACGGATATCACCATCCTGAGGAGTTGTACAATCACAAGCACTCACAGCTCCGGTCCTACGTCGAACAAACATTTATGATCATGAAGGCCCGCTTCAAGGCAATAACTGAGCAACCGTTCTACAGTTTCGAGAAGCAAGTTTTGGTTGTCATGGCATGTTGCATCATCAACAACTTCATCTGTGAAGTCCAGGGCGAGGATCATATATCCAGTGCATTTACTCTTGAATCAACACAAAGTGGATCGTCTGTAGAGCCCAGTCCCAATGACGAAGAATTTGATAACACTGCCGCAGGTAGCGACGTCAGGGTTTCAGAACAGGAGATCCGAGCTGGAGAGTTGTTACGTGATGCTTTGGCAACGGCCATGTGGGAGAATGCGCAGCATTGATTTTGTTTTAATTACGTGTATCTTTTGTTACCATTGTGCCGCCTCCACCGACTATTTCGTACTACGTTCATGTAATCTCTACATTGCATCGTGCAGTACTGTACACCGAACGCCTTCGATGGATTCCTATCATGATTTCTTACCCACGTACATCTTAAACTTTATGCAATGTCCCTACGATGATTCCACCGTTATAAATTAAGATTTAATGATGCGGTGTCGATCATGGTTGAGCAGCCACAGTAGTGGCGTGGCTTAATCGACGTCACTGTCATTGTTATTTTCGATGTGGAAATTCAAATCTGAGGGAAATCAAATATATAATGTCTTTATTATTTTCTGCTGTTGTAGTTTTCATATTTTCAGGTCTATTTCCTTATTCCTTATTTCAACACATATCAGGTATATTTCCATATCGTCGCTCGGTTATTGACAAGTATATGCCACCTATAGTGAGACATTATATCACACCACTTCAAATAACAACCAACAGCTTTACCTAACTTTCAAACCTTATTCCTTATCCCCCAAAACCCAGCCGAACAGAGAATAACCCTTATTCCAGCTTATTCTCCTTATTCCTATACTTCAGTCGAACGGAGAATAGACCCTTATTCCCCTTATTCTCCATCCTTATTCCTGCTTATTCTCCTACCGAACGGGCCCTAAGGATGAAAAGGAATGCGAATATATTCGCATCCAATCCGCTATCGTATTCGTTTTATACATATTTTGACATTCGTATTCGTATTCGTTTAAAATGGATGTGGATATGGATATCACTTTGACATTCGCTAATATTCGCATTCGTATTCGTATATTCATTTTCGTACATAAGTATAATAATAGTTTTATTTATAATTGTGCATAACAATATTTTATGATTGCATTCACCATTGTTGATATAATTGTTATGAAATTATTATATTTGGTATACTCATTTTACGTGTAAACTATCCTAAACATGTATATTTTAGCTAATCTATTAGAAATTTATGTTATTATTCGTATCCGATTCGTATCCGTTTTACATTCGTATTCGTTTTTAAGGATATGATAACACATTTTTTACATCCATCAATATTCGTATCCGTATTCGTATTCATATTTTAAAATAGATAAGGATACGCAGTGCCGTCCCTGACATTTCATGGGCCCTAGGCAAAAGAGAAGAAAAGGGCCCCTATAAAAATAATTTATTTTTTAAATTTATAAATTTCTTATAAATAAAGTTCTTTAAATTTTAAAAAGAACTATATATGTTTATGATCAACGAGCATCAAACAATAAGTAATGAATTAAAAATATTAAAAAAATAATTTCTACAATCGAAATAGATATCTATGGATATAATGCAACTCAAGGAACGTAAGTACAAACAAAAGCTAATGAGAAATAGCTAGCAAAAAATGTACGGCATTATTTTTTAAGTTAGGATTTTTTAGAATGTTCAAGCACAGAAGCACATATATCTATTGACTACAATAACAAAAATATTTAAAAATTAAGAGGTTCATCTCTTAATGTCTATTTTTCATATCATATGAGTTGAAAAAAATATAGTTAGAGAATAATAATATTCAAGCAAGAAGCACTAAACAACTAATACAATAAAAATAAACATGATTTCAACAGACAATAAAATAATAGTTATGGAAAAATAATCAAGTCATCAGTTTTTTATTTGACAATGCGAATCCAAAAAATAATCGTGATTTGTGGATCTAAAGAAAAAATTACAATGCACAAATATAAAAAATATCATTAACTGAGACCGTGATTTGCGGGTGCTCAACAACAACAAGTCATAAATTGAAAGCAAGACAAATTGCAGCAGTGGCAGAAATCGCAAATCACAAGATGAGGAGGTCATATTTGTCTCCAAAGGACACATTTAAGTTCAATACGGGGTCTAAACTTTTAAGATATTAAGTTCAATACGGCCATGGTCTCTGCAAAGGCAAAAGATCCAAGCTCAGGTGCCGAAATGTAATCTGTCTGCTGCTCTATCTGATCGGGCACCTCGGGACTGTCAGAAGAAAGGTGGTCGGGGGGGGGGGGGGGGGGGGAACAGGTTGGAAGCGAACTCGGGTTCGGAGAGCGGGTCTCGGTTCTCAGGAACTGACCTAGATGAACGGGCTGGAGTGCTCGTAAGCGGTGCAGCCAGAGGCTTCCTAAGGGACCTCCGACCCATCATCGTGATCTGGCGAGTCGGGCAGATGGGATCTGAAAAGCAAACAGGATGAAGCAGACAAACCCCAATTTCACCAACGCGATGCGAGCTGATGACCGTAAGAGTTCGGTCTTTTATCTTGTCTTTTTTATTTTGGTGATAATACAGTCTAACATAGCGATTAAGCGAGCTGTTGGGAATCCAACGCCCCCAGGAGACTGTCCCGATCCTGAACTAGATCTTTCCCAGCCAGTACATGCCGTGGACCGTTTACCGGCTACCCGATCGGCTTGCTCTGGTAAGGATATCGCGACCCTCTTTACCAGAAACCGGAGCGATCCTCACTGGAGAACGACTAGCCCAGAAGCAGTGTTCTGAAGAAGGGTCGGATATGTCTCTACCTAGTGCGCGGGTCACTCTCTCGCCCAATCAAACCATACAAAGTGGAAGTTGCTGTCCCAATGCAAATTTTTTGGTGAAGTGATTTTTAGGTCCAATTTGCTTTAACAGTCCCAAATTTTATGATTTTTCTTTTTTAAGTATTTTTTCAAGCAAACAAACGTCTAACGAATTTTTCGGGTTCTCCTGATTTTATTTGAGTCCAAAAATAGGGGAGAAGACGAAAATTCCGATGCGCGACGAAATCAATGATGCATGCAGAGTAAGAGATTCGTACCTGACTCCAACAGTCTACATGCAGAGTGATCCGTGCATAAAAATAAATACAGAAAGTAAACTACCTTATGATGCACGAGGAAAACGGCCTTAAACGAAGCAATTTCCATATGGGGAGAACAATAGCTAACAGGTCAATGAGAGGGGTCGGGGTCCGGTCTCTGATGCCGATCGGTGTCCGTGATGAATCCACATTTCATCATCTTTATTCTATCATTTGGCCTCAAAAACCCTAGCAAATGCGTGTAAATACCCTTAATTCCAGCATCTTAGCATTCATGCATGTACATATAAATAGTGTATAAAATGTTGTAATTAAAGCCAAAATTATAGAATAAATAAAAGAAAAGAAAAATAATAAAATATTGTAGGTATCTCGATGAATAGGTCGACAAGGAACAAAGTAGGGGGAGATAAGGGCCATAATACCAAGAAAATTCCTTTCTTTTTATTCATTCTTTATTCATTTTGGGACCTATTTCTGGTTCCACTTTTTATGCCTCAATAAAGAAACTTTGTACATGAAAATTGTTGATAATTAAATATATAAAAATACAAAATTGATTTCACTCAAAAATAATGTACAGATAAAAAGTTATGGTCTGACTAAAAATCTACAATCCCAACTTCCCAGACCTGTATCTCACAAATGAAAACTCCAAATGCATCAAACTCACCTTTAATTGTATATAGTGTAAAATAAGCTATTTAATGGTGGTTTTGCATTTGGCGGAGCTACGGTTTGAAAGTTGAGTTTTGGACCCTTGTAGTATACTTGCACAGATTAAAATATTCATTTTATTATTTATTAATTATTTTTATAATTTTATATTTTTATAATTTTGTAAATATTACTTATAATATATATGTGTATTAAAATCAGAATAAAAATGTAAAAGAAAAACAAAATAAAATACTTGTATATTCTACATAGGTAAAATACCTATAAACATACCTGTATAATACATACTTATATTTTATTAAATGTACAAAACACATCAGAAAAATAAAATAAAAATATTTTTAAGTGTATAAAAATACTTTACAAATATATAAAATAATAAAAATAAATAAATAAATTAAATTCACAAAATAAAAATTAATTAATAAAATATATAGGTAATTTTCTATCGGTCTAAAAAGGCAACTTGTAAAATTATACCTCATAAAAACAATTAAAAATCACTATAAAATACTTCATAAAAAATTAAACAATTTTTATTCTATAATTAAAAATCAATAAGCTCATTTACTATTTTTAAATGAATTATTAAAGAGTTTTTGCAGGATTTTTCCTGGTTGGTCCACGTGGACCAACCAGGTGGCTCTGACCGTTGACCATAGGTCAACTGTCTGAGCCAGCTCCTGTTCACGTCAGAAGTGGTTTTTGTCCTATCTTCTTGGATTTTTGGAGGTCGTTCCTTTCACCCTTCCACGATGATTCCTTCACGACTTTTGTAGCCCTACAATCGATGATACACGCCCATGTATCTCCTCGGGCCGTGGATCAACGATTTTACCGCTACGTCTCAATCTTCACGCCCATTCGTCAACACCTCAAAACCACCCCCCAGTCTTCCCTTTGATTTTCGAACCCCATTTTCGTCTCGATTGTTCCCCCTTTAGCTCACGTTTGAGACCTGGAAGTGACAGCTCTAGTGTCAGCTCTTCAAGGAGGCGAAGCGTTGCGGACTTGGGCGAGTTCCACACCTCCGGCGAGCCTCACCGTTGAGGTACCTTCGACCTCATGCCTAGCCCTTTGAGGTGCTTGTTTTCTCTTCGTTTCATACCTCTTTTATTCTCTGCATTCGTAGGAACCCCTAGCCACTTTATCCCCGCATTTTATCGATCAAATCATACCATCAAAACCCTTGCCGGAGCGCACCTCCGGCCACGTCGTTCATGCCATCCCCGTCACTTTCGCACCATCGCGGGGTCGGGGCAATTTGCCCCCGATGCCTTCACTCTTCTGCTGCAGGTCTTGCGCCTCAACTCGCGCCTGGGGCTCATTTTGGAGGAGGCGAGAGGTTCTTGGAGCTACTTTGCTCCGACGACCTCGCGCGAGCCCTCTGGCCACCGCCAGATATTTCTGGAGTCACCAGCACGTCGAGGATCGCCGCAGGAGCGCTGGACACCATTTTGGAGCACAAAGGAGCGGCGGAGGAGGGAGATCGGCGCCTGGGAACCTTGCTTCCTCGCTGGTTCTTCCCAGTTCATCGAAGGAGCCTCGCAGCCGTTGGATCTCGAGGGTGTCCCAGAAGCAGTAGTTGTCGTCGGATCTCGCAGTACCAGGGCCGCCCGATCTTCATCGTCGATCTAATCGTGGCCGTTGGGCCGAACCGTCATCGCGGCACAGGGCGTCGACACGTGGCATAAGTGGAAAGTCGTCAACCGTGCGATCGCCCCCAGCTGAGGGTATTTTGCATGATCTCCCCCAGCAAATTTTGTATTTAACAAACAATATTTAAACCTCCGTTGACTGTTTAAAAACTTCGTCTTATTTGCATTAAGCTCCCTGAAGTTTTTGGGTATTACATTTTGGTCCTCACCGAGCGCACGTGCTAGGCACGTGCGTCTTTGACATTTTGCAGTAGTTCCCCTGTACCTCTTACTATTTATGTTTAGTGCATAAAGTTTTTATTCCAGTTTTATGTTTTGTGGATATTTGCAAGCAAGCCCTCGGACATTTTGCATATTACATATTTGCCCCTGCCAGGTGCGCGTGCGTAAGCACGTGCAGTTGGGTTATTTACAGGCACACCCTTGCGGGTCTTGGTATTGTGTTTTGGTCCACAAACTTTTAATCACAATTATATATTTCTGGGATTTTTGCACATAAGCCCCCGAACTTTGCCATATTTCCAGAAATACCCCTGCTAGGCCTTGTATTTTTGTGTGTTTTCCCTATTTATTTAGTGCATCATTTTAACTCGAAAAATTCCCAAAAAAATAACATAAGCTCCTATGTGCTTGCTCATTCATGCTATATTTGGCATTGCATTTTGTTGCATTTTAATATTTACTAAAAATAAAAAACATGCATTTTCAGTACTGTCTATCTTAGAAAACCCATAAAAATTAGCAAAACTTCTTGAAAAATTCCAAAAAAATTACCTAAGGTCTATTTTAGTGTCTTTTAGTGTAAATCCAAAAATCATTAAAAATTTAAAACAAAAACCTTAAAAATTAGAAAACACTTAAAAACTTCATAAAAATCTAAAAAATCCTATAAAAATCCTAAAAATATAAACTCAGGTTCTGTAGTTTCTCTATTTTATTATCTTTTATTTAAAATTAATTTGGGAAAATTTTGTTACTATTTGCTATTTTTCATCCCCATTTTAATTTCGGCCAATAGCTTATTCACTGTTTTCTTGTATTTTTTATTTTAAAAATACCAAAAACATTCAGAAAAATTGCCAAAAATCACAAAAACATTATAAAATTATAAAAAGACCAAAAACATTTTATTTTCTTATTTTTGAGCATTTTCCTTATTTTTATAAATCCCTTATTGCCTCTTTTCTTATATTATATATATCTTCTATTATTGAAAAAGAAAAAATATATAAAATATAAAAAGAAAATGTTAAAATCAGAAAATTAAAAATCAAAATATAAAATTAAAAAAATTGAAAAAAATGAAAATTAAAAACCCACAAAAACATTTGCATATTGTAGACTCTTAATCACATCACATCTTTGCATTTGCTTGATCTATCCTGTGTGCTCCCTGTTTTGGACACTCTACATACTTTCATTATACACCTATTTGTAGAGTTAAAATAAATTTGACTCCACATTTATTCTTCATTGCTTGATTTATTATTGTGAGTTCATTGTTGATTAATTAGGGATTTTGAAGTGGTCAAGATATCGACTGTTGATTCGCCTTGTGAATCAATACGACTGCCCGAATTTCCTAGTTATCAGTCCGCCACAACGGATCCTGCTAGTGCTATATATGACCTCTAGCGGCACATGACCCCTCGAGTGACCAGGTTAGCTTTTTCTTTATTGATTATTAATCAGGTCCAATTAGACGGTCTGTGGGAATAGGCACTCTAATTAGGCTGGGGGCCTACCTAGTTACGGTGCAAGCATAGAAAATCCTACGACTAAGGCTAAATCCACGTAAATTAGATAAGAAGCAAAAAGCGAAATATCAAAACCGACGAAAACATGGTGAGGTCCCCCGAGCACACCGGTGCTCGGCGAAACAGACCCCGCAATCACAAGTCTGAACGTCTTTGAGAGTCTGTCCCTGTATTATTACAATAAAATGTCCTGACTGAGTCTGTCCGTGTATTATTACAATAAAATGGTCTGACTGAAAATAAACTAACTATCCTAAGCTAATCCTCTCCTCTCTCCTGCTCAACTCCTTGCTCTCTCTTACGGCTCCGTACAGAAGGGAGCCACCTCCGGCTTCCGTGGTTGCTTCGGCTTTCCGAAGAAAGTTGTCTCGGTCCTCAGGCCCTTGCAAGAAATCAAAGAGAAGAATGTCAGAAACAATTATTATAATAATAAAAGGAAAGCAATAAACTAAAAGAAAATATATGTAAAAAATGGAAAATAAAGCAAACAAAATAAAAACACACAAAAACAAAATAAAACAAAAGAAAATAAAAGGAAAACAAAAGAAAATGAAAAGTCCATGAAAAGTCATGAAAGAAAGAAAAGCCATGGAAAAGCCGCGAAACTGAAAACCAAACAAAAATGAAAATAAAAGACTAATAAGTCGTTCTCCCTAGCAATGGCACCATTCTGATGAGCCGAAAATCCGAGTGGCTAAGGGAGATAGGTATCAAGGGTCGCTGCGACCTCAACCCCTCGAGTCGGACTCAACAAGAAAAGAAGACCACCAAATCAATAAATCAGTCAATAAAGCCAAATAGCGGTCTCGCTGTTTTATTTAACATGGTATAGCGACCAGGGTCGAACTCAAGGATCACGAGTTGGCCACATGGCCTACGAAGTAGTCAAAAAAGAAATAAAAAAAGAAAAATATATTTGGTGGATTTTATAAATTTTTAAATTTTTACGATTTTTAATTATGAAGAAAATATAAAAGGAAGACAAAAGCACACAAACAATAATTTATTAAACACTCCAAAACAACTCAGAAAATACAAATAAAATTATTTTTGTGTTTTTATATTTTTAAGTTTTTTTGGTAATTTTTTAGAATTTTATAATTTTTTGTTGATTTTATAAAAATCTAAAAATGTAAAAACAAAGAACTAATGTGCAACCAGATTTGAAAGGATAATTAAAAATATATAATTAGCCACTAAAAATCTGGATTTTTATGAAAACTAGAAATAAAAACTAAGCTACAGAAATACAAATTGCCATTTTTTGAATTTTTTAGAATTTTTATTAATTTTTATAAGGTTTTTAGGTTTTTTTAGTTTTTATGTGTTTTATAAATTAAAATTAAACCAAATTTGGACTGAAGCTAAAAGACAGTAAAAGAAACAATTCCTAATTATTTGTAATTTTTGGAGGGGTTTTTATATTTTAAATTGCTTTTATAAACCAAATAGTAACAAAATAGGGGTTTTTTTATTTTTTTTTAAATATCAAAATGACTCAAAAATGTCCCACAAAATTAGTGAAATTTTTACATAGTGGCAGGGGCCATGTGTCCAAATGTCACTAAATTTGGATTTGATTTGCTACTTTATTCAACCAATATAAAAGCTACAACCCACAAGGACTTAAAGACAAGAAAAACTAAGTTTCAGGGCTGAAATAAAACACGTGCAGGAACTATAAGGGCATCAGTGTAAAATTCACATAAATTTCCACACATGTTTAAATACAGTCCGCACAAGGGCATTTCTGTAATATTCAAAACATAAAGTTCAATCAACAATAGTCAGAAAACCCAAGCCCTAAACTTGCAAATAACCCAAACCTCACGGAACGAAGCACGCGAATCCACACAGTAAGGAGTAAAGTACAATATCTGAAAGCTACATGTCCTACTATGTAAATGTTCCAAGTGTGCTACTTTATTTAATAGACTAAACAAAAACTAAAATAAATTACAGGGGGTTCGGGCACAAATTACCCAGCCAAAGCGCGTGCGGGTCACGTGGGGGTGCCGTATCAGACAGTGAGTGTCGGCTCGTGTACGGCTCTGATGACGCCTCCTGGAAGATCCAACGGTAATGGCACGAGGGTGATCGTGGGGTGCACATGGCCGTTAGATCATGGATCTAACGGTCTGACACTGGCAGACGACGAACAACTCTGATGAAATCTGGACGTGAGGCACGATCCGACGGTGAATAAGGTGTCTGGAAGAACACCTCATGGATGGACTTCGCCGGCGAGCTGGAGCGGCTGTGCGTGTCTGATGGATGATCGGTAACAGGGCTTCGACGCGCCTCGTCGCTCCACGTCTAGTGGTGGTGGCCGATGAAGCTTCGAACGGTCAGATCCTCCGGCGAGGGAGGAGGGACCTGGGTTACTCCTGCGAGGGGTGGACAATGCGACTGAGGGAGGTATCTCATGCTTATTCACCTGCAGAAGAAAGTTCGTGCTCGGAGGAAGTCTCCGGCATGGGTTATTGAACCAACAGTAAAGGGAAGCGGGGTGGTTTGGCGAAGGGGGGTCCCGGCGGATGCGGTGGAAGGGACCAAACTCGATCTTGGCCCGGATAGCCAAGATCGAGGTGATCAGATCGTGGAAGGAGGGTGACGATGAATTGGGAAGTCGATCTGTGCGGATGGGATGGGGTGACGGGGCTCCGGCCACTAGGCGGAGCTGGCGGAGCAAGGTGGGAACGATCGAATCTAAATGACGAACTAGAAGTTAAGGGAAGTACCTGATGGTCGGACGTGTCTAGGCTAGAGCTGCTACATCTCCTGGGATCCTCGCCTCAATGGAGCGACGCCTCCAGAGGCTCGAGCTCGCCGATGGGCAGAGCACGACAGCGATGACCACCGGACCAGGGGCTAGAGCGCCTCTTTCCTCACTGCGACACCTCCTACGGCTTGCTGTCACTCAAGGCAAGAAGGTTGAGGTCATGGGAGTCTTAGACGGTGGCCGAAGGTGGTGGAAAAAGCAGCTGGATGCTAGGCTATATAGGAGTGGAGGTCCGGGAAGATGGAAGTCGGGCACGCATAGCGAGGCTCAGATCTCTAAGATGATTCCCGAGCGTGAATCTTGGATGTGAGAGCTGCAAATGGAGCCCCGGGTTTAAGGAAATGGTTGGCGGACCGATCCGGGAAAATCAGAGAATGTCGGGTCGAAGACTGGGTCCGTGAGGAGGTGGTCCTGGGGGGAGAGTTGACCGGGGGTCAACAATCCCCCGTAGACCAATGGGAAAATTCCATTGGAAAAAGATTAAAAATTCCTTTTAAAATAGAAAAAGAATTTATTTCAAAATATTTACAAAATAAAAAAATGTTTTATTATTTACAAAGTATTTTTTAGTGATTTTTATTTATTTTTTTGAAAAATAAATTATGTATTTACAATATATTATATTATATACAGGTATATGTACCTATGTATTTTTTTATTTTTAATTATTTTATTTATGTATAATTATTCCAATTTTATACTTTATTTATTTACATCATAAAATTTAGAATATAAAAATATTTTTATTTCATTTTTATTAATTATTTACAAGGGTGAAATAAACAGGTCTTTTGTTTTATATACATGGTCTATGTACACTGAAGAGAGAAAAATTATTTATTTTTATTTTCCTTTTATTTTTCCCAATTTTATTTTATTTTTATAAATATATACAAAATATGGGGAACACATAAATATTTTTATTTTTAGAAAATAAAATATTTACACTAAGAGGGGTATTTGTACAAGGCTGAGTCACCCTATCTACTTATTTTATTTTGCGGTCAGACCCTGTTGAGCCTTCCCTTAGGTTCAGGTCACTCAATATTTATTCTAAATATTTCCCCCTTTTTCTTTATTTCTTTATTCTTTTATTTTTGCACAAAAACATGCTAATTATTAATATTTACACAATGTATGCTATTTGACAACTTATTCTATTTGCAAACATATACATGGTGTTTTGCAAAGGTTTTTAGCTAAAATAAAAGAATAAAGAGTGATGAATGAGGATTCATCACCAGCCCAATTTTTATCTTTTGTCTATTTATAACATAATTTTTAGAGTATAAAATAATTTTTATTTCATTTTTGTTATTTATTTACTGGTATCTATAAAATAGAGAGTGAAGGATATATACATGTATTTTGTACAAGTGGGAGAAGATTTTTTTATAATTTTTATTTTATTTTTATGATTTTTGTTTTATTTTTAGGACTATATATAAGGAGGTAAAAAGAACATTTTATTTTTATTTTGTCAAAAATAGTTATTCATAGATATAAATGATATATACAATATAGAGTTGGTCCTATCTCTCTCTACTTGTTTTATTTGGCGATCAGGCCAATGCTTGACCTTCCTTGGGTTCGGGTCACTCTGTATTTATTCTAAATACCTTCTTCCTTTTTCTTTTCCTTTATTCTTTTATTTTTGCACAAAAAACATGCTAAATATGTATAGTTAACATATGCATGTCAAATGCAAATTTATTGTATTTACACCTATTTACATGATGCCTTGCTAAGATAAATAGATACAATAAAAGAATAAAGAGTGAGAATCATAGATTCATCGGTATTTGACCTAGATCAACTATCGTTGCCTCCTGATTGGTCCACATGGTCAATAAAAGACAAAACAAGGTCAAAGTTGAAATAGGTTGAAAATAAAGTACGGATTTTATTAATAAATGTTAAATATGAAAGTCGTTTTTTATTTTACATACTATTTTAGGTAATTTTTATTTATTTTTATCGACTTATTTATTATATGTTAATTCTCACATGTATAAATATATATATATATACACACCTATATTTTTTATTATTTTTTTATTTTATATTCAATGTTCATATTATTATATATGCATATTTTGTATATTTACAATATAAATTTTATGTATATACATATTTTGTGTTATTTTTCTTAATATATGTAATATTTACATGTATTCATCCTATGGGTAAAATGGGGTTGCCCCCATTGGGGAGCTAACTTGGCTCCCTCGGCCCCATTTTTCTCATTTTTTATTTTTTTTGAAAATTTCTTCCATGGATTTTCATCAATATATCCCTATATTATGTCATTAAAATTTCGTGCGAAACAAAAATTCCTACGACCTCCATCCAGATGGGATCGATTTTAGCAATTTTTTTACCGTTAGAAAATCTGGATGGAGGTTGTAGGAGTCTTTGTTTCACACAAAATTTTTATGACATAATATATGGATATAGTGATGAAATTCCACGAACAAAATTTTCAAAAAAAATAAAAAATGGAAATAATGATGCAGGTAGCTCCCCCCTAGGGGCTACCCCATTTAACCCTTCATCCTATATGTATAATATACTTATGTATTGCACTTTAATATTTATTTTGGATTTATTTTAAATGTTTTAATTTATTTCATATCTTTACTATGTTTTATATAGTAAATACAATTATTTAAAAAAACAAAAGGAGTAAAAATGTAAAGAATTAATAATATAATAGTATATATAGATGTCTAAGTACAATGGTACCCCAAAAAACCGAATTTTGTATCTTGACTCCATTTTAAATAAAATTACCTTCATTCGATAGATAATTTAATTTGAAATACAATGGAGGTGAGTTTGATAGTTTTTGATTTATTATGAGGAGATATTGATCAATGAGATTCTGGTTGGGGCTTTTTCATTTGTGTGTACAAGTTGCACTGTGCATAATTTTTATTGGCTATTATTTTTATTATCTTCTCTACATTATTATGTACATGATTCATGTTGAAAACTTTATTGTTTGAAGTGTTATAGGTATAGATAAAATAATGTAAAAATGGAATATATGTAATGAATTGAACACCTTTGATTTCTAGGGTTCTATGTATGATTGCCTGTATTATTTTGTCCTTATCTTCTCTTAGTTATTCCTTGTAGATCTAATCAATATTTAACTAGGTCTCTAGGTTTAGGGTCATTCAGTATCTTTGATACTTCATTTATTTTCTTTATTCTTTTATTTTATATTTAAATACAGATAATTACATGTTAATTACATGATAATGTTAGATGTTAATTCATGCAAGTTGGTGATATTTACATGTATTTAGATAGGGATTTAAAGCCATGATAGGGGAATAGAGGTGACTGAATGGCTATTCATCACCCCATGTACTTACCTTTGCTAGTCTCTAGCATACACTTATTAGAAAAAATAAGTGAAGAAAGAGAAAATAAAGAAAAGGAAAATTAAGAGCTTAGAATGATTATAATTCTTAAACTTATATTCATAAAGTCAAAGTTTGGAGCTCAATAAGATCTTTGGATTTTTAATGTGTTCAGAGCCATATAGGGAATAAGATATAAGACTTAATAGCCCTCAAGTTCCACAATCCTTTGTTCAGTTCGCCTCAATCAGATAGGTCAGAACAAGTCTTTTCATACGGAAACCCTTATGACTACTAGTCTCACTATACAATGTTTGTGAAATGTAGCTCTTCTTGTAAAAAATGACAAGAAACAGTCTCCCTCAACAAGGTAACCCTAATTCCTTAATCTAGCTACTCTTTCCTTGAGGAACGATGTATTCCCTTCTAAGTTCAAGTGCAACCGGCTCAAAGAAGATGGGGTAGAGAAAGAAGAATGTATTGTGACCAGTGTAGTCACATATCCTTTGGAGCTTGACCGGTGTAGTCAGGTCTCCAACTGTAGGCAACCTTGTAACCTTGACTTTGAAGAATAAGCCTTGCTTATTGATACATACTCCCACATGACTTGATTTTTCATTAACTTGTTCCCGTCTATTCTTCTTAGAGTTTTTGTTTTGCACATTTTTAATACTATATACATCATCATTTAAATAAGGAGTTTTTCTTTTGAGATAGTAGATTATCCCTCTTTTGAAGCTTTATTGCAATCCATAACCTCCTATCTTTAGACGTCCATGCCACCAGATCGGGTTGGGGGAGGGGGGTGATGAATCTCCATTTCATCACCTAGCTAAATACATGTATATATATTAGTAATTTGCATAAAATAACAATCACATATTAACGTATAAATATTGAGTAAATACATGTATTTAAACCTAAGATAAAAGAATAAAGGAAAAGAAAAAGAAAAAGAAGTGAAGTATTGTAAATACTGAATGACCCTAAACTCTGAGACTAAGTCAATAATTACTTGGTCGGTCTGGAATAAAATAGGGGGGATAAGGGCCAAATATACTGTATAGAAACCCTCGTTTTTATTATGAAAATAGTCATTTTAAACCATTTTATTATTTATTTTACACACTTAAAAATAAAATGTTTAATATGAAATTTTTACATATTAATATATAAAAAATATAAAAATAATTACCAATAAAAATAATGTACTGTGCAATTGGGACTCGCAGATGAAAAAGTCACAAACTAAACTCCATTGATCAATATCTACTCGATATCAACTCAAATTGAACCAAACTCATCTCTATTATATTTCAAATTGAATTATCTATCTAATGAAGGTCGTTACATTTTAAATGGAGTTAAGATACAAAAGCCGACCTTCCGAGGCACTAATGTTTGGGAGCATCTGTATATAATATAATTTTATTTAATTATTTACATTTTTACTCCCTTGATATAATTGTATATATTATATAAAATATATTAAAATATAAAAATAAATTATAAACTTTAAAATAAAAAATGCAAAAATAAATACGGAAATAGGAAACCAATAAAGATATAAATACACACAAATATATTCAAACTTCAAATGTACACAATTATTTTATACAACTTTGATTCACATTATTTCTTTATTAAAACTTTTAAATAAATGCAAAAATAAATACGGAAATAGGAAACCAATAAAGATATAAATACACACAAATATATTCAAACTTCAAATGTACACAATTATTTTATACAACTTTGATTCACATTATTTCTTTTGCATTAATTCAATAAAAAATATATGAAAAATAAAAAAATATTATAAAAATATCACTGTGAATTATTGACAAATAGAACATCTTCACTTTTTCCCATAAGCACGCAATCCATATTTTATATCAGGAGCATATAAACAATAATTCACCACATCCCACTTTTAAATTTATCATTTGAAAACTTTTAAAGTTTAAAAATACTTTGAAAGTGGTTGGGGCTCAATTGTGAAAAATCGATTTTGGGGCTCATTTGTACAATAGTTTACGCCTTTTTCTTTCTTTTGTATAAAATTCATTTTAATATCTTTTCTTTTAAATTCAATTTTATTGTGTTAGCTTTTAAGGAAGTAAATAAAAAATTATATACAATATATCATTAAAGTACAAAATATTTAGCAAATATTCTGCTAAATAATCATAGTTCATCGTATGAACTAGAAAATGTAGCACATCAATTTTTGCATTCAGAAATTATAAATTCTAAGGAAACAATTTCCAAAATAATGTTTGATATTCACAATGAATAAAAGAGATAGATCATGGTTACCTCTTGAAGCGTGAGTTTCTAAACATAAACCTCCCAAATCAGGTCCGATCTGCAGAATTCTCTCTCGTGAGCACGGAGATGAATTGCATTGCATTCCACAAACCCGGACGTCGACCAGGGTAACAAGAAGAGGCGTATGAGAGATGGCGACTCTCAAGACTCTTCTATATTTCAAGGGACACGAAATTTCAAGGAATATTGGTCTCCAAAATTGTGTTGAAAAAGAGAGGGCCTTGCCCTCCTTTTATACTTACACAACACGTCCAACATGTGTATTGTAGTCCCTTGAATTTTAAATCAAGGGATTAAAGCAAATTCTAATTCAATAAGGATTATGTCCTTTTTATCTCCAATTAATATTAACTAATTAATAATAAATAAGTAATAACTTAGTTTAACTAAAATTAGTTAAGGTTGTTGTGTTTTTATCTATTAATTAATGAACTTGACAATCCCATTATCAAAATTGGAGAAATTATGGAATCAATCCTCAAAGCCTATGAATCATATTCACGAGTCTAAAAATTAGTTGTAAATCTAATTTACATCTAAAAATTTAATGTGAATCAAATTCACACAATCTCATGCATTGGAAAATTTATGTAAATCGTGTTTACATAAATATTTATATGAATCACATCCATATCGATATTAATTAGTGTGAATCACTATTCATATTAATTAATGAGATGTATTTGTGATCTGTTTCACAAAATTACCCTTCCAAAAATAATGCAATAATAACTATTATTAGTACAATATTGACACCAATAGGTATGAGTCCTAATCCAGTTATGACTCATGAGATACAAATGCAGATACTTGGAGATAATGTCGGGGAGATCATGCTATCCATGTATAGTGACTTCAAATGTGGATAAATCCAATTTCAGGGTTTATACCATTTTTGCAAAAATCTGCCACCTATATATGTTGAGTTCAAGATGTAATACTTTACACTCTCAGTGAGATCAACGAAACACAT
This sequence comes from Ottelia alismoides, assembly GCA_037367405.1. Lineage (NCBI taxonomy): Eukaryota > Viridiplantae > Streptophyta > Magnoliopsida > Alismatales > Hydrocharitaceae > Ottelia > Ottelia alismoides. The sequence goes on from JAZKJV010001266.1 coordinate 1,545,190, forward strand.
CACACTCTCCATGAGCTAGACAAAGTGTCGGTGAGCTGAATCTAGCTTCCTTGACCATTTCTAATCATGGTCCAAACCATTTGAAGCTAAGAAATAATCTCAAGGAGCTTGTATATTTCCATTTTCATGACCATTTCTGTTTCTAACATTCGGAAATATGAATTGGAAATTGGATTCAAATGAATTGTGATTTAATCCAATTATATCACAACAACCTCCTACTAGCCCTCAGAGCCATTCATGTGCAACTCACAACCCCATATTCATTGTGCTAATCATCAACTATTTGTTAAACATCCGGGTAAGCTGATTAGTCACTATATGACATGTGACTATGCCAGGTTTTATTACAAACTTGCATACCCCAAGTGAACATTAACTACATCCAGTTATGCAGCCAATGCTTTACTTTGTCATAACATACACAGTGTCCTGCTTCTTGCTACAATTATCTTGCAGAGCACTACCGTCCAACAAAATTAAGAACCCTTAAGTTGACTTCATATCATCAATATCTGATTGGAAATCTGAATTAATGTACCCTAAGACTTGGAGATCATTATATCCATAAACCAATATGTAGTCATGAGTTTTTCTTTGCTACTTGAAGATGCTCTTCAATGCAGTCTAGTGTTTCTCTCAGTAGCATGATTGGTAATGGCTTACCACTCTCACTGCATGGAAGATATCTGGTCTAGTACACATCATGGCATACATCAGGCTTCCCACAGCCGATGCGTAAGTGAATCTGACCATGGCTTTCTTTTCGTCAACAGTTTGAGGACTCATCCCTTTAGATAGGTAAATGTCATGTCTTAGGAGAAGGAAGCTTTTCTTGGAATTATCCATATTGAATCTTTCCAAGATCTTCTTAATATATCCTTGTTGTGACAATCCCAATATTCTCTTTTACTATTTTTGAACAGCTTCAAACCCAAAATATAAGAGGCTTCTCCGAGATCTTTCATCTCAAAGGTATTGGACAATTAGATTTTAGCACTAGTCATTATCCAAGTATCATTTACAATGAAAAGGATGCCATCTATATAAAGCACAATAAACATGATGGCTCTCCCACTAAGCTTCTTGTACACACATGGTTCATCCGAAATCTGCTCAAAATCATAACTCTGTATGATTGTATCAAATCGGATGTTCCAAATACAAGAAGTTTGTTTGAGACCATAGATGGACTTCTTTAGCTTCTATGCTTTTCCTTCGTCGGCTATGAAGTCATGGGGCTGATCTCTATAGATATCATCTTCGAGGTATCCATTGAGAAAAAGTGGTCTTGACATCCATCCATCAGATGTCATAGTCTAGGTGTGCAGCTATTGCAAGCAATGCCTTAATGGATTTGAGCTTGGCCATAGGAGAAAATGTCTCATTGTAATCGATGCCTTCTCTTTGTGTGTAACCCTTGTATACGAGCCATTCTTTGAAGGTCTCTACCTTCCTATCGGGTCCCCTCTTTCTCTTGAAGATTCATTTTCACCCAATGGGTTTGACCCCTTTAGGTGGATCTTCGAGGGTCCATACACCATTCTTGTGTATGGAGTCTATCTCAGACTTCATTGCTAGCATCGAGCTATCGATGTCGCGATCACACAAAGCTTCATCAAATGAAGTTGGATCATCATCAGACTCTTCTGATACATGGAATTTGTACCTTTAAGATTTTCTTAAAAATCTAGAACTCCTAATAGGTATGGTCATGCCATTTTCAAATATCTCTTAAGTTTCTGGTGTAGGAACTTCATCGATCTTGCTAGATTCGTTCAATTCCTTATCTTCATTATTTTCTTGACTTCTAAGGATTTCATTGTCCGAAAAATTGAGGTCTCTAGAAACAAATACCTTTTGAGTTTCAGGATCATAAAGTTGATATCCAATACCGTTCTTTACATATCCAATGAAGTAGCACTCTCTAGTACGAGATTCCAACTTGCTTTGCATCCATGTTTTTAGCATGGACCAAGCAATCCCAAATCCTCAAGTGTCGTACACTTGGCTTTGTATCATACCAAATCTCATGAGAGGTTTTAGGTAAAGATTTAGATGGAATCTTGTTTAAGACGCAAGCTGTAGTCTCTACTACATGTCCCCAGAAATTGAGAGGTAAGTTTACTTTACTCATCATTGATCTTACCATGTCCAACATGGTTTTATTACATCTCTCCACACCTCCGTTGAGTTGAGGAGTACCTGGAGGAGTAAGATAGGAAATAATTCCTCTCTTTCAAGGTATTCTTTGAATTCATCTGAGAGGTATTCACCACTATAGTTAGATCAAATCCGTTTCATCTTCTTTCGTGTTTGGTTCTCAACCAAAACCATGAATTCTTTGAACTTTTCAAAGGTTTCATATTTGTGATTTAACAAGAAGACAAAATCATATCTTGAATGGTCATCATCAATAAAGGTCACATAATATTGATGTTCATTTTGAGTCGCAATACGAAAGGAGCCACATACATCATCATGTATCATGTCCAATATACCTTTGCATTGTTCAACCTTCTTACAGAAGGGTGCCATGGGCATTTTCCCTTGAATACAATGTTCGCAGGTTAGTAAATCACAATCTTCTAGGAAATCTAGATGTCCATCCTTTACCAGTATATTGATCTTATCAACAGACACGTGTCCAAGTCTTTTGATTCCCGATCATAGTTAAATGATCTCCATCCTCCCTTGATCATTTAGATGTTTTAACATTATTTTTAATGTTAGTGTTATCAGTGGTATTGACTTTCGTAATACAGTCATGCATGTTCAATTCATAGAGTCTGCCTGGTGTTAGACAACCATCTGCTATAAAATTATCGTAATGATTTATGATAAGTTTATTATAGAAAAGGAAAGTATATCCACATCTAACCTACTTAGATACGAATAATAAGTTACTTCTAACATCTAATACATAGAGCCAATCTTTAATATCAAGGACTTTTCCATTGGATAATGATAGTCTACATGTCTCGATGGGGATCGTTGCAACAGTTGCGTCAGATCCTATATGGATGACTATATCCCCTTCATCAAAATTTCTAGTGTCTTGAAACATATGCAACTGATTGCATACATGTACATAAGTACCAAAATCAATAATCCAACTTCCATTTTGTCCTACGAGTAAGTTAGTTTCAATGATGAATATAGATTTCTTATTTGACTGTGTTATACTTTTATCCTTCTCTAAGGGCCCGTTTGGTTGGGGGGTTACCCCCCAATTTGGACGGGTTACCCCCCAAACACCAAATTCCTAACCCACTAGTGGGGACCACTCTATTCCCATCAAAAAAATTATATATTATACCATCATATCATATAAAAATAATAAAATACTCAACTTCTACTCACTATTCCAAACTTCAATACAATCACATCACAACAACTACCCACTTTTTCAAATTTCAATACAATCGTACCATAATAACTACCAACTTTTTCAAATTTCAATAAAATCACATCACACAAATCCTCCCAACCCTTAACCCATTAACCAAACACACAAACACAAAAACGGGTTATCCTCCCACGGATAACCCACGAACCAAACGCACCTTAAGGACTTTAGATATTCTGGATGGTTACTCTTCCAAAATACCGGCTTACTGTAGTGATGGTAGACATCTATCTCTATGGGTGTCAGATGTGTTGAATCTTTCGAAGATTGATCGATAGTTTGACATTTTTTTCTTCACTTGGATCGGACCCTTCTGAGATCCACACTTCCTCTGGCGCTTTCCTTTAACCTATGCAACCATTGAACCACTAGAGGAAGATTCTTTTTTCATAATATCCTCAGTGGATTTTAATGTAGAAAGACTGTGATTCACATCCCCCTACATATCCTTCAGATTCAGGAGGATGTCATGAACGAATTCAATGTCTATAAGTTGCTTATGAAGTACATTAGATAATGATCCAAGAATGTAGCAATGGGCGATCAAATGATCCTCATTCTACTTCTTGTTGAACTCACAGACATCCTTTGTCTGAGGGCTCTCATACTTTACAGACGAGAGCATATACGCTATGTGTTCTATCTCAAGTACGAGTTCCAAATTATGGATCCGATTCGAATAATTTGAACTCGTCAGCTTATTGACCTTAAGCAGATTGTTAAGTGGGTTGAGAGATTATATATGAAATAAAAGGAAATGTAGAATACATTTTAATACCTTGATTAACGAAATTCAACAAATTAATATTTTCAAATCAAGAGTTCTCATTTTTTTGTACTTTGAAAAGCTTTCCCTTATAAGCTTTAAAAGCATGAGGCAGGCTAACTAAAGGCCACACTACGAGATCTGAGTGTCCTTTTTATTTTTATTGCATCCCAATAATATGACAAAATACAACTACAATGAAAAAAGCGGGAACTCTTTCCACCTTATAACTCCAACTTGTATTCTTAGTCCGGTCCTCAATACCCACTCTCCCACATATATGGAGTTAGAGTGTTATTGATTAAACCAACCGTCAATGAGCGAATATCAATTTACGCTATGCGCAATTCAATGTCATCCCAATAATATGGGGAATAATATTGGGGTCACTACACATACGACCATCTCTTTCGAGAAACGAAGAATGTTATCCATGTGTATTTGTATTCCGGAGTCATGAGTATGCATGAGAAAACTCAAAAATACAACCATGGCAACAAAGTTCTCCGCAATGATGGGAGACCATGGATGTCATCATATAACTTAGTCCATATCATGTTTAAATTAATGATTAGTCATTTCGAATCGTATTCTCATGATAAATCTAAGGGATATAATAAGGACACATGCTTATTGTCTTAGTTTTAATCCAATTAAAACAATGACACTTAAGGGGTCCCAACTATGGTTTGATCTTTTATACACTTGATGTTACAACATAGTATCACACCCTCATTAGTACAATTTAATGTTCCAATTTTAGTTGTTAAGGTACATCTTGACTCCTCATGCCACCTCTCATTGAAACAGATCCAACCAGGTTAAACAAACAATGCTAATAGTGAGCGCTTCCACTGTAAATATGGTGCAGGGTTCCAATTAAGTAACCCATTAGCATGTCCACGACCTAGACACCTTCATCGAATCAATTTGAGACAACATGACCAATACATATCTACTAATGAGGTTATATTGATATTTCGATCATATGTGATACTATATAGTAACTCAAATGTTTTAGAAATTAAATCTCCTTTTAATTATCCAAAAGGTCTAGTGCAACAATCTATTGAAAATACTTTTCATTTTCAAAAGGTCTAGTGCAACAATCTAGATATTTCTTTGAATTAAAATATTTTTTTTTGCAATGGAAGTCTAGTGCAACAATCTAGACAATTCACAATTTCCGATTGTATTGCAAGCATTTAACTACATAAATAATCAACGAAAATATGGAATAAAAAATTCTTTCTAATTTATTGCATATATTCAAGAAATAAACAAATAATGATTTCAGATTCGAATTTACAAATTGCGACCATCTCATTTCAAATTAGAAAGCATCATATAATTTGGAATTTATTCGTTGCGACCCCTGCTATTCTAAAATATCAGGTCCAACTCCTGGTGTAATTATATCAAATATATTTCCATCAATTTTTAATCCCAAAATATGAGAAACAAGTCAATAAGACAATCTAGTCCCCTTCCAACTCCGTATATGGAGAAATTCAACTTCTCGAGGCCGCACGGTCGGAATCATGCAAAACCTTTTTGCCCTGATTGAAGACTTTATCTTTGACTTATTAATCACCATTTTATCATGTTATATGACTCAAAAGTATTAATTTTTTTTATAATTTTAGTGCTACGATCTTTGATCAAAATCGAAGTCTGTGATCATTTATAACATCCGAGCATTTCTCGAATGTCTCCAGCAATTGGTGCGTCATGTGGGTATAATTCCAGACCTTATAGACCTCACACACACACACACACCAAAAATATGTTTAAACCAGGGGAGAACAATAGCATTTTTTAAAGTCGTTGAATCATTTGTATCGTTAAAACCGTCGCAAGACAATGTACCCGATAATTGGGATGATCTAGTGATTTTCCATCAGACTTCGATGTAATAAATCATCTAAACTAAGGATTTGCTACCAAATGTAGGAAGTAAATAAAAATTATTTACTACACATCAACGAAACACAGAATATTTAGCCAATATTTTGCTAAAACAATCATTGTTCATCGTATGAACAAGAAAATGTAGCACAATAATTTTTGCATTTAGAAATTATAAATATTAAGGAAATAATTTTCAAAATAATTTCTGCTATTCATAATGAATAAAAGAGATAAACTTGGGTTATCTCTTGAAGCATGAATTTCTAAATGAAGAAACCTCTCGAATCAAGTCCGATCTACAGAAGTCTCTCTCGTGGACACGAAGATGAATCACTTTGGTTCCCACAAACCTGGGCGATGACCAGAGCAACAAGAAGAGGCGTATGAGAGTTGGAGACTCTCAAGACTCTTCTATATCTCAAGGGGCACGAAACTTCTAAGGAACTTTGCTTTCCAAAATTGTATTGAAAAAGAGAGGGCCTTGCCCTCCATTTATACTTACACCACATGTCCAACATGTATGTTGGAGTCCTTTGTATTTTAAATCAAGGACTTAGAGCACGTCTTAATTCAATAACGATTATCTCCTATTTATTTCCAATTAATATTAACTAATTAGCAATAAATAACCAACAACTTAGCTTAACTAACATTAGTTAAGATTGTTGCCTTTTTACTTATTAATTAATTAACTTTATAATCCCATTATCAAAATTGGAGAAATTATGGAATTGATCCTCAAAGCATATGAATCATATTCATGAGACCAAATCTCTTCTTCCTCGACGACAACCGTGCGAGTTCTACTAAGGATATGAATTCATCCCCCAGTTTCTGTTAGACCTCTACAATTTCCAAAATTAAATGTAAATCTAATTTCATCTACAAAATTAATGTGAATCATATTCATACAATCATCATACCTTGAAAAAATTATGTGAATCATATTTACACAAATATTTATATGAATCACATCCATATAAATATTAAATATTGTGAATCATTATTCACATTAGTTAATGAGATATGTTTATGAATCTTATTCAAAAAATTGACCTTACAAAAATAATGCAATAATAAATATTATTATTACAATATTGACATTAATAGGTATGAGTCCTAATCCAATTAGGTCTCATCATATACAAATGCGGATACTTTGGGAAAATGTAATGGAGATCATACTATTCATGTATAGAGATTTGAAATGTGGATAACTATCCAATTTCAAGATTTATACCATTTTTGCAAAAAAATGTCACCTACGAGTGTTGAGCTTGAGCTGTAAAACTTTACGCTCTCAGTGAGCTCAATGAAACACATCACACTCTCCATGAGTTGGACAAAGTGTCAGTGAGTTGAATCCAACTTCCTTAACCATTTCTAATCATAGTCCAATCCATTTGGAGCTAAGAAATAATCTCCAGGAGCTTGTATATTTCCTTTTTCATGGATATTTATGTTTCCAACTTTCAAACATTGAAATTGGAATTGGAAATTAGTTTCAAATGAATTGTGATTTAATCTAATTATATCACAAATCATATAGCTAAATGGAGCCACTAAAATCCATCGTGTTTTATCACACCCTCGGAGTGGAAGTGTCATGGTAAATGATCCATTGCAGCATATGTAACCCTAAGTAATCCCAATACTCATTCATCCTACACACTGGTAGACTTTGATAAATCCGAAGTTCAAACCCTGGTTTAACTGTCTTCTTCCTCATTTGATAATTGAGTGACAATATTAATCATATACTTTCTAAAAGCATATATTAATATCTCGAACTTGTATCTTATTTCATAAACAAGATGACCATGTATGGAATTCATTTTGATCCCAAAATATCTCATGAGTTAGATCTATCTCCCACATCATCAACTATGAATTTGTATGATTCCTTCTTGAGATCATGCATCTTATATGACTTTATATGCACACCAATGCGCCAGTATATAGACCTTGGATAGGTCACCAACCTATTGGTCTTTCAAATGTGTAAACTCAGGCATATAGGTGCATTGTCTCAGGTCAAAGGATGTGTGCCTGATTGTGATATTACGATTCCGGTCTTTTTTATCTTGACCACAACAACTCAACTCTTTGACTTGATTATTCCAACACTTCTGAATCTCCATTCCTATGTAGAGGACCTGCATTAAAAAGTTAGTTGGAAATCGGTCTTTAGAGAAAGATTGTCATCTATTTCTAATACTGGAGATCTTTATTGAATATCACATGCTTGAAGTCAGTTGTGTCCTCACAGCTACATGGTATTAAATATGTCCATGGTACATAACCCTAATTTTACAAAGGGACTTTAATAATAAGTGCATTCATGGTATTCAATATGTCCATGGTACATAACCCTAATTTTACAAAGGGACTTTAATAATAAAATGCATTCATTCTATTATCATTTCATTTCAGATGGACATGATAAAACAATACCTTTTATTGCATTAATGGGTCGGTGATGAAACTCGATTTCATCATCATAATTTCACATTATTAACCTCCTTGCGTAAAATGTGTCAATAAAACCCTGATAATGTCCTGTAATTATCAGAGTCTCTATTAAATTAAAAACCACAAAAAAAATCACAAAACAAAAATCTGTGGTATTTTTAGCCTTAAAAAATACCCTCTAAAATCTTTCGAGTCTTCATTTGATCTTTTCTCCAATTTTGGTCAACATGAAACTTGTAGATCTCATCAAGATCTACAACTTTCATGTTTTGAATTTTCTCAAATTCGACCAATTAAGCCTTCAAAAATCAAAAATACCATCTGAATAATCTGATTGGGCCACGTGGCCCGTTCTGGGTGAGCCACGTGGCCCCGCCTCTCTTGTCTCATCCGCCACCTTCCTAGACCGTTGGATCTCTCTCTGATCCAACGGTCAGCTGACGACCACGCACACCTCAATTTTCAGCCATCAGATCATCATCACAGCCCTCATCTGCACCGCACATTCGCGCCTTAACCTCTTTGCGCCACGTGTCATGCTTTTGCGCCCTTTGATCACGCCAGAGCTTCATGATCTCCACCGTTGATGGCCTCGATTATAGCAACCGCTCGATCAAATCTCTAGAGATGATCATCACCGCACGTTAGCGCCTTGCGCAGAGCGTGCCACGTGGCGGTTTGTAGACCGCCCGATCGCGACTTCATCTATCCATCACAACCGTTCCTTCAAAGCGCGCTCCTGAGCCATTTGATCTACCCTCCATCCCATCGTGGCCGTCCTTTAGCGCCTCGTTCTCGATACGCCATGTGGCTCAACCGCTACCCCTCGATCATATCGGCCGAGATGTAATCCACACCGCTCTTCAGCGCTCAAATGTCGGCCGTTGGATCTCCAGATCCAACGGCTAATCTTCATCATCAACATCCCGACGACCACCTTCCCCATGTTTTCCATCTCGCTACGACCTCGCCCCCTTTCCATTTTCTCGCCCTCACCAGCCACCACCTCCACGCGCCAAGTACCCCACGACCTTCTCCGATCATTCCTCATGCTCGCGCAGCACTCTACGACCCCCATCGTCGTCCCACTCGCTCCACACATCCCTCGAAACCCACGACCCCCATCACTTGGACCACCACCTCCAAACTTCAAATACACCGCCATCTCCCTCTTTCGCCCTTGTCCATCTTTACGCGAGGGTTCGCCCAGCCCTCCTCCGTCTCTCTGTGACAGGGGGAGGCGGAGGATCGAGCGATGACGACGAACTCCTCCGGTGAGACCCTCCGCCACGCATGGCGGAGTTGCGGTGCCTAGCGACCGCCCGAGCTGCTCCGAGTCACTGCCGGAGTTCAGCAACGACCAGGGCTCTTCATCGGAGTCCGCCCCCAAGCTCCGCTCCGCCCCAATCGCCGGTAAGTCTCCTTCTTCTTCCTCTGCATTTTTCTTTAAGTTTACTTAAATTTCTAGGCCGCTTGAGTCGCATTCGACCTTCACTGAACCCCCATTGAGCTCCGCCACGTCTCCCCCATTCCTGCGACACTCTCCGATCATCTCATCCATCTTCCATACCTCCCATCGCCTCCGACCCACCTCCTCCGCCACCCATGGTGGAGGAGCTTCGAGCTCCCCATGTTCTCCGTTCCCTATGAGCTCCCACTTCGCTCACTCACGCACCCTTAGGCTTCGGCTATATGCTACTAACCTTGCAGGTCTCTACTCGTTCAATGATCGGAGCTCGGTCGGTGCCGACTTCATCGATCTCGCAGTCGCCAGCCGAGCATTGATGAGCGACACCAGATGCTTCTGGACCTTCCCCGAGTTCCCCGCTTCATCGACGACCATTCCTTGGGCTCGGGGGAGGTCCACCGTGGCCGAGAGTGAGAGGCGGAGGAGGAGCTCCTTCGCCGGAGCTCCAGAAGCGCCGCCAGCTGCGGAGGATGACGAAGGAACAGCTGCCGTCGGATGATCTTCATCTGACGGCCGAGATGAGCCCACGTCGCCGATCAGAGCACCTTCCAGGTACTGTTGGATCCTCAAGATCCAATGGTTCCTCTGCCGCCACGTCGCCCGGGAGCGCCCGCACCAGTAGCCCTTGGATCCTTGTGATCCGATGGCTTCCAGCTAGCCACGTGTCGGATACATAGCAGCACCAAACCTCAGCCTCCGAGCCAGCAGGTTCGGAGTTCCGAGCCTACACCGAACCTTCTGAAGCTTCGTCCACCTCCGAGCCAAGCCGAAGCAGCTCCGAGCCTCTGCCGCGACCGAACCTGCTTCCGAGCCTGGAGCAGCGCGTGCTTGACACGTGCGTTCTGGGTAAATTTTGCTGAGGCCCACCAAGTTTCTTCAATTTGTAGAAAGGCCCCTGCGCGTGTGGTACTTTTACAGGGAAGGTCCCTACACTTATTTTATTTTCATTTTAGTCCTTCCCAAGGACCTTTTTGTAATTAACTTTCATGTTTCTTTTCATTTATGCCCTTGTCTTTGATCTTGCATATCTTGAGCATCATGTGTCCGATTTAGTTGATTTCAGTTCCATTTCGAAGCTTGTTTGATGCACTTTTTAATGGCATGCTTAATTCACAGTTTTGGGACACTTGAAATTTTATGTATTATTTTATTCGCCATGTGTCTCTTAAAGCTTTAACTTGTGCCTAGTTTAATTTGTCCATTAAACTTAAATGTCTAATTGAACCTGAGATCGACTTTAGTTAAGATTGCTCATTTTTGTTGTACTAGGGCATATTCATTGCATTGCATTTCATGGCATTTATTTGCATGATAAAAATAAATAAAAAAATGCATGTTTATTTTTAATGCATTATTGTGTCTTTGCATGAATTTGACCTACATATCCTGTAACTCAACACTTAGCTAAATAGACTAAAATCCGACTCATACGAGAGAGGCTCGTGTCCCTGAGTTCGACCTTGGTATCTTACCAAGTAAAAAAAATTTATGACCATCTCATTTTGATCTATTATATACATATTTAAATGAGATGGCCCTTTGATGACCCGAATTGGCCCGACTGCTACAACAATTCCAAGTGCTAATTTCGCACTCTTAAAGGGCCGATTTTGCGATTCATCAAATGGCGTCGTTGCCCGGGGACACGACTCATTTCTTATATTTTTTGGATTTTTGTTTGTTTAATTTAGTGTTCCTTTCTATAGGTCAAATGATCACATACTTTGCATTATTAAATTTTTCTTTTTTATTTGATATCTAACCATTATTTTTGTGGCAGGGCCCTTGATGGTTCAAGGAGGCGAGGAGCAGGACGCCCCCCGGTGCGAGGAGCCGCAGAAGCTTGCTTGGAGCATATAGAAAAGAAAAAAAATGTGTGTCTTGCAGTTTTATTTCCATGTAATAATTCGTCTTTTACAGCGGTCTTCGATCGAAGACTCGCGAATGTAATTGAACGATCGTGGTTGTGTGGGGATCGTCCCCACTTGAGTGTCGACCTAGGACCAGGCACGCGACTCTTTGAGCGGTTTTTCATTTTTTATCTTTTACGTGTTTGCTCGTAGGTAGGACACACTTTAAATTTAGATGCACATAATCTCGTCTCACTTAGCTAAAATTAATGAAAATCATTCCCGCTAATAGATGCATGATTAGGTGCGGCTTTTATCGACTTGCATACATTGATTTTGGTTTTCAAAACGGCCCGAGTTTTTTACAGATTTATCGCCAAATAACTGCATGATTTCTCGCTTAGCCTAGATCGCGGTTTTTATCGAATACATGTTTTTCTCGGCTTTCTCTTCCTAGCTTGATCACCTAGGATAAACGAAAAATGGGAATGAACGGTAGACGATGATTTCTTGATTTTGTGCTAACCATAATTCAGTGATAACCTAAAATAAAATTGGGATTGTTAATTGCAAGTCAACCAAAAATGGAGTAAAATTTGGTTTTGGGAGAGCAATACCCTCGCTTACGCAATGATTTTCACTTCACATCTTTTCTTTGCGTAAAAATCTAATGTTTTATCACCAATAAAACTGACAAGATAATAAACCAACCTTGGTTGGTTTCATGTGTGAGTTGGTGAAACTAAGGGTTTGCTTGATTGATTGAGCCATGTTTGCTACACACCCCAAATCCTTAGTCACTCCATTCATCTCCGCAGATTCAAACCGCTCACTTGTAGATCCATTCCTCTTCTTCGTTCACCTTGGGTCCCTCCCAACATCAATTTCTATCTTTGTACTTAGGCTAATCTCAGCCTAAGTATAGGGGGGACCCGAGTCCCCGTGATTTTTCTCTACTCATCTTTCATTGCCTTTATACTTAGGTTATTTCTAACCTAAGTATAGGGGGAGCCACTCTTAGCTCCTGTATATTTCGCTATACTTAAATGGACCTATGGACTTGTATCATCTAGTGCTATGAGGACATAGCAAAGTTTAAGGATAGGGGGGTATACCGTATATACAAGTATATTTACTTTAGCTATAAATTGAAAATTTTGAAAAATTTAAAACTTTTTGGCTAAGGTAAAATTCTTTGGACTAAGAGAACTCAAATGATTTCGCGACTTTTCGATATTTTGTTATGTTATTTTTTATAAAAAATATTTTTGAAAATGATTTTTCCTTGTTTTGAAATATTCTTTTGAAAATGTTTTGAAAAACTTTTTATTTGTGTGACATGGTTTTGAAAAATCGCCATCTGTTTTCAAGGAAAGTTGAGTTTAACTCGTGTTTTAACCTTTATTAAAATCCATAAAAATGAGAAAACCGCAAAACCCTTTAAGAGCCGTTAGTAACTACTAAGCCCAATTAAGTAAGCCGCATTCAATGAGGGTTCGCCCTTAGCAGATTGGATGGTTTAGAGGACATCGCGCAAGGCCCCGTCCTCAAGCAACGGGCTTCGGCCTGTACTTACATCCATATTGGCTGAATTGCAGATGCTCAATTGAGTTTAGGGAGTTCTAATATCTCTTTAAGTTAAAAAAAATCTCTTGTTTTCGAATGAAGAAGTTGGATTAATCCTCGATACTTACACTTCCACCCAGGATCTGAAATGATCAAGGAGACTTAGCTTTTAGAGGTCTTTGAGATTTTAGGTTAACCAGCCTTAGCCATCAGGGTCATAGACTTAATTGTCCATATTCCCCTAGGTTTCTAGATTTGCATGCTATATTTCATGCTTAGTCTCAGACAAAAAGAATATGATCAACACATCACATGCACGACTGCGGTTTTGATGAGATGAGTTGATTTTTCACTTGAGGAATTGGGATGAGAAAGTCAAGTTTGGATTTGATCTAATGATGCTCGAGGATGGGATAAAATCTTTGGAGGCTTCATGAAACCTGAGTGTCAGCAATATTAGCCAGTATGAGAACTTGGTTCTTATACTAATCTCTTGATATTGACCTAAGTGCCAGGGTGTGAAATAAATAAAAAATATTGATCAATGTGCGCCAACTCTTGATAAAAGCAATGGAGCTAGCCACAAATTATACAAGTCAATGAAATTCAAAGAAAAGCTCTCATTCCACAAAGTCAAAAATCAAAGAGCTTCCACCAAAGGCGAGCGCTCCCAAACTTTTCAAAGTATCCACTTGGACCACCGCTATTAGGACCAGGAGTCGGGCTTGCACCAAAAAAGGGCTCTGCATCGTAAATGCTACAAGTCTGGGTGTAGAAGGTACGATAGGTACTCAAAAGAGACACACCCCGGTGTACTCCCAGGAAAACAAGTGCAGACAGCTCCAACTTCTCTTGACGGACGCACTGATCAACACCAACAAAATGTGTTGCGTAAAAGGCACTTGAGAGAATTCTTGTTCCAATTAGAGGGAGAGGAGAAATGACACAATCCCATGCCCTCCATTACTGGCCTGTCATCTACATTTTCTAAGTCTGACAACTAAAGAGACGGTGGACTGAATGCAAGATTTGATTTATTCCCTAGTGTTGAGGATTGGGTCCTTAGGAGATTTTCTCGGACCAAGACTTTGGGTGACGAATTGACTCTACTCTCGGAATTGCAGTCAACACTAAACTTCATATCCTTTAGTTATATGTACATCAGAGAGAGTCTAGAGAAGTAGAGGAATTGGATGTCTCTTGATTAAGGCTGGGTTGAACTCTAGAATTTTGGATCTCTAAAGTCGAGTCAACTTGATCAGATTGGATCCTGTATTCACATGCACAAGGGGGTTAATCCAACTTAGTCACTCTTTTTGATTGCTCGAGGACGAGCATAGTTTAAGTACAGGGGGGTGATGAAACTCGATTTCATCGTCATAATTTCACATTATTAACCCCCTTGCTTAAAAATGTGTCAATAAAACCCTGATAATATCCTGTAATTATCAGAGTCTCTATTAAATTAAAAACCACAAAAAAATCGCAAAACAAAAATCTGTGGTATTTTTAACCTTAAAAATACCCTCCAAAATCTTTCGAGTCTTCATTTATTCTCTTCTCCAGTTTTGGTCAACATGAAACTTGTAGATCTCATCAA